>CM049823.1:4476700-4816700 GCA_027422435.1 Schizopygopsis pylzovi | reverse complement strand
TTTAGGTGTTTTGCTGTTGGATGTTATAATGAATACAGCAGTCGTCATTTACTCCCGATATCTGAGCCGCTGAAAATGCAGAGGATTAACGTTGCTTTCACTTTGAAGTGAATGTGCCGATCCCGATCTACCTAAATGCGTCTATGTTCGAAGATTTCTTATTGTGATTAATGGGGATCCTGATGTGACCCCATTTATGATCACTGTAGCCCTAGGTGAGGTGTATAATATTTGTATTTAATTGATGAACGGCACTCCAAAACCAAATCTGCATAGGGTGTTGAATAAAAATGCCCAGTTCAATGATAATAACAGTTTTGGTTTGATTGTGTCAGGCAGATTCATTAATTAAATAATCTATAGGTATTTCTGTTTTTAATAAATCCTGTTTGATCATGGTGGATTAACATGACCGTTTCTATTCTAGTAGCTAGTGATTTGGTGACCATTCTTAAATCTGTATTTATTAATGAGAGAGGGTGGTAACTGGTGGGGTAAATTGGGTCTTTGTTTGGTTTTAGTAGAAGCATTCATATGTGTCAGAATTGTAGATGTAGTTTTTATTTTAATTACTACACTGCAAAAAAAAAGTTGAGCAAACTTACAAATTTAAGGCAAGCGGTTTCAGCAGATTTGTGAGTTTTCTCAACTTGTTGTTTTAAGTTAATTCAACAAAACGTTTATACAACAAAAACTCAATAATATGCCAAAGCTGGTTGCCCTAAACATTTAAGTGTTTTTTTTTGTGTGTAGTCTGTGAAATAACAATTTGCCAAAAGCGTTTATGAAATTCATCTGGGAGTCCATCAGGTCCAGGAGATGTGTTATTTGGCATTTTACATAATGCTTTATACACTGTAAAAAAAAGTTGAGCAACTTAAAATTTTAAGGCAACCAGCTTCAGCAGATTTGTGAGATCTCTCAACTTTAGTTTTTTGTTGTATGAACTTAAAACAAGAAGTTGAGAACACTCAAAAATCGGCCGAAGCTGGTTGCCTTAAAATTTTAAGTTGACTCAACTTTTTTATTTTACAGTGTAGATCAGTGTCGGGGAAAGTTACTTTTAAAAGTAATGCATTACAATATTGCGTTAATCCCTAAAAAAGTAACTAATTATGTTACTTAGTTACTTTTTATGGAAAGTAATGCGTTACATTACTTTTGCGTTACTTTTTAAATATGAGCAGGGCTTGATTATTTTTTTTATATAAGAAAGTTATATTTATAGCAAATTTAAAAGCCTTTCACACCAAAAAGTGTAATGAATAAACCTCAGACTGGAGGAAAAGTAAATCATGTCTGTACAGAAGAACGCAGTAGAAGAGTCAACACTTTTCAGCAATAAAAAACTAAACAACGAAGCACAATTGTTAGTTTATCTAAAGTAATTTTTGCTTATTATTATGGTTGAACTAGATCATCAAAGGTCAGCAGCAAACACATTGGTTAATAAAATGAGATTAGATATATTTGTGTTGTTTAAAATATTTTATTATTGCAGGTTTGCGTCATATTCTGAGTTTGCATTTCACTGTTTTAATTCATTTTGATGAATACTGAATCTGTTTTTTTGCGAGTGGGATGAATTAATACATGTTCACATTTAGTCTAGATTAGATCTACAGTAAGATCATGTTCACACCGCGCACTCAGTCAATAAATGGAAAAAAAGTAACTCAGATATTTTCTAATAAATAAAAAACTAATGCGTTACTTTACTAGTTACTTGATAAAAGTACTATTATTACGTAATTTGCGTTACTTGTAATGCGTCACCCCGACAATGGTGTAGAGTTCATCAAGAGTAAGTGCATGTCTAGAGCATCTGCCTGTTCTTTTGGTATTGTTGGTAGTTTTAATTGTTTTAATAAATGACCATTTCTGTTTCATCTGGGTTATGTTCGGAAGAATATAATTTTTGGTAGAAGCTAATACTTTATTCATTTCTTGGGGGTACTGACCTATTTCACCTGCTTGATTTAGTATGGATGGAATAATTGCTTTTAGTTTTTTACATTGCTTCATATTTAATATATCGTATCATTGTCTATGCATTGAGATGCGTATCATATCGTGCATATCGTAATCCTCAGTTATGGAGATGCACTTCCCTAATGTATAAGCATTTCTACTTTATACAGCATTTTGCTGTTAGCTTAGCAACATGCTAATGTTAAATTAGTAAAATCAGCAGTGCATTCCATATTGCATACTTATCCAATGGTGTTTTTTTGTATAGTGTTCCAAAGAGAAAAAGAGCAATGTAAATACCAGGATGATGCACGTAAATAACCAAACAATTAAATTAGCTCGGACACTTCATGCACTCAACTGTTGCAGCTTTAATTACGTTGCAGAGGGGGAGGGGCTATCAGACTCTGATTGTGAATGACAAAATAACCTTATGCACTGCACAGTTGAGTACATAGTGCATAAGTACATAATGTACAGTGCATCATTTGGAACTCAACTTGAGTCAAATGTTTGCTTCCAAGTCAGTGATGTATGACTGACCATTAAGGGTTTCTTTACATAAGACGTGACCATCTGTAATTTATGAGATTTCATGATGGTTAGGATGCAGAAGGTAGGTGCCTATGTAGGGGGGGAACAGAGATAGTGTTTCACATCAACACTAAGTTCAAAGTCCACTGGCCTGTACATAACACAAGAGCTGTGACGTCACATTTGACAAAATCATTGCTCATCACCATGCATCAAGCAGAAATACACAGCGATAGTCTATTCTCAGCGGACACTAAAGGTTGACCCGTCTAAAGGTCTGGTTGCCCCGGGTGACTGCTGATGTCATATCCATGTCCAGCAGACTGTGGCTTTCCACAAATGTCATCTCACACACACATATATGTTTATTGCTCACTGAGTGCAGCGGCTGTCGAAGCCTGAGCTCCTGTAAAACCAGAGGAAGTCACAGAGTTACTGACGCAATTCACCCCAAATGAACTTTTCGACTGACCTGTTTGCGCTGTCTTCAAAATGTATAATTCAGCCATAAGATGTTCTTCTTGCTGGCTTTCTTCATGACGAGTTGTTTTATTCTGCCCATGACGTTTAAATGCTGAAAAGTATCCAGTAGCAATATATTATACATCATTTTAAGATCCTTGGCAAAAATCTGGTGGTGGAATTTAATACAAAATTAAGATTGTCTCTATTGGTGCATGTATTAAATAAATCAGCCTCTAAAATTAGTGCTTTTTAGCTGATATCATAAAAAATATTTCCCTAGGTACTTTTTGTATATTTATTTAAGTCCCTGTTTCATTCTGCTCCACCTCTAAAATTATATTTCCTTATAGGTGATATCATGAAATGTTTTCACTCACTTTTTAATGTTATTTTTATTTTATTTCATACAGTAGTTACACCAAATAGTTACATCAGCTTTTCTGTAAAATCTTATTCTGTCACAAATTCAAATTCAGAGTGGATATACATTATAAATGTGTTTTTAAATGTTAAATTACTTTATCATATTTCTATTTATTATATCTCTGTTCCCACTAGATGCTGAAAGTGGTGCAGAAATTGCATGAAAAAAAGATAACTTCACAATAAAGTACCGCTCTAAAGGCCGTTTTGGACGATTTGTGGAACGAAACGTCATCTTTTTGGTTCATGCAAATCCTACACATTTATCCAGCAGATAAAGCTTTCTTTGCTCTTTAATATCTCTTTATATGTCTTTATATATCTTTCTTTAACTCAAATATATGCTGCAATTTCGGTTCAAAAGCAGAGAGGTGTTCACATTTTATGACATAATTAATCAAACAGATTTGCATATTAACTAAACAAGAGATAAAACAAAACCTGAATACATGAACATAATGAAAAAGTCTTGAGATAATTTACAATATACCGTTAAATGCAACATAAAGGACATTCTGCATTCAGCACATTTTGTATTTTTTATTGAGTAAAACGTGTCAAATCGTCAATCAATTGAAGACAAAAATTCTGCCCAAAATAAGCAGTTAAAAAATGACATTTAGCAGCTTGAACAAAGAATTCAAAGCAGAATGACGATTAAATTCACTGATACAATAAGAAAAACAAGCATAATGTGTGTTGTTGTTGTTTTTTTACAAGACATCTGAACACTAAGCATTTGGCATCCTTCTAAAATGCCAAGAAAGTAAGTCAAACTTCACAGAGCGAGTCGCTGCCAGCAAAATCCACAGGTTACTGTCAAAATGTTCAGACAAACTGAGTACCACAGACATGTAAAATACTTAAAGAGGTGAGACGTCATGATCAGCACAGAATCAGTCTGTAAAAACACACTCATTCAGATCAAACGTTAATGCACATTCTGCTGGAAGTCAATCACTGCAACAGCCGTCTTAATTTCTTTACAAATGCATCCATTGATGTTTTTAAAAGGGCCATATCATAAAGAATCACATTTTGCTTCATCTTTTGGATGTACTATATTAGGGGTTTCTTTATCTGGCATTCACAAGAAGCTAATAATTAATAAAAAAAATATTTCTACATCAAAATAAAAATATTATCGCAGCTCCTGGTAAGTCATATAAGCAGGAGTGCAGGAATAAAGTAAAGCAGTCCAACAAAAAATAGAGGAATCCTGAATCAGTTTTTAAAAAGGTTGCATGACTGAAACGGTGTATTGAAATATGACTCGCTGCTATAGCAGTTGTACAAATAAAAATATTCAAACAAAGCACTTAAAAAAAAGCATGTCATGTGACAATTAACCAACATCAGAGAACACTGAACATACAACGGTGTTGTTATTTTTGTTGTAATTATTAAAATATTAATTTAAAATCTCAGGAATGTGCATCAAGTAAATATTCTAGTTCAAAGGGATTCGGCCGACAAATACATTTGGGAATAGACATACTTTGATTTGATTTTATCAATCAAAACTTGCTTCCCAGTCCAAAAATAATATTTATTCAGACTAAAACAGACAGATGAATACATGTGAATGGACTCACAAAGAGTACGCCATTACAAAAATCAGACAGCATGCCCAAATCTTGTGCATGAGCCAAACAAAGCACATGTGTTATTTTTGAGCATCTAAAGATCAGAAACACAGTTAAAATCAGAAGGTAAAATATTATGAGTGGACCTCAATGAAAAGTATGATATGACCCTTTTAAAACTCTCATTCAGACAAATAATCTGAATTCCATGCAAACGCAAGCTTAATCTTTATAATGCCAAACTGTCTACAATTGAGCACACTTCAGTTGCATGCTGTGATATGAGGAATATTGGAAACTCGACTGCAAAGCTGTATTGATTTAAAGACATTTCTCGAAGGAGATAAACCCCTTCACCAGCTGCACCCATCTCTCCAGCCCTCCCTCCCTCCCTCGCTCGCTCTCGTCTGCGTCTCGCTTTCCTCTTCCCTCTCCTCTCACGTTTCTTTGTCAAGTCTAAACATATGTGCCATGGCCCCGCCTGCTTGCTTCCGCAGCGCTATTAATCAAGAACAGGTTAACACTCTGTTAACAGCGGGTGAGCGCGGGGTCAGGTTCAGCTGTGACGTAGGAGAACGGGAACACAGAGGGTTTTACTTCAGCAGGAGCTGTCGAATTCCCTGCTCGGATGTTACAGCAAACAGCGTCCCGCTATCAGAGGGGGATCTTTCATCTAGAAAGTCCGGAAACAAACTTCACTCTCGCCCACGAAACAAGTGTTTTCTTTGTTTCCGGGCCGCATGTGCTTTCAACTCTCACCATGGTTTGCTGTAAAGCCGGCGTCAAAGCAGATGTCGATTAAACTAAAAGAAGGCATCTCTAAGCTGCCCAGACAGCAATAAATTAAGAGGTCAATTAATAGACAGAGACTGAACTGTGAACAAATATGACACTTATACTTGTTTTGTAAATCAGGAGACATCATGTACATTCACAAGCTTTTAGTCTCATTGTCGTGTTTCGTGATTTTGACGTTGCTTTGCTCACCTTCAGCATACTGCATTGACGGTAGGCACTTTGAATGCATTCACATGTACAAATATAGACAGCACTATCATATCATTTGATAGTCTGGGTAGTATAAAAATACAATCTTAAAATCTTTGGTTTGTACAAACTGTAATTGTTGGTTTTTGACTTCTTCCCCTCGCTCAGAGAATCTTAGTAAAAGGTTCTTATCAATACATCGTTTCTATTTGGACTAAAGTGGTGCAACTGCGGCTTTCCAAAACCTCACACTTACAGTTCTCATGCATCTAATGATTGGGACTTAATGTGTCAACCCGTCAGAAATGCACTTGAGAGCTGTTAGCAAGTGTAAAACCTCAAGATCGGCCGAGAATTAGGCAAGGCAGAGCAGAAGTTGCCTTACAAACTCATTTGAGATAACAGACAAACCCCATTAATTTCACTCAAGCATCGATGCACATTGGGGAAGTGGACGGTAACACTCAGGGTCAATTGCAAAATAAATTCAAAGACGCAATGATTCAGCTCAAGCTTTTGGCGTTCAGTTGCATGGCAGCCACGTGGAGTAGGTTTGCTGATGGCAGGTAAAGATTGGCTGGACTTGGGCAATGTAATAATTGCTAAAGTTACCGTCTGCTACATAAGGGGCAGGCTGGTAATAGCAAGTGACGTTGGCCACGTTGGGTATGACGTTCTGCTCGGCCAACACTTGCACCGCCAGCATGGCAATCAACCCAAGGGCCTGGCCGCCGCTCGTGTCCCATCAGACAAACCGTGCTCTCGTTCACTACCCCGTGCAGCGTCGTCAGATAATCGTACTTGCGGTCCTCCAAGCCCACAAAGTGGTTCTGGAGGTACGACTCCAGCTTGCGCTGCTGTTCGCTGATGTCCGAGAAGTCGATGAAGAAGCGGGAGCACATGTAGCGCTGGAGAGACTTCATCTCCGACTCGGAGGCAGGCTCGGAAATCCCTGACCAGAAGATGGCAGTATCTTCAGGAGGCCGCCTCCTCGGATCTCCTCGGGGTTCCTCGTGCAGATCACCTTGTTACGCAAGTGGTCCAGCGCCGTGGCGAAGTCTCCATACACGCTCTCGCCGATGATGGTGGGGTGAAACGTTTTGGCCATGGGGTTCTCCGAGCACTCGTAGAAAAGCAGCAGAGAGTCGAGCTTAATCTGGAAAGAATCGACGCTAAACTCAAACTGCCGACGCAAGGAGTCCACGAACTTGAGCTCCACGTTTTTGCCACGGTTGTTGGAGAGAGAGATGAGACTCCAGCGGTCCGAATCATTGCACACTTTTACCATCTTCTGCACATATGCTTCCTGCAAAATAACACAAGGAACTGTTTCAGCATTTCATGCATTAAGACACATTCAAACGCACATCCGTTTGCCATTTCAGTTCTCCATCATTACACGTCGCAGGAGATCTAAGAGGCTGAGAACGCTCGATCAGCTTTAAACTGCTTTAGCGCAATCCTCTTACTGACAGAAAACCAACATTTCTCCAGCCTATCAGTAAACTACTCTAATTGCATTTATACTGAATGTCACTGGAGAATACAGATGATCTTAAATAACGTACTGAAGGGAAAATCACAATGCAATGTGAAGTCAAGCAGTGACAGAAGTGTCCTTCAGTGTGACATGCTCTACGTATCTTACACACCACTTTCTTATGAATTATTGTTAAAGATTCAGTTTGAGGTTATTCAAATGTCTAATGATAAATAATAAATTACGGCCCCTCAAAGCTAAAGTAAAGTCACTGTTTACTGTACTGTTTGCAGGAATACAAACCATTAGTTGTGAAATAAGCGTGACATATTACATTTTACAATTAGAAACAGCCTAAAAGATGCAAATTATTTGTACTATTAAGATGGAATTTTTTTTTGCATAAATATAAAATGAGTATGACTATTATTATTTATAATGCATGCTAGTGTTGCAACGATTCTTTATTCATAACTGTACAAGAAGAACATAACCAGATTCTGTACACAAAAATAACTGAAATATTTTGCATTGAGCTCTTATTAAATCTAGGATACTTGTTATTTTAAAAACAATTAGCAGAACTGTGGAAATGAGCTGTAAGTGTGATTAAAGAAATGGCGACCAGGAAAAACACCTAAAACTTAACCTTTCCCTTTTACAAATAAGTACATTTGAACCTGTAAAGTCCACTACTCTCATGAATCTGAGCACTCACCTTCAGGGTCAGCGGAGAGATTTTCTCTTTATTGACCCCATCAGGTAAGAAGTCCAGCAGACAGTCCAGCACTATGTTCTTGACGATCTGAAACTCCGTCTCTCCCTTCAGGTCCACGCAGAAGATGAGGTCCAGGTCCTTATAGCCGAGCCCGCTGTCCTCGTGCAGGACGTGGCTGGCGGCGGATCCGTTCAGACGCACATCCCGCACATGGATGCTCTGCTCCCGCAGGCGGCTCCGCACCGCCGTCACGATCCGCCGCGGCTTCATCTGCAGCGTGGGGAAGTTTCCTCGGCCGTGGATCGGGATGCTCTCGGTCAGGATGAGGTCCAGCCGCTGGACCTGCTCCCAGCTCAACACGCTGAAGTTCGCGCTGTCCTCTTCAGCCATGGTCGCGTCTGCTGGAGGAGTCGAGGAGCGATCTACTGCTTGGAGATGTTAGGAGGAGAGCTGAGGAGACGCATAATGCGCTTGACGCGAGACGCTGCGGAGGTCTGTCCTTCTTCTGTGTGCTGCCGTGGAGAGGGTCATCCGCGCACGCAGTGCTGGAGAGAGGAGAGTGGAGGATGACAGCAGTCTGCCAGTGCTGGAGCTTTCTGTGCGCCTCAAGTCACGCCTATCACCACACACACACACACACACACACACACACACACACTCTCTCTCACACACCCACACACACACACTCACTATCACACAGACTCTCACACACACACACACACACACACACACACACACACACACCACACACACACACACAACCTCACACACACACACACACACACACTCACCCACTCACACACATCACTATCACACAACACACACTCCACACACACACACACACACACACACACACACACACTCACCTCCTCACAACACACACACACACACACACACACACACACACTGCAACCCAATGACACAACACACATCTCATACTTCACACAGCTGTGCGCTCACACTCACACTTACATAGCACACAAAACACAAGTGCTTCACACGTGTACTCAAATTAATAATACATTTACCGAACTAATTGAATTAACACACATTATTCGCTTAGTGTTGCTCACACTCATGCACTTATATTAGCTACAAAATACAGAAGTAGCTTGACATTATACGGTGTAACTAAGGCAATGTGTAAATAAAGTGTTACAATGTACTAAAGGGTAATATTACATTAATGCCACATTAAAGCTTACTAAGTTGAATTCATGAATCAAGTATTTTATTCTATTATAAGTTGTAAAACAGCAAGTGGCTACATGTAACGTGTAAACAAGACACATGAAAATACAAGAATTTACAATGACATAATTATATGTACATTAAATGCCGAAAAACACTAAGTTGAATTTATAATTAAGTGCTTTTATGTGCCCTTTAGTAAGTATGACAATCTGCAACCACAAGTGAACTTCTTTAAATTGAGAACATAAATTCATTAATGCAATTCAACAAGAATTTTCAATTTGATACATTAATACTTGTAGATGATAAAACCTGTTTTGAAAAGTGTGTTCAACAAACATAATTTAGTCACTTCTTTAAGATCATCATAAGAAGTGCCTTTTCATGTAATATAATGAACTGCAAGCAATGTTAAAAAAGCATCTAGCAATTAGAAATTAAATTAACAAGTGCAAAATCAACAAGTAATTGTTTACAAGTGTAGCATTTATTCTTAGGGATAGATAGATAAAACCCTGTCTTTGAACGACTTTGTTACACATCTGTAAACACCTGCACTTCCATTAGTTAGCAAGCTCAGACTTTCCAAAGTCAGTTTCACTTTGATACACTCCTAAAATGACATTTTTGTGCAGTGTAATACTAATGCAACTGAAAATGCAAAAAAGTCATTCTAGCACATCTCATGTGAAATTAAATGTAATGCAAGTCAAAATAACACAAAGTAAATGAAGGGTGAGTGTTAGGAAGTTTGGTGTCTTTTATTGCCCTCTAGGGACGTGATAGAAAAGCGTCTTGAATGACTTTGTTACACATCTGTAAACACCTGCACTTCTATTAGTTAGCACACTTAGACTTTCCAAAGTCAGTTTCACTTTGATACACTCCTAAAATTACATTTTTGTGCAGTGATGCCATAGAAGAACCGTGTTTGGTTCCCCAAAAAACCTTTCAGTGAACAGTTCTTAAAAGATCATACAAAGAACCTGTAAAGAAGCGTTTGTGGACCGGAAGGGTTTCATGAATGTTAAAGGTTCGCATCAATGCCAATTAAGAACCATTATTTTATAAAAGTGTGTCTCAGGACATCACTGTAATGTTTACTGAGCATTCATTTTTAAAAACGCCACGTCCAAACTTCATAACCTTAGATGACCGAGGGCCGTCTGTGTTAGACTGAAGCTCATGTCAGAGTGGGGCAGCTGTCGGTCAGGATTCATCAGCGGACACAAAGCCCTGCGTCACTGCACTCACCCAGCACTTTAAATCTGTTTGATCCCATTTAGGTTAACACAGGCTAAACCCTATGAGCAAGACCAGTAGACCTATAGCAGACGATGAATGCAATTAATAACCATTATTTACCTAGAACTGGACCACTGACCCACTATTCATTTTTAAATGCCACGTCCAAACTTCATAACGCTTAAATGACCGAGGGCCGTCTGTGTAGACTGAAGTTACATGTACAAGAAATGGGGCAGCTGTCGTGTTAGGATTCATCAGCGGATAGCCAAAGCCCGTGCTTCTATTGCACTCACCCAGCACTTTAAATCTGTTCCTGATGGCTCATTTAGGTTAGAGCATTGGTTAAACCCTATGAGCAAGACAGTAGACCTATAGCAGACGAGATGAACGCAATAATACATAACCTAGAACTGACCACTGACCCATATTCATATGCATCCACACCCTCAAACACTAAAGCTGTAGTGAAGTTACTTACAAAAATATGGCTTTCATGTTATTATTATAATAGCCAAACCGTCTTTTATTGTCAGATTACTGGAAAAGGAAGAGTTTGATTCTGTGCCTCAGTTTACTCGCTTGGCATGATCTCCGCTGGGGAAAATCATCAGGAAAAGTGGAGAAACTGACCACAATGATACATCTGAAAGAAAGCATTCATTTCCAGTTGCAGTTCTTTTTCTTATATTACAGCGCCCCCCATCACAAACATCCTCAGGACGTCCACGTGTGCCACGTTTTGACCGAGTTCAGAAGATATGAATTTCTGAACTGAACTGCTGAATTAAACATTATGGCTTTTATAAAGTACTGCAGTGATGATGTACTTTTATAGGCAAGCCTATACGTTTATATCAGCCTGGCTCACTCGACAAAACACAATAGCATTTTTCCATTGGCTTTTGGATTATACCACGCTCACTTGACTTCAACATCAGCACCATTAAGCTATTATTATTATTACAATAAATGTGAAAATATCCTGAGATTGTGGTCAACACAGACCTTATTTTAGGCATTTAAACCAATATTTTATATTATATATATATATATATGTCAGTCACCCGTAGAACTGCACTGCATTTCCCAGCATCCCTCTGGCCACTCACCTGCACTCCGTCATAATCACTCTCACCTGACCTCTATCAGGGAATTCCTCCTCACCTGTTAGCACCAATCAAGCTCTCTATATAACAGCACTAAATCCAGACACTCATAGTCTGGTCTTGAGGTTACACGCTCTTCATCTGTCTCATCACCGACCTGCTGGATCACTGTCAATGTCTTCCTCCAGGTTGACTCTACTAAAGGGAGAGATAAGGACTACTTAATTCCTCAGTTTATAGAGCTTCATTAAATTCGGAGTTATTGCACTTACCTGTTATGTTTGATTTCAGTTTGTTTAATAAAGAAGCTCTTACTTTACTCATCCTCGTATGCCTCTCCATCCAGTATGTGACTACACACACACACGCAACACACACACGGAGCCAGAAGTGCTGAAATGCAACTCGTTTGTGGGTTTTGTGCTACAAATATATCATCCTTTCAGCTTACTATTGTCAAAAGAACTGACAAATTCTGTTCACTTTGGAGGAATGGGGCTAATGAGACCCCTCAAAAAAACAAGAATGATATTTCAGAATGCTTGAGTAAGGAAAGAAAAGTCCTATGTTCCAGTGATGGTATTAATACATGCTACTGAATGAGTGTCATATTCATATATCAGTATTTTTTTTCATTGTATTCCAAGAACTTGCAGGTTTCTCCTAGTTTTAGACGCAAGACATTTTTAAGACAAAGTAAAGAAATTATTATTCTTTGTTATTAATAGAGCATTATATTCAAATATGCTCATGTAAATGTCTTGTATGAACAATGTTTTAACATGTGAAAATATAACTTCCAACAGATCTGTTCATTTTCAATTCATAAAAAAACACAAATGTAAAATAACTTTTACTTTACCTCTTCATCAGTATTGTTGTCTTGTGCAAATATCTAAAGACTTTAAAGAATAAAGATGCCTTTACTTGACCAGGACATTTCAAAAATAAGAAATCGTGTTTTATGATAAACTTAATTCTGCATTGACCTGTTTGGTCTTATTTTAAGCATAAACTCACTTAATATTCTTTAATTTATCAGAAATCAAGACTTCAATTTGCATCTTAATAAACTGCCTCTTCATGAACTTGTTTCTGCTATGATTTAAGATCACTTTAGGCCTTAATTTGTCATATTTCCCCCCCCATGGTCCCAATCACCAGACCAATAGAGGCATAAGCACATCTGAAAGTGAGCTGCGGTTTTCATCGAGTGACCGGGTTCAGAAGTCTGAAGCGTCCAGACGAGAGCTGCGGCTCTCCGGCAGTAAACAGCTCATTTACTGTTACAGACCACATCTCTGAGAAACACCTGCATCCTAATAAACAAAACGATGTTGAGATTACAGCTGACACGCTCACAAATCAAACTAAGTGTGCAAATGTGTTTGCTGCTGAACTCTTGTGTATGGCATGTTCACTCTCTCTATGTAATAAACACCACGTTCTGTGAGCTGCTATTGACACGGCTGGCCATTGATTGTTAGTTTGAAGAAATAACATGCTGAGCACACGAGGCAACGATGTGTGGAGGTGTTCATGCATGCACTTTTATGTCCCACGAGGGAACCTGTGATGTTTGTTTTCAAAGGGTCAAATGTTCAAACAGTCTGTATGCCTCATTAAAATCTCCACCAGTCACAGAGCATACTGTTTACAATCAAGTTACATTTAACTTCTCTTTTCTTCAGAAACCCACACTGTTGCATGAGCTCTGCACAAACCGAATTAGAAATAAATAAACATGTCTGTTGTATTTGGTCACTTTATGCAATTTTAGTAATCAGATTATAATATCTGATCATAAAAACATATCGCTGATTACTGATTTGACTCCAGACTGATGTTTGAGACTCGCTGAGTGTAAATGCATCATTCAGGCCTTATACTATATTTGCATTATATGAACACAGACAGCATTAAAATGAAAATGTGTGGCTTGCATTGCAATTTTCATTAAAGTCAACTATATTTCATATAGAGTAGACATGAAAAATGTATGACACTTTGCGAAGACACATTTATGTTCAATCAGACAGCAAATGAATCAGTCAAGATGACCTTGTATAAATACAAACATGCATTAAGCTGAACAAAAACATGCAACTGACACTATTTAGAGTGATATTAGTTGATAGATCATGCCTCACAGGTTCAACTGTTCACTTATCAGACCTGTAAAGGAAATGTCAAATTGCTAGACTGTTTATTTTGAGTTTAAAACACCGTTGTTATAACTGAGCTGGTGAAGAAATCAAACCGTTTCCTGATTTCGGAGTCATTTACACTCAGCTCAAGTTTTTCTTTCAGGACTTCTGGACCTTATTTCTTCGTGTTCGATCACTGTAGAGAGTATACATACAGTATAACATGTGTCCAAACCTTTGATTGAATGTTCTGATGTGTCAAATTGACTTATGCGATTGTGTTAATGACTGTAGTTCATGGAGACAGAGAAATAAACTTTGAGTTTGGATGTGTCATCTGGTTTTCTTGGACCAGTAGCCTCAGTAACTATAAGGTTAGTTTTGGGAGAACACCAGAGTTAAACTCTTTACAGAATTGAATTTCCAGTCCCTTCGTTCTAGTCATGTCAGGTCATTAAAGTGATGACATTTATCTAAGTGTAATACTTTATCCCAGTCAATTATACGTGAACTGTCATTGGGTGCCAAAAATAACAGTACGGAAATACAAATATTAAAGTTAGCCAGTTAACACACATGAGCTGTAAATTATAAAGACCTTTTTAGAGTGAAACTAAGCAACTATTGCCACAAAACATCACAGAAATGATCAAATATCTAATGCATACTGATGATTGTGCTGGTGTTTTTCCTCCTAAACGATGTCACTTCATGGTGATTGTTGGTGAAGGCGTTTTAACAAGAAGCATCTGATCCTATTCTACACGGAAAGGAAAGAGCTATGATGACAATTCAAATTATATCATGTTTTATTTGAAACATTTTGATTAGATAAAGCCAAAGAGAACAAACCATTGAAATCTCCATCTTACTCTTCAATGCGGAAGCAAGCCAATGTGCGAGACAACAGGTGTCCTGACATTTCATCCTCCCCGTCAGATTTTCCTACCTCGGCTTACTGCCGGTGCATGCACGCATCAATATTGCATCTTTTCTCTCACACTGAACAATATTTACTGTATGTGCATTACTGTAAGGGTAGATTTAGGGTTGATAGACGTTAATAAAACACAATCTAATAGATAAAAAAAAATATTGTATTGTTGGTTTCCGGTACTAGATACATCCCTTCTATCCACAACCGCGAATATAACACGTAATTACTGTATGTGCATTACTGTAAGGGTAGGTTTAGGGTTGATAGACGTTAATAAAACACAATTTAACAGGTATAATTTTTCATGTCGAATTGTACTACCCACTGTTTTAATGGGAGGTAAATCTGACAGGGTAGGACAAATCGACAGAACACCGGTTCATTAGCCACTATAATGAGAAGAATTACAACGTGCGGTCAACTGTATGCACTACAAACTAGTGTGTTCGTAATTAAGATAACACATTAAAATAATACAGTAAGACAAATCAATTTGCAATATTTAGCAGGAAAATTTGTGATTTTGTACAGCTAAAAATAGCTGGAAGTGAATGAGACCGGAAGCAACGTCCCTTAACACTTGACAAATGGACACGCCCATTTTTACAGGAAGAATGAGGTGGATATCTTAAATAAACGACCAGTTTCCAATTTATAAGTTTAAAATATAGCAACCAGCAAGATTTCATACTCAATATTAAACAAATGAAATTTGACCCCTTTCTTCACATAAGTAATATTGATGGAATGTGATTTTCAATGTTAGAAATTAAATAAAAAAAGTAATTGAATGAAAAATAAAATAAACTTGTATTCAAAATGAAAATAAAGTTTGGTCACTTTCCATATAACAGCAGTATGTCCTGAAGAAAAGGCTCTGCCTGGAAGGCCTAATCCTATTCTAGGTTTTGTAAAGAGCAGGTGTTTCCTCATCATCGATCCTCGCCCAGCAACACACGTCTCTACACACTATCCTCCGATCTGGTGTCGAGCGGCACGTGCACAGTGACGGAGGAACCCCGTGAGGTCAAACGCGTGGAGATCAGTGATGTCACTGCTCAGAATACTCTCCGCTCGTAGCTGTAATTATTCAGAGGTGTTGACTAACGAGAGTCTGTAATCCACACTGCTGGCTACACGACAGAGCAGCTACCACACAAGAAACTTCAGCTGCAAAGTCTCTTCATCACTTTTCACTTGTGCAATCAAAAGTAACGTGCGACTGTTGATCTAAACGTGAAATAAATGATTCTTATATAATGCATATAAAATAAATGTAATCTCAAATGTATAAATAATAGGGATACAGACTACGAGTCAACAACTATTGTTTTATTGCAAATAAGATTGTTCAATTGTATTTTTTATATGATTTTTAAAAGTCCAAACTGATGTGCAGAACCATTTTTGTTTTATGCTTATTATAAATGCATCATAAAATACAAGGTAAATACATGATAAGTGAATAGTCCACAACAAACAAGGGATACATTTGACTGAAAATGTCACTCAAGCCTATCTGTTTCTATTATGCATGCTAACAAAATTTTAGAAATGTATGCATTGCTTAGTGTCTCAGCAATGCATGCTCTGCAGTGAATGGGTGCCGTCATAATGAGAGTCTGATAAAAACATCACAATGATCCACACCACTCCAGTCCATCAGTTAATGTCTTGCGAAGACAAAAGCTGCGTGTTTGTAACTTTGCTTTTGGCATAATTCTAAGACCATAATCCATAATAACACTTCCTCCAGTGAAAACGTCCATCTCATCAAAATCCAGCCACATGTTTGTTTAGAAACAGTGCTTGATCTGTGCAGATGCACTGGATGATGCGTTGTTAATGGATTGTGGACTCGTATTTTGATAAGGAAGCAACAGTTTTAAGTTAAAGCATGTTAGTCATGAATGTGTTTCTTACAAACATGCAGCTTTTGTTTTCACAGACATTAACTGATGGACTGGAGATGTGTGGATTATTGTGATTTTTTATCAGCTGTTTGTCAGACTCATTTTGACGGCACCCATTCACTGCAGAGCTGTTATCAGCTGTTTGGACTCTCATTCTGACGGCACCCATTCACTGCAGCATTGCGGGGACAGCAATTTCTCAAAATTTGTTCTCATAAAGAAACTGATGGCTTGAGGCGGAGTACATTTTCAGCAAATTTTCATTTTGTGTGGACTATTCCTTTAATAATGTTTTTAAATGATTATTTATTAAGGAGGATCCATTGGTGATGCAGTGACATTTCTCAAAATCTGATGAAGAAACAAACTCATCTACAATTTCGGATGCTAATTAGGATTTTTGGATGAATTTCACCTTTAATGAGAATATGGATAATAATGATTTAATGATAATAAAACCATTAATCAATATGCAGAACACCTCATTATATTAAAAAAATCTAATTATTCATGCAAACATCACATTAAGTTAGAAATCTATTTGGTTACTTTATGTTGTTTTCAGTTGCATATTGGAGGGTTGGGCTGGGTTTGAGTCTGTACAAATGAATTTTCAGGATAGCTGGATGGTTTCTCCATACAGAAGACCGCAGCTTTCCATGAGGAATCTAGGAATGCCTTTCAGCATGATCAAATCTCTGAGCAAACAAATACAAACATTCAATAAATCAAATCAACACTAAGAACATTAGGAGATCTAAATATCTTGATTTCTATTTGCTTGTCCAAGACCGTGATGATTTCATAAAGTACACAGACCAAACTGCATGTTTGTTGTTGATGAAGTGCTTTTCTGATGTATTTCCCTTCATGGAGCATCATATCAAATGCTTCATCCTTTAAATCAATTACACGGAGTAAGTGATTTACTTCATTCAGTGGGCAAATGAGCTGCCAGTACTCAGGGTGTTTCCATACACAGGACAAGCGGTTTGGAAAACCAATGGATAGATGCATTAGTAGTGAATAGTTGGGAAAAATAATAGGCAATTATGTGACATACAGCAAACAGCATGATATGCAGCTTGTCTCAAACAGGTCACGTTTGTATTCCCCTTAAAATGCTGATTTTGATATGTTTCCAACACACAATGGCATATATCCATTGAACTGATGTAATGATGACAAATAATTTAATTAAATGAGCAACTCAACAACAGGGTTGAAAAGTGTCTTCTATATCCAGTAACCTGACTGCGGCATCATCTCTTCTCTTGGACTAATTCAGTCAAGTAAGTGATTCTCATTCACCTCACTGCGTATCTGGCAGATGCTTGAACTGGACGGTCACAGTAATTACTGCACATTAGAACCCTTAAACATCATGCACTTATTTCTGGAGGGGTCATTTGATGCACTCTACTCTTTCATACTCTGATGACTTGTAACGCATGCAAAGAGAGAGGTTTGTTCGAAAGGAAAGGACCATCTGCTTAATCAAATCACACCAAACAGCCAATTAATTAGGACAGGCTTGAGATGACTGCATGAGCGCAAATTTGACAAATGAAAGAGAGCTGACATCACTCAATTCACGTCACCAGAGACACGTTCTGTTCTGACCCCGGCGACTGTACAAAACACCGAGTCAACGCAGAGGTATGATGAGACTGTTATTCCTCAACTCACTCCTGTCTGGAAAAAATCCCACATCTTAACACTTAACAGAACTATTTAAACATTCACATTAACTACAGTCAATTAGTAGTAGGGCTGTCAAATTGGCTGAAAAACTAAATTCAAATTTTTTACTAAAATATTATCAAAATTTGAATTATATTAGAATAAAAAAGGCATACATTCAGTTATACAAAAAAAGCTTTTGGCTTCTCTCCTGAGGCCACATCGAGCAAAATATTACCGTACTAATGCACGTTTATTCAAAGTAGGGCTGGAAAATATGAGCAAAAATTCATATCTCGGTATTTGTTGGCTGATTTGCGGTATACGGTACGTATTTTGTATTTGGATTAAACTAATAAATAAAGTGAATGTAACCATGTAGGCATATATAATGTGCAAAAAGGGTTACAAATCACATTACATTCTAACATTGTAACATTTCGATCTAAAAAAAAAAAAAATGCTTTTAAAGCAAAGTTAAATTTACTAAACACTGAAAAACAAAAAAATAAAATGAAAAAATAAAAAAGCACAGACTAGGCTAATTGAGTAAAAAGGCTATTTTGATTACCCCATTACAGTCACTTTACAGTTAGTGCTATCAAACAAATGCACTTACTTGTAGGTTTAAAATGTCCAACTACAAACATTTCAGCAAAATGTATATTTTAGTCAGAGGCTCTCCTCAACCCCCACCAGTGTGCAGCATCCACTTGGATGATGTGACAGCTGCCACAGGACAACGACACCAGTGCGCTCACCACACACCAGCAACGGCGCCAGTGCGCTCACCACACACCAGCTACAGGTGGAGAGGAGAGAGAGTCATAGAGACAATCAAGTGTATGCGTTCACCACACACCAGCTACAGGTGGAGAGGAGAGAGAGACATAGAGACAATCAAGTGTATGCGTTCACCACACACCAGCTACAGGTGGAGAGGAGAGAGAGACATAGAGACAATCAAGTGTATGCGTTCACCACACACCAGCTACAGGTGGAGAGGAGAGAGAGTCATAGAGACAATCAAGTGTATGCGCTCACCACACACCAGCTACAGGTGGAGAGGAGAGAGAGACATAGAGACAATCAAGTGTATGCGCTCACCACACACCAGCTACAGGTGGAGAGGAGAGAGAGTCATAGAGACAATCAAGTGTATGCTCTCACCACACACCAGCTACAGGTGGAGAGGAGAGAGAGTCATAGAGACAATCAAGTGTATGCGCTCACCACACACCAGCTACAGGTGGAGAGGAGAGAGAGACATAGAGACAATCAAGTGTATGCGCTCACCACACACCAGCTACAGGTGGAGAGGAGAGAGAGTCATAGAGACAATCAAGTGTATGCGCTCACCACACACCAGCTACAGGTGGAGAGGAGAGAGAGTCATAGAGACAATCAAGTGTATGCGTTCACCACACACCAGCTACAGGTGGAGAGGAGAGAGAGACATAGAGACAATCAAGTGTATGCGCTCACCACACACCAGCTACAGGTGGAGAGGAGAGAGAGTCATAGAGACAATCAAGTGTATGCGCTCACCACACACCAGCTACAGGTGGAGAGGAGAGAGAGTCATAGAGACAATCAAGTGGATGCGCTCACCACACACCAGCTACAGGTGGAGAGGAGAGAGAGTCATAGAGACAATCAAGTGTATGCGTTCACCACACACCAGCTACAGGTGGAGAGGAGAGAGAGTCATAGAGACAATCAAGTGTATGGGGGTTATTAGGAGGCCATGATTGATAAGGGCCAGTGGAGGGAATTTGGCCAGGACTATGACTTCATATGATTTATGACTATTTAGGGTAGAAAATGAATAATTGGTAAAAGAGTATAAATACAACAGGATGAAGAATTAAAGTGAATGAATCAGACAAATACTGTTCATAGCAATTTTGAGGTTTGGGGTTTGGCAAACTTGACTGTTTGAACCAATGCATAAAATGTAAAAACGAGGTATTAAATAATATGATATGGTCTTGGCCTTGACAGAGTCATAGTGTTGAAGTTAAGCTGGAATGGCAAGTGATTAAAGGTGAATTTGTAATATATGTTAGAATAATTTATCTCCTGGCAGATTAATATGCAGTAACTTTAAGTTAGTGGGGGGCTGTCTGGGTAAGCTTTAAGAGATAACTATAAAGACACATAAAACAACCGCTGATGCTTTAATCATCTCTTTATTGCATGCCACTGCAAATATCTTCTCTTAACATTAAGAAAAGATGACTGAGGTATTCATTTTTTTTATCTGTAGTACCAATCATATTCTGCTAGTGACAAACCTAAACTATCATTATATTGAACACCAAATTATAATTGTATTGATGTTAACTGCATGAAGAAGCAAAATATAAAATGCATATTCAGAAATCTCAGCTCCTTTCACTGTGCACTTGATTTTCTTTTACACCAGCTCTTTCAAACAGCCCTTGTGAGCAACCTAATAAAGTCTTTATTGCTTTTCACGGCTGATTGGATTTTCTTCGTCTGGTTACAATGTTAGAGTTTGCTCTTCATAAAAAAAAACACACACACACACTAGCTGTGAGATAAAGATCACTGTAGCACTGCATTATATAATATTAATATTAATAAAAAAAAAATGTTTGGCACATGTGGCAACTCTTCGGGCTGAGAACAACAGATTACACTTTATATTCCAGTCTCTTACAAGAAAACAACACAATTTATGATAAAGGAAAAAAGAATGTAAACATAAGCAGTCAAAGAAAGAAAGAAAGTGTGCTTGCTGCAGATTAAGGTGATGAAAACAAAACACGGCTTGTGATGCACCTTAATACTGGCTGAAGCGTGAGTGTCATAGCAACCTCGCATCAGCATCAGTGTTTGTTCCAGGTTGGGATGGCGATTGGACCTTGAGGGGATCTCTCCACCAATATCAGCTCCTCTGGGTTATTAGTGGCCTTGTAATGGAGTAACAGGTCCTGAATGGCTCGTTCTTCGATCTATGATAAAGATAAGTTGAACGAAATATAAGGATCAAATGATAAACATCAGGAAAAGGGAAAATGGTAATGCATCCAAGTAGAAATGTTTAAAAGCAGAACATGTTTGATTCAAACAGCATGGTTTTTGAATAATAGATGTCATAATTTGACAACCTGACATGTCCAATGTAATTGCCAGGTTATTTACCGTCTTGGCTGTCAACTGCTGACACTAGACTTTAATTCAGTGAATGAAAGTATGTCTACGTCACCATGTCAAATGCACACAAGATTGACGAATGATACCTGTATGAGTGCTAGCGGTTTCTCGCGGCTGCGGATCAATGCGGCCTCCTGTTTTCTCTCCTCCTCCACAATGGAGGCAAATGTAGAGGTGGACGGAGGACTGTCAACCGACCTCAGCACCCAAGGGCTGATGGGAAAAAACACAAACAGTTCAGTGCTTACTTGAAATGCTTGAAATAAGGAAGCTGCTTCAAACATTTCAACTGATTTAAGCAGGGGTGTGGATTTAAGCTGCTTTCTGTTCTACTTCTCCTTTAAGGAATTGTTCATCACAAATAAAAATTAGCAGGACATTTCCTCATCCTCAGGCCATCCAAGATGTAGATGAGTTTGTTTTTTCATCAGATTCGGAGAATTGTAACATTTCATCAGTGTCTCAGCAATGGATGCTCTGCAGTGAATGGGTGCCGTCAGTATGAGAGTCTGATAAAATGCTGGATTCGTTTCTTGCAAACATGCAGCTTTTGTCTTCTTGAGATGTTAACTGATATATAACGGTTTACCGATATTTAAGCATTTTACCATTATCAGATATCGTTTTTTTTTTTTTTATTAGTCACATACACAATTATACAGCGTATAACCAGCAGTGAAATGTGTTCTCTGTATTTGACCCATCCAAGTGCACACACACCTGGAGCACTGGACACACACACACACACACACACACACACCTGGAGCAGTGGACACACACACACACACACACACACCTGGAGCAGTGGACACACACACACACACACACACACACCTGGAGCAGTGGACACACACACACACACACACACCTGGAGCAGTGGACACACACACACACACACACCTGGAGCAGTTGACACACACACACACACACACACACCTGGAGCAGTGGACACACACACACACACACACACACACACACACACACACCTGGAGCAGTGGACACACACACACACACACACACACACACCTGGAGCAGTGGACACACACACACACACACACACCTGGAGCAGTGGACACACACACACACACACACCTGGAGCAGTGGACACACACACACACACACACCTGGAGCAGTGGGGACACACCACACACACACACACACCTGGAGCAGTGGACACACACACACACACACACACACACACACACACACCTGGAGCAGTGGACACACACACACACACACACACACACACACACACCTGGAGCAGTGGACACACACACACACACACCTGGAGCAGTCGGCACACACACACACACACACACACACACACACACACACACACACACACTGTTCACTCAGGAGAAGCTCCAGCACGGCCACCGCATGTAACTTTATACAAGATTCACTCGTTTGAAACACTTAATTATATTAACATTTACTATAGAACCATTATTTCACCAATAAACATCTAAATAAATACATCTCTATCTAAATTAATGATTAATTATCTCCGCAAGCGATCGCAGTTTGAGTATAGTTCTGTGTAAATAGATAAACCGCGCTGTCAGCAGTTTTCATAATTTAGACAAAAACATTTTAATAATTCTGATAAAACAGTTAAGAAATGCAATAAAATACGATGTTTTGTTTGTTATAGCTTATTTCAATATTCCAGAGAATATTATTCAGTGAATTATTCTTCACTCTTTAGTCTATTAAACAGATTATAAACATAAAACTGTAGTTAAAAATGAAGTTATGACTTCTGTCCTTTATTTTCTCCATTTGAAAACATTAGACATTATTTTGCTTATTGTTAATATCAGTGTTGCTGATGATGTGAAGAATGGACTTACTTCACTCTGTTATTTATTTACTTTATAACAGTAAATAAATATCGGTTCTGCATATCGGTTATCGGGTACATAAACGTACAAATAATCGGCATCGGTTATAAAAAAATCAATATCTGTCGATTACTAGTTTTTATCAGACTCTCATTCTGACGGCACCCATTCACTGCAGAGCATCCATTGCTGAGACACTGATGCAGAGACACATTTCTCCAAACCTGATGAAGAAACAAACTCATCCTAAACTTGGAGGGCCCGAGGGTGATGACATTTTCAGCAAATCTTCATTTTCGGGTGAACTATTCATTTAATGATTCAGCTAATGAACAGTTATTTTTAGGTTGAAAGAAGTGACAGTGTACTTGTAAATTGCATATTTTACTACATTGCTGGAAGAATGCAGGTGGTCCAGAAATGTTCACAGTACTGAAAGTCATTAAATTATTCCGTTAATGAGCACAAAAAATAAAACAGCTGAGAACAGTGATGCACGGTGAGTTTCTAAAGCCTGTCCGACCGGCTACTGCCTTCTCAGCATGTGCTCGTAAACACAGGTGACGTCGAGCTCCAGGGACGAGTGACACAAAGTTTGCCCTTATCAAGAGAGATTACGATCAGGGCCGGGCAGTAGAGCGCTGCTGATAAATATTCAGCCCTGCGCTTGAGCGCTGGAGTCACAAACACGAGCCCAGCGGGCAGCTGATGTGACAGACAGAGAGAGAGAGAGACGCCTGGCCACAGTCTCGGGTCAGATCAGCTGGAGAGAAAACCGTCCTGAAGAACCTACCGCTAGAAGAGCAGAGCATCACGGCCCAACCGTCTGAATCATCTGAACTTCAGACAACACTGGTTTGGGTAATAAACACAGTGTACAAACCAGCCATGACAAAAGCCAAAACATGGTCACTTTGGTTTGCACTGCCGTCATGCTGCAAGACTCCAGACCAGCATGTGAGGCCATCTACAGATGGGTGGATTTGAATTAGGGGTCGACCGATTATCGGCGCCGATATTAAGCATTTTACCGATTATCGATATCGGCCATTTTAAAAACAGATTTGCCGATAATTTTATTTTATTTTTTTTATGCAAACAAACATACTATTTACAGGTGACATTATTTGTTGGTGAATAAATAATACAGGTGAAACTATTTAATGTTTAAATGCACTATTTGGCTCGATGCAGCCTGTCTGAGCTCAACACTCTGTGAGGCGATCTCTCAATCTCTGAGAGCAATCTCCGCCCACCGCTCATCTGATATGTAGAGAGTCACGAGTCCGACCAATCAACGCGGAAAACTGAAGGCAGTCTCACACCGAGAGCACATGCTAACTGGAGCTGCCTCAGTGATCATGCATCAGTTGTCTCTCAAAGGTAAGGCAGCAGCAGACGTTGCTGAAGTTGCAAAACACCTCAATATAACCCATGATGTCCGCGATGCGGAAAATGCGGGCGGAATCGCGGAATGCAGTCATATAATGGAATTTACCGTATAACGCGGAATGTCACGGAATTTGTCGAAGTTTGGATGAATTAATCAAAAGTAGGTCAGTACACTTAAATCGACTCGCGCTATGGACTAGTATCTATAAATATTAAGCCGCAAAAACACTTTAAATATGAATCCTGCATGTTCTGCATCTCTGTTAATGAATGACACAGACGTGCGGTTTCTGCACACATACATACTGAAGCGCGTGCTGCTCGCGGTGACAACATCCCCAGAACTGCTCGGAGTCACTTCATGAGCATTTGACCGTTTCATTTGAGTAAAACGATCGTCATATCATATATACATAGGCTACAGAAACTTAAAAGGTCCTCATGGCAAGCTGTCAAAATATAAGTTCGGTTTAGCCGAATATATTACTGTATACGTAATACAACTACAACAATTATTACAACTTTTGTTGAGAATAATAACACAATACGCTAAATACGTTTACTTTAAGTTTTACAAAATGTTTACAGAATGCTTCTGGGTGATCTCTGTACTTATGTTATTATTAATATTACTGTTTATTTCATGTTGTTGTTATTAACAGTTTTCAGAATTAAAGACATGTTTAAAAGCATTTAAAGAACGTTTGTTTGTCAGAGCTCTTGTTATTATTAATTTTGGCATTCATTTTCATTTTTACACCAGACACGTATATCGGTTCAAAATATCGGTTATCGGTCTACTTGATCTGTAATAATCGGTATCGGTATCGGCCCTGAAAAACACATATCGGTCGACCCCTAATTTGAATAGAAGACAGACACTGCTCGTAAAGAAGTGTATGATCTTATCAGCTACTTCTGCATTAAAAAAATTATTTTCAGGTATGTATTCAATGCTGTCATTTAGCAAATTGACTGTAAAGACATTTATAACGCAACAAAAATTTCAAATAAATGCTGTTCTTTTGAACTTTCTATTCATCAATAAAATGTATCCGTTTCCACAAAAATATTGTGCAGCGCAACTATTTTCAACATTGATATTAATCAGAAATATTTCTTAAGCAGTAAATCAGTATATTATTATGATTTCTGAAGATCATGTGACACTGAAGACCAGAGTAATGATGCTGGAAATTACATTGACATTTTACTATATATGACTATTTTCTATTAATATTTCACAGTATTACAGATATTGCTCTATTTTTTATCAAATCAATGCAGCCTTAGTGAGCTGAAGGATCATCTTTCAAAAACATAAAAAAACTTACCAAACTCAAACTTTTGAATGGTAATGTATATATTTACAATTATATTTATTTATTTAAAAAATCTAAAACGCTTCGTTGCTTCCAAACTCCAAAAATTATCTTTAACTTCTAAAAGCTACTTTTATATTCTAGACAATTATACACAGCCATTTTTCAAAGCTATTAATTTCCACAGTGTTTAAAGTGGATTACTGGAGAAAGTATGGAATGCCTTTTTATCGGGCGAGTTAAAGAAATAACGGACCATTAAAAACAGATTAAGTTCACTTGCTGCAGTTCTAAAGAAGAAAAGAAAGGAACAAGCACCATTCGTCCCAGCATCAGCCTTAACACACACACACACACACACACACACCCTCTCACACACACACCCTCTCACACACACACACACACACACACACACACAGACACACACCCTCTCACACACACACCCTCTCACACACACACACAGACACACACACACACACACACACAGACACACACACACACAGACACAGACACACACACACACAGACACACACACACACACACACACACGCCGGCAGATGTACTGTACTGACTACAGCTGCTCAATCATGACACTGCTCACACAGGCCATACATCTTATACAGAAGCATTACAGCGCCACCTGCAGGAGCGTACAGATGAATGACCCAAAACCTAGAGAGCGTGCGTCTACAACAGAAGAAAGGTAAGGCATCGTTGGAGAACTGCAAGCAGACGCTTTCAACGGGAGGCAGCACCTTATTCACCTTACTGCTCTGATTGGTCAGCTGATTGCCCAGGCTGTTGTGATCGGCCAACCACTCAAAGCGTGTGCGGTGAAATGCAACTCCCTTATGAGCGGCTTCATGAGCGGCGATAAACATTATTATTACACTGCTTTCTGGTATACTTGATTCTCATTGGTTTTATTTTCTGCTAATAACGTCATCATTAGAAATGCAGAATATAATACTGGTAATCGAGGCTGGCATTTCTTTCATCTCTCATATATCACACTGCCACCCTCTCTCTAGTTTCATTCCTCTGCAACTGCTGTACTGTATTTACTGTAAAATGAAATCGGAGGACTTCAGTATTAATAACAGGACTGCTGTAACAAGTGTTCGTATTGTTGCCAGAACAACTGGTAAAAACAGTTATGATTTAAAATGCTTTCTTCTTGAATAACATGTCCTCATCTTCACTTATGTGTCAGAACTTCGACTACGCCGTTTGTTAGGAACTGTTTTGCACTAATAAAATATTTTAACTTCGATCAGTCAAGTCAAGACACCTTTATTTATTTAGCGCTTTTAACAGATTGTATTACAATATTAAATATGAAAATAGTGTGCTAATAATGCATTAGGACATATAAGCGGGATCATGTTCATCCAGCCAATCAGATTTAGATCAGATTTGAAAGTGTGCTCCTACTTTATATTAGATGACCTTAACGACTGTGTACTTACATTCAAATTAATCATTTGATACAATGTACTTACTGCATACATAAATGTTTTTACATTGTACTTATATAAAAAAAAAATACCTGCATGTAATGTTACATCTGTAATTAGTTTCTGTAACTAGTTACACTCATCGCTTACAGCTTAACCCAGCCTTAAACCTACCCATACCACTAAACCTGTCCCTAACCTGACCCGTATCCCACCTCAGCAGCAGAAGTGTTTTGCAATATGAACACAATCAGTACACTGTACTTATTGTTTGATGCAAGTACATAGTAGTTAATGCCACTTAATATAAAGTGGGACTGAAAGTGTTTCCTGATGTGCATCAGGTGTTTAGTGAAGGGATATAGTGCACTGATCCTCACCCTGCTGGTTTCTCCGGGTCGCTGCTCTCGGCACATTTAAAGGTCACTCTTTTGGCACATACGGGCGGTGGTCCCGGGGCCGCTGGACTCCTGGCCGTCACTGGGGACACTGGAGAGGGTTTCTCACGCCGCTCCTCCTCTACTAGAAGATCCCGGAAGGAACAGGACGAGGGCGGGGACTGAACTGCCGACGACCTGACGACACAACGACATTAGACGAACACATCATTAGCCAATCGCTGTGTCCAAATCAGCCAAAGTTAAGGGCTCTACCAAAATCACACATAGACTTAAAGGGGTCATATAATGCCCATTTTCCACAAGTTGATATTATTCTTTAGGGTCTTAATGAAAAGTCTGTACAATTGTTTGGTTAATTTTTCATTGGTAGTGTAAAAAACATTGTTTAGCCGGTCAAAAACAGCTCTTTTCAGAACAAGCCGTATTGTGTGATTCTCCTTTAAATGTTAATGAGCTGTGCTGACTCCGCCCCTCTCTTCCGGGGACTGTTTACTTTAGCCGCGTTCATCATGAAACTTGCTAATTCGCACATTATTAGGAAAGGCGGTTTGCAAAGATTAATTTAAAACCCCTTGTACTCACTTCTTCTGTAGGTGAAGCTGGATCACGAATAACTCGCGCGAACATAAACACATTTAGGCAGATCGAGGGCACATTCCCTTCAGAACCAAACGTTTTGCTCTTCAGCCGCTCAGATGAAGGAGTAAATGACGACTGCTCTGTTCATTATTACATCCAACGAAAAAACAGCTCAATCGCTTCGGAGTCAGTCTTGTCTACATCTGGTGAAAGACTGATGACGCGTCTGAGGTAACACACCAGTGCAGTCTGTGCTGAAACACTGCTGTCAATCAAACTATCGTGGGAGGGGCCTGTCCGTGTGATGTCACACTGAGATCGGCTCGATTTGAGAAAGGGGGAAAGATTTTAGTAGATCAAAATAAAAACACGGTGGATTTTTATCATTATAGGGTGGTTGTGTACACACACTGCCAACACACATTTCAGTTCAAACAACTTGTATAAGTGCATGTAGCATTATATGACCCCTTTAAGCTAGGACACTGAAACTAATTCCCCTTATATAATGTGACCACAGTGTTTATTTATGCACTTATGTATCTGTTGTTTTTTGTTTTGATGGTCTTTTACTTTTTAATGGTTCATTAGGAGACATTACTGCAGGTATAAATATACTATTTGTACATCTTGATAAACGTTAAAATATTTAGAAAAAAGTATTACTTGAAATAAAATGTTAAACTAAATATAAAAAAATTCAGCTAGTCAAGAAAAAAAAAACACATTTTCATTAAGTTAAACCTGACGATTACAATAACTAAAACTAAATAAATGAAAAAAACTATATAGACATGTTACAAAATAAATAAATGACTAACACAACACAAAATGACTAACTTCAACTAAAATAAAAATGAACAGAAAATAAAACTAATTCCAACTATTAATTAAAAGCAGTAATATCTAAATACTAAAATAACACTGATAAGTACATGTAGAAATTAACATTAACCAACATTGAAAAAGTATCAAATAAGCATTGTTCATTGTTAGTTTATGATAACAAATGCATTAACTAAATGTTAATTAGATATACTGTGTTTTATTTAGTTAATTTAGCTTGTAAACTCATTTCTTTGTCTAACGTGATTATAGTTAACTAAGACTATCAATAAATATTTGAAATAAAATCAACTTTAACCGAATAAAAATACAAATGTAACTTGCTTTATTTCAGCTAGTGGCCATGGCAACATTTATCATTTTCACTAAAATACAAAACAACTTCTAAAATAAATAATAAAATATAAAAATATTAATAAAAACAATTATACAATTTCAGTGCCAGTAAAATACATACATTAGCTGGAAGAAGGTCCAGAAATGTTCACAGTACTGAAAGTCATTAAATGATTCCGTTAATGAGCACAAAAATAAATAAAACACCTGAGAACAGTGATGCACGGTGAAGTTCTAAAGCTGTCCGACCGGCTACTGCCTTCTCAGCATGTGCTCGTAAACACAGGTGACGTCGAGCTCCAGGGACGAGTGTGTCTGTGACACAAAGTTTGCCCTTATCAAGAGAGATTACGATCACAGCCGGGCAGTGGAGCGCTGCTGATAAATATTCAGCCCTGTGCTTGAGCCTGGAGTCACAAACACGAGCCCAGCGGGCAGCTGATGTGACGGACAGAGACAGAGAGAGAGACGCCTGGCCACAGTCTCGGGTCAGATCAGCTGGAGAGAGAAAACCGTCTTGAAGAACCTGCCGCTAGACATCCTGAAGAGCAGAGCATCACGGCCCAACCGTCTGAATCATCTGAACTTCAGACAACACTGGTTTGCGTAATAAACACAGTGTACAAACCAGCCATGACAAAAGCCAAAACATGGTCACTTTGGTTTACACTGCAAGACTCCAGACCAGCATGTGAGACCATCTACAGATGGGGTGGATTTGAATAGAAGACAGACACTGCTCGTAAAGAAGTGTATGATCTTATCAGCTACTTCTGCATAAAAAAAAAAAAAAAAAAAAAAAAAAAAAAAAAAAAAAAAAAAAAAAAAAAAAAAAAAAAAAAAAAAAAAAAAATTTTTTTTTTTTTTTTTTTTTTTTTTTTTTTTTTTTTTTTTTTTTTTTTTTTTTTTTTTTTTTTTTCTGAAGATCATGTGACACTGAAGACTGAGTAATGATGCTGGAAATTACATTGACATTTTACTATATATGACTATTTTCTATTAATACTTCACAGTATTACAGATCTTGCTCTATTTTTTTTATCAAATAAATGCAGCCTTGGTGAGCTGAAGGATCATCTTTCAAAAACATAAAAAATAACTTACCAAACTCAAACTTTTGAATGGTAATGTATATATTTAAATTTTATTATATTTATTTATTTAAAAAATCTAAAACGCTTCGTTGCTTCCAAACTGAAATTTTTAAAGTTTAAAAATTACTTTTAATTCTAACAATATTTATACATTTTTCAAAACTATTAATTTCTACATTGAAAGTATGGAAGGCCATATTTTTCACTAAAATGTATCTTTTTATCTGGCGAGTTAAAGAAATAACAGGACCATTAAAAGCAGATTAAGTTCAACTTGCTGTCAGTTCTGAAAGAAGAAAAGAAAGGAACAAGCACCATTCGTCCCAGCATCAGCCTCAACACACACACACACACACAAGAACTGACAGCACACAACACACACACACACACACACACACAATCACACACGGGACAAAAAGCCACATCGCAACAGCTCCACACACTACAACAAGACACACACACACACGACACACACACACACTACACACCACACACACAACACACACACACACACTGCGGCAGATGTACTGTACTGACTACAGCTGCTCAATCATGACACTGCTCACACAGGCCATACATCTTATACAGAAGCATTACAGCGCCACCTGCAGGAGCGTACAGATGAATGAGAGCCAGAACCAACACTGGCGTCTTCACACGGACGGACATGTTCGGGACCAAAGACGCTAGAGGCGTATTCGATCGGTCACTGTATCAACAGGAGTGTTAGATGATAGGTCCACCAAGGCAATCGTTCTACCAACCAAAGCACCTGTTACTGTTTCAACAGGCTTGCAGGCGGCAGCACCTTTATTCGAACACTGCTCGTAACTGCCTGTCGTTCAGGGATCATAAGCACAACGAACAATAAAACAAGTTGAGACTTCACACATTACCAGATTGTGCAGGATCCACTACATCACAGCTTTAAGTGAATCGTGCAACTGCTAACATTCCTCTTATCGACGAGCTTCACTTTATGCGGTCGAGCTGTAACACGCCATACTAACTACGTGCAGAGATTTAAAATGCTTTCTTCTTGAATAACATGTCCTCATCTTCACTTATGTGTCAGAACTTCGACTACGCCGTTTGTTAGGAACTGTTTTGCACTAATAAAATATTTTAAACATCGTTCCAGCAAGCACCTTTATTTATTAGCGCTTTTAACTTTCCAATTAATGTGATTAATGTGTTAATAAATCCACATTGGCCCACCAATGGTAAACACAATTTGTGTCTAATTATCTGACAAGTAGCCGTGTAATAAGCGGGATCATGTTCATCCAGCCAATCAGATTTAGATCAGATTTGAAATGTGCTCCTACTTTATATTGTGACCTTAACTACAGTGTACTTACATTCAAAGTAATCATTTGATACAATGTACTTACTGCGTACAAAATGTCTTCCACTGATAAAAAAAAATACCTGCATGTAATGTTACATCTGTAATTAGTTTCTGTAACTAGTTACACTCTTGCTTACAGCTTAACCCAGCCTTAAACCTACCCATACCACTAAACCTGTCCCTAAGCTGACCCGTATCCCACCTCAGCAGCAGAAGTGTTTTGCAGAATGGGCAACAACTCAGTACACTGTACTTATTTTTGATGCAAGTACATAGTAGTATGCCACTTAATATAAAGTGGGACTGAAAGTGTTTCCTGATGTGCATCAGGTGTTTAGTGAAGGATGTCAAATTGCTGATCCCACACGCTGGCTTTCTCCGGGCGCTGCTCTCGGCACATTTAAAGGTCACTCTTTTGGCACATACGGAGGTGGTCCGGGGCCCCTGGACTCCTGGCCGTCACTGGGGACACTGGAGAGGGTTTCTCACGCCGCTCCCTACAGAAACACCCAACCATCGACAAGGACACCTGTGGAGCGGGCGACCACCTTTAAGTTCCACGACATTCACAACACCGAGGATCTACATGGTCTGCTCACACAGATGCAAAGCTGAAGAAGGCACACCAAAATCTCCATACTTAAACGGGCTCAGGAAGTTTGGAACATCCCAAGCTGATATTATTCTTTAGGGTCCTATGGGAGAGAACTGCGGTTAATTTTCCCCTGGTGTGAAAAAAATTGTATAAGGATCATCTTTCAAAAACATAAAAAAAAACTTACCAAACTCAAACTTTTGAATGGTAATGTATATATATAAAATGATTTTTATTATATTTATTTATTATTTAAAAAATCTAAAACGCTTCGTTGCTTCCAAACTGTCCAAAAATTATCTTAATATGGTTCTGAAAAATTACTCTTTATACTTCTAGACAAGCTACTTTTACAGCCATTTTTCAAAACTATTAATTTCCACATTGTTAAAGTATGGAAGGCCATATTTTTCACTGGAGAAAGTATGGAATGCCTTTTTATCGGGCGAGTTAAAGAAATAACAGGACCATTAAAAACAGATTAAGTTCACTTGCTGCAGTTCTAGATTTTATTTCTTATAGAAGAAAAGAAAGGAACAAGCACCATTCGTCCCAGCATCAGCCTAAACACACACACACACACACACACACTAACACACACCACACACACACACACACACACACACACACGGACACACTTACACAAACGTACTGACACACGCACACGCACACACACACACACACACACACACACACACACACACACACACACACACCACCAGGCACACACACTACACACACACACAGCGCCGGCAGATGTACTGTACTGACTACAGCTGCTCAATCATAGACACTGCTCACACAGAGCCAGTACATCTTGATACAGAAGCATTACAGGCGCCACCTTGCAGGATGCGTACAGATGAATGAGAGCCAGAACAACACCTGCTCTCACACACGGTCTGACCAAAACCTAGAGAGCGTGCGTCTACAACAGAAGAAAGGTAAGGCATCGTTGGAGAACTGCAAGCAGACGCTTTCATTACGGGTAGGCAGCGAACCTTCATTCACCTTCTGCTCTTGATTGGTCATGCTGATTGCCCAGGCTGGTTGTGATTGGCCAACCACTCAAAGCGTGTGCGGATTGAAATGCAACTCCCTTAATAGCTGGCTTCATGAGGCGGCGATTAAACATTATATATACACTGCCCTTTAACTGTTGTATTCTTGAATTATACATTGTCGACTAAACTACTTATTTATACAGACTTTAATAACGTCGTTTGTTAGTGCAATTATGCACGTTAATAAAATATGTTTAAATTCTTTCGAATAGTCTGCATCTTTACTTTCAAATTCACTACGCCTTTTACTAGAATTTATTCACTAATAAATTTACTTGACATAATAGCCTTTTTGTTTTAAATATATGTTACAATAATAGGAAATTGGTATAAATGCAGGAACAATTTGTGTGTCTAATTATCTGACAAGAGCCGTGTAATAAGCGTGGATCATGTTCATCCAGCCAATCAGATTTAGATCAGATTTGATTAAGTGTGCTCCTACTTTATATTAGATGACCTTAACTACAGTGTACTTACATTCAAAGTAATCATTTGATACAATGTACTTACTGCGTACATAGAATGTTTTTTTGTACTTATATAAAAAAAATACCTGCATGTAATGTTACATCTGTAATTAGTTTCTGTAACTAGTTACACTCATTGCTTACAGCTTAACCCAGCCTTAAACCTACCCATACCACTAAACCTGTCCCTAACCTGACCCGTATCCCACCTCAGCAGCAGAAGTGTTTTGCAATAATGAACACAATCAGTACACTGTACTTATTGTTTGATGCAAGTACATAGTAGTTAAGTGCCACTTAATATAAAGTGGGACTGAAAGTGTTTCCTGATGTGCATCAGGTGTTTAGTGAAGGGATATAGTGACACTGATCCTCACCCTGCTGGTTTCTCCGGGTCGCTGCTCTCGGCACATTTAAAGGTCACTCTTTTGGCACATACGGGCGGTGGTCCCGGGGCCGCTGGACTCCTGGCCGTCACTGGGGACACTGGAGAGGGTTTCTCACGCCGCTCCTCCTCTACAAGAAGATCCCGGAAGGAACAGGACGAGGGCGGGGACTGAACTGCCGACGACCTGACGACACAACGACATTAGACGAACACATCATTAGCCAATCACTGTGTCCAAATCAGCCAAAGTTAAGGGCTCTACCAAAATCACACATAGACTTAAAGGGGTCATATAATGCCCATTTTCCACAAGCTGATATTATTCTTTAGGGTCTTAATGAAAATGGTTAATTTTTCATTGGTAGTGTAAAAAAATTGTATAGCCTGTCAAAAACAGCTCTCTTCAGAACAAGCCGTATTGTGTGATTCTCCTTTAAATGTTAATGAGCTGTGCTGACTCCGCCCCTCTCTTCCGGGGACTGTTTACTTTAGCCGCGTTCATCGTGAAACTTGCTAATTCGCACATTATTAGGAAAGGCGGTTTGCAAAGATTCATTTAAAACACCTTGTACTCACTTCTTCTGTAGGTGAAGCTGGATCACGAATGACTCGCGCGAACATAAACACATTTAGGTAGATCGAGGGCACATTCCCTTCAGAACCAAACGTTTTCCTCTTCAGCCGCTCAGATGACGGAGCAAATGACGACTGCTCTGTTCATTATTACATCCAACGAAAAAACAGCTCAATCGCTTCGGAGTCAGTCTTGTCTACATCTGGTGAAACGTCTGAGGTAAGACACCAGTGCAGTCTGTGCTGAAACACTGCTGTCAATCAAACTATCGTGGGAGGGGCCTGTCCGTGTGATGTCACACTGAGATCGGCTCGATTTGAGAAAGGGGGAAAGGTTTTAGTAGATCAAAATAAAAACACGGTGGATTTTTATCATTATAGGCTGGTTGTGTACACACACTGCCAACACACATTTCAGTTCAAACAACTTGTATAAGTGTATGTAGCATTATATGACCCCTTTAAGCTAGGACACTGTAACTAATTCCCCTTATATAATGTGACCACAGTGTTTATTTATGCACTTATGTATCTGTTGTTTTTTGTTTTGATGGTCTTTTACTTTTTAATGGTTCATTAGGAAGTTTGGAACGAGCCCCAGAATCCTCAGGTCCTTCTACACCTGCACTGTGGAGAGCATCCTGACCGGCTGTATCACCGCCTGGTTTGGAAACAGCACCGCTGGCAACCGCAGGGCTCTGCAAAGGGTCGTGCGAACTGCCCGCCACATTGTTGGAGGTGAGCTTCCCTCCCTCCAGGATATCTACACCAGGCGGTGTTCAAGGAAAGCCCGGAGGATTATCAAAGACTCCAGCCACCCGTCCCACAGACTGCTCTCTCTGTTGCCCTCAGGGCGACGTTTCAGCAGCATCCGATCCCGCACTAGCCGACTGAGGGACAGCTTTTTCCCTCAGGCTATCAGGCTAATGAACAGTCAGAAATGACCCACCCTACAACACACTCCCACTCACACAACATGCCATGCACTGCACTTTAATACAGTTCAACTGAACTACACGCACACACTGCACTAACACAACCTATCTGCAATCACTGGACACCATACAATGCACATCCACGACACTGCATATGAATAATCTGTTGCACCTTTGCACATCTATCTGCTGCTCAACCAATCTGCTGTTAATTTATAATCTGTTGCACCTTCACATTATTACTATGTATAGACTACATCATGTATAGATAGTGTACATAATGTAGATGTGCCCATACGGTGTATAATGTGTCGCTGATAATTGAGTGTGTCTTTATAGTACACTATGTGTACTGAGTATATGTATGTGTATTTTGCACATTGTCTTCTGTACAGTCTGTAAATATGTACTGTCCATATGTAAATTGTTTGTTGTTTTTTTCGCACTGTCTGTCCATATGTAAATTGTTTGTTGTTTTTTTGCACTGTCTGTCCATATGTAAATTGTTGCCTTGTTGTTTTTTTGCACTGTCTGTCCATCATGTAAATTGGTTGTTGTAATGATTTTGTTTGTAAATTTTATTGCACTGTCTGGAGCACGCTCATAAGAATTTCACTTCACCAAGGCAACTTGTGCTGTGTGTGATGTTTGACAATAAAAGTGATTTGAATTTGAAACTTTGATTTGATTTGAGTTTAAAGATATATATACATGACCATTAAAAACATAGGACAATGGTAAACACAATTTGTGTGACTAATTATCTGACAAGCAGCCGTGTAATAAGCGGGATCATGTTCATCCAGCCAATCAGATTTAGATCAGATTTGAAAGTGTGCTCCCACTTTATATTAGGTGACCTTAACTACAGTGTACTTACATTCAAATTAATCATTTGATACAATGTACTTACTGCGTACATAAATGTACTTATATTAAAAAAATACCTGCATGTAATGTTACATCTGTAATTAGTTTCTGTAACTAGTTACACTCATTGCTTACAGCTTAACCCAGCCTTAAACCTACCCATACCACTAAACCTGTCCCTAACCTGACCCGTATCCCAACTCAGCAGCAGAAGTGTTTTGCAATACAATATGAACAATCAGTACACTGTACTTATTTTTTGATGCAAGTACATAGTAGTCAAGGCCACTTTATATAAAGTGGGACTGAAAGTGTTTCCTGATGTGCATCAGGTGTTTAGTGAAGGGATATAGTGCACTGAACGAGCTGATCCTCACCCTGCTGGTTTCTCCGGGTCGCTGCTCTCGGCACATTTAAAGGTCACTCTTTTGGCACATACGGGCGGTGGTCCCGGGGCCGCTGGACTCCTGGCAGTCACTGGGGACACTGGAGAGGGTTTCTCACGCTGCTCCTCCTCTACTAGAAGATCCCGGAAGGAACAGTTCGAGGGCGGGGACTGAACTGCCGACGACCTGACGACACAACGACATTAGATGAACACATCATTAGCCAATCACTGTGTCCAAATGAGCCAAAGTCAAGGGCTCTACCATAATCACACATAGACTTAAAGGGGTCATATAATGCCCATTTTCCACAAGTTGATATTATTCTTTAGGGTCTTAATGAAAAGTCAGTAAAATTGTTTGGTTAATTTTTCATTGGTAGTGTAAAAAACATTGTTTAGCCTGTCAAAAACAGCTCTTTTCAGAACAAGCCGTACTGTGTGATTCTCCTTTAAATGTTAATGAGCTGTGCTGACTCCGCCCCTCTCTTCCGAGCACTCACTGAGGGACTGTTTACTTTAGCCGCATTAACTTACCAATTAGCACATTATTAGGAAAGGCGGTTTGCAAAGATTCATTTAAAACACCTTGTACTCACTTCTTCTGTAGATGAAGCTGGATCACGAATGACTCGCGCGAACATAAACACATTTAGGTAGATCGAGGGCACATTCCCTTCAGAACCAAACGTTTTCCTCTTCAGCGGCTCAGATGATGTGACCACAGTGTTTATTTATGCACTTATGTATCTGTTGTTTTTTGTTTTGATGGTCTTTTACTTTTTAATGGTTCATTAGGAGACATTACTGCAGGTATAAATATACTATTTGTACATCTTGATAAACGTTAAAATATTTAGAAAAAAGTATTACTTGAAATAAAATGTTAAACTAAATATCAAACAAAATCCCATTTCAGCTAGTCAAGAAAAAAAAAAATTCATTAAGTTAAACCTGACGATTACAATAACTAAAACTAAATAAATGAAAAAAACTATATAGACATGTTACAAAATAAATAAATGACTAACACAACACAAAATGACTAACTTCAACTAAAATAAAAATGAACAGAAAATAAAACTAATTCCAACTATTAATTAAAAGTAGGGATGCTCCGATCAGGATTTTTGCCACCGATACCAAGTACCGATTTTTTGTCATGGTGATCGGCCGATACCAATGCCGATTCTGATGCTTCAAGTTTATGTAACTGATATGTAAGCTCTCTGATCACCATTAACTTTTTTTCAGATAAAGTAATACTATAAATGTTGCCTTTGTTATATTTTTACAGTAATATATCTAATGTAACTATTGTTTTAACAGAGTACTAAATAATCACAAAGAAGTATATGAAGAGCTCTTTTCCAAAACGCTATAAATCCATTTTAATAGTTTTCATGAAAATGACATTTTTTTTACCTAGACCCATACATTTTGTTAATATTCAATTTATCCTGTTAAAATGGTCTGTTGGCTCAGTCTGAACATGTTAAACAATGATTGTTAAATGAAACAACAATATTGTCCAACCCCCCCGGGTCCGCGCCATCACACCGAGCGGGTCGCGAACCCGGGTTTCCGGCGCGGGAGGCAGGCGCTCTAACAAGGAACGCCAAAGACTACAGCCGCTAGAGCGCCTCTTTGTGAGGTCAGGAGAGTGAGGTACATTTTAAACAAGGAAATATAGCGATTTGGCATGAAACATTGATGGAGCAGTGAATAGGTTCAGTACACAGCAAAATGGCATGACGAACTAAATTTCTTTTAAATTTGGTGTTTATCGCGTTTTGGAAAAGAGCTCTTCATTTATTATATAGTGAATATTTTAATATGCCTTTACAATGGGGTTTATGCATAACACTATGCACATCATAATACTTAATATGAGACAAAATTTAATAAACAAAATTGAGCCGGCTGATGCAACCCACAAGGTTTATTTAATCATTGTTCCAGTACTACAGTGAATGGTCATATTTTCGTGAAGTAGACTGTTTATGTGGCTGTAGACGATTTGATATAACTCTGGGAGAGCAACATCAGTCAAATATTTGCGCCGTGGCAGTTTATATCGTGGTTCAAGATGTGCGTTTAAATGCAATGTCTTCTGTGACTGACAGAGGCTGGTGGTCAATGCATATACATTCCATTATCTTCGCGGTTATATCCTTAGCTTTCTTGCTGTCTGGTGTGTACAGTTCGTGTTTTTTCAGAATGTCTGTAATGGATGGCTGAGTGAGAGTCGCATTATTAGTTACCGTTGCCAGTTTTTCGTATTCGCCATACGACTCGCGGTGGCTCGTTCTTAAGTGCCGAATGAGGTTCATTGTATTAAATGTTTTGGACAATGCGCCTCCACGTGAGATTTATTTGGAACATAAACGGCAAATAGCTAATTTTTTATTGTTTCTCGAAACGTCAAAGTAATTCCACACAGGCGATGATATGACTGCGGCACCAAAACATTTACGTCCCCACTCATCGTGTACGTCCTCACGCATTGACGTCATCAATTGTGATCGGTTCCTAAGATCGGCCAAGTTTAACGAGTACCGATCGAGTCATAAAATGTGATTATCGGCCGATACCGATCTTCGGCCGATCGATCGGAGCCATCCCTAATTAAAAGCAGTAATATCTAAATACTAAAATAACACTGAATAGTATATGTTGAAATTAACATTAACCAACATTGAAAAAGTATCAAATAAGCATTGTTCATTGTTAGTTTATGATAACAAATGCATTAACTAAATGTTAATTAGATATACTGTGTTTTATTTAGCTGGTAAACCCATTTCTTTGCCTAACATGTTTATAGTTAACTAAGACTATCAATAAATCATTATTTGAAATAAAATCAACTTTAACCGAATAAAAATAAAAATGTAACTTGCTTTATTTCAGCTAGTGGCCATGGCAACATTTATCATTTTCACTAAAATACAATACAACTTCTAAAATAAATAATAAAATATAAAAATATTAATAAAAACAATTATACAATTTCAGTGCCAGTAAAATAGCACTGCTATGGGGATTGTAGAGAGCGTGTTAAAAGGAAAATGAAGCCAAATCTCCAATATTTTGGCCAATTTAAAGATCCAGGCAGGAGAATTTATGGTCCAAAAAAAAGGAGGACATATGGTCACCCTACATTACACCCACTTGATCTGAGAGACAGACTGGAATAAGGCTCTCACCAGGTCTTCACAGGTTTAACGGGAGGAAGAGCCGGCGGTGATTTAGCAGACATGCTCTCTGTGCTGCCCTCTCTGGGGGCCAGAGCCATCATCTTCCTCTGCTTCTGAGACATCTTACTGGGTACGACCGAGACCTTAGTGCTGCTGCTGCTCCATCTGGTGTCCAGCAGAGACCAGAGTTAAAAACAGAGCACAGCACACGGTCTAAACCTGACAGAAGACTTACGAGCTGGGACTCTTGGGTGTAGAACCCCTGTTCAGAGAGTTGGCCTCCATCTCCATGATGGCCCTGAGGTCCAGGACAGGAGCCGGTCTACAGAGACATTCAGAATTACACCCGTACCAATCAAGAAAACCCACTGTTTGCTGTGACCGAGCATTTCAATCACCTGGCTTTGACTGTAGGGATGGGCACGGGGCCATTCTTCAGAACAGGGGTGCCAGGAGGAGTCTTCAGTCCGATCAGTCCTCGTCTCTCATCCTGCAAACACCAAATATTCTTAAATGAAGAGTTCCTGCAACGGTCATCATTTACTCATACTTAATGGGATAAGAGATCTCTGGTGGGAGGGAGCAATATCAGAGAAAAATGACTTAAATTCAGTGCATTTAAAAATTCAACAGCATGCTTCATCATTAGATTTTACTGTATGTAAAAGAGCAACATGAACATTCAAGCAGATTAACTATATGAATCCACAAAGCACAGCTTTTTGCACTACAACTGTGAAGTATATATTTATTTTAATAAGAATATTTAAAATTCTTTAAAACTATGATAACACTTTAGAATAGGGAACACTTATTCCCTATTAACTAAACTTTTCCCTCAATAAACTCCTAATTTGCTGTTTATTAATAGTTAGTAAGGTAGTTTAACAACTAGGTATAGGGTTATTAGGTATAGGGTAGGATTATGCAGGTATGCTCACTGAATATAAACCTAACAGACCACTCAGATCAGTAGGATCGAGTCAGTTAGAAATACCAAGGGTTCACACAAAACAAGGGGAGTCTGCTTTTAACTATTTTGCCGCCTACAGTTGGAATCAGCTTCCAGAAGAGATCAGATGTGCTAAAACATTAGCCACATTTAAATCCATACTCAAAACTCATCTGTTTAGCTGTGCATTTGTTGAATGATCGCTGTGCTACGTCTGAACTGATTGCACTGTGTATAATCATTTTATATACTTAACTGTTTTAAATTCATTTTAAATCAATTTTTATTTAATTTTGTTTTTATTGTTGTGATTGTTTTATTTTTATTATTCCTTGTTTTTATTATTATTTTTAATGTCTATTTCACTTCCTTTTATGTAAAGCACTTTGAATTACCACTGTGTAAGAAATGTGCTATAAATAAACTTGCCTTGCCTTAGGCATGTAGAATAAGTCATTAATATGTGCTTAATTACTACTAATAAATGACTAATTTTCTAGTAATATGCATGCTGATAAGCAACTAGCTAAGAGACCCTCAAATAAAGTGTTACCAAAATTAATAGTTTAATTACGCAAGGATGCATTAAATTCACCAAAACTGACAATAAAAGACATTTACAATGTTACAAAATATTATATTGCAAAGGCGTTTTTTTTACTGCACACGCACACACACACACGTGCACACACACACTCACGCACACACACACATACACACGCGCACACACACACACGTGCACACACGCGCACACACACACTCACACACACGCGCACACACACACGCGCGCACACACGCACACGCACACACACACACACACACACGCGCACACACACGCGCACACACACACACGCGCACACACACGCGCACACACACACACTCACGCACACACACGCACACACACACACACGCGCACACACACACACACACACGCACACACACGCGCACACACACACATGCGCACACACACACTCACACTCACACGCGCACACACACACGCGCACACACCCAAGTCCTTTTAAAAGCTGTTGTTCACTTACATCTATTTTTATTACAACCAAAAAATGTATTATAATTATAGGGCCCTATGAAATCCGTTTTATTTTCAAATTCAGTTTTATCCATTTTTTTATACTCTTCTTAATAGTTAAATTAAATTGTATTAATCAAAAAACCTGTTTAATTAATTGAGTTTTACAGTTTTATCTGTACCAAATTCAGTTTTCCATTATTTCTGGATTCCATTTTAATGATTCCATTACATTTTAATAATCAAAAGGATCTATATATATATGATTTTTTTTCCTCCCACTCCTTTAAGAAGTGTTTTTTGATTATAATTGTATTATTAGACTAGAACATGCGGATATGATGTCATTCTTACACTTTAATACTGAACTTGATTTCAGTGATGTGGACGCTTGCTTCTTGCACTCTGTTGCTCTTTACTTTTGCATTAAAAAAGAAATCAAATTTAATAGAAATTTGGATTTCATTTGGCTTAATAACATAGTTTAAAAAAATATTCTTAAGTAAAATTGTTGATTTTTTTGGGGTGGAAAATTAATCGTTAAGATTAATCAATAAATTAGTTGATAGATTAATCAAAAGTCGTTAGTGGCAGCCCTAGAGTAGTCTAATATATATTGCATTAAAATAACATAGAACTTAATGTTACACAGAAAATTGGTCTTTAAATTAATGTTTTATTATTTCTGGTTTGATTTTTTATGTACAGCACTTTGGTCAGTCTTGTGGCTGTTTTTAAATGTGCTTTATAAATAACTTGAATATCACCATATACTGTAGCTGTTGCTTTCTGTAGCAAGTGAACCTGAAAAGAGGGGTTTGTGTGCTGTGTGAGTTGATGTTATGCAGGTGTTGTGGCTTCACCTGTGCATCAGGCCTGTCGTGGAAGACGGGGGACTGCAGGTCTCGAGGGCTGCCCGCTCCCATATAACTGCCCTCCGAGTCAGACGTGATGAGCTCCTGCAGAGACTCCACTGAACTGGCCTTCACCGAGTGACCCAAACCTGAGGAGCACAGCCAGCTCAGCCACATCCAGCACAAACCAAACCTGCTCAAATCATAGAAGTGACCTCATCATTCAGTTTCGCTCCGTGATCATCGGGATTTTCAGCGTGCTGTGTACGGTACAGAGCTCATGTGGATCAGTGCTTCTAAACTTTGATTTTATTCGAAGGCCCTTGTTTTCCAAAACAATATTCAAACGCTCCTCGTGAAATCTATAATATTCCTTTGCTATGTTCTTCTGCAATTATAAGCATTCATTGCTTATAATTATAATAGAGAAAAAGTGTTTCTCTTTTTTTTACCATATATATGCTCTTGTGTTACTTTATATAATTTTTATTTTTATTATTTTTGCATTGTCCACTGAGCGGACCTGATTTGATTACATTTCACTTCTAATTATACCCTGTATAATTAATTATGTGAGAAATAAAGAAACCTTGACCTTGAACCATTTATTATTATTATTATTAATAACAGAAACAGCAGGTGACAAAATATTAACTTAACCACAATTGTTTTTGTGTTAATTACAAGTTAAATAACTGTATATTATTTATTAAAACAGTAGTAATAATTATTATATTTTACAATAGTAGTTTTTAATAAAAAAAACATTTATTTAGAAATAATTATATGAAACAGTGTTGATTTAGTATAAGTGATATACTATTATAGTTTGATTCATATTTAGAACTACTTTATTATTTTACTTGTATTTAAAGTTTAATCAATTATTTTGAGTCTACTTTAATTTTTAAGTTTTAGTTTAGTTATTCAAGTTTTAGTAAGCACGTTGAAAATGAGAAATGCCTCGGCAGCTAGCTGAAATAAAAAAACTATTATAAAAATAAAAACATTTTATTTCAGTTAAAGTTTACTTTGTTTAAAAAACATAACTTTTATATATAGTTTGAGTTTTAGTAAACAACATTAACACTTTAATAATCATAACAACTACAATAACCCAAACCTAATCAATTAAATTAGATTATTTTATATATTATTATTTCAATAGAAATTAACTTTTATAATTGTAATTAACTCTATGGCTGCTTTAGAAGTTTGATGATGCCCACTGGTTAAGAACCACTCATTTAGATGATCAGTATTAGATATTTATCTGTTGCTAGGGTGTCTTATGAGTAGTTGCTAAGGTATTATGGGATGGTTGCTCAAAAGAGCTCACCCAGGGATCTGATAACCTATATTCCCAAGTATAAGCAACAGTGAGAGTGATGCTCTGCTCAAACACCGTTAATAAGCGTGTGTAATATGCAGCGTGGGTGAGCTGACCTGCAGTGGGTGGGCTCTGGATGACATCGGACAGATTGTATCCGCCAGAGCTGTCCGAGCGCCGCCGGGGCTTCCTCTTAGCCCTCATCTTGGCCTTCTTCAGCAGGCTCTCGCTAGATTGAACACAGAGAAGACGCTGAATACAGCTGGACTGTCCTTCATATCCATATAACAGTGTTTCAGCAGGTGGATCTCACACCTGGAGTGATCGGCTTCACAGTCCACAGCTGAGTCCCACTCTCGGTCCTCGTAGGCGCTGAGATCCGGAGCGTCGGCGTACGGCGTGATGAGACGTCTCTGCATGGCTGGGATCTGTCAGAGGAGTCTGATGTCAGGATCTCTGAGCAGAGCTTCAGTGAAGCAGGCCAGAGCGATGATTCAGACTTACCATCCTCCTGTATGCAGATGTTAGATCCAGGAGGACATCATCACTCAGGACCTCCAGCGCTCTGACAGACACAGACACACGAGCAACATCTGTTAGTTTAAGTAGGAGGAAGATAATACTTTTATTTATGCAATCAATTGTTGACAGTATAAGTACACTTATAATTTATATAAAGTTTTCCATTTCAAATAAATGCTGTTCTTTCCATTTATCAAAGAATCCTGAAAAAAATCTAATGTTTCACGGTAAAAAAAAAAAAAAATGAAGCAGCACAACTGTATTCAACATTGATAATAATCAGAAATGTTTCTTGAGCAGCAAATCAGCATATGTGACCCTGGACCACAAAACCAGTCATAAGGGTCAATTTTTCAAAATTTAGATTATTTAGATTTATGCATCATCTGAAAGCTGAATAAATAATATTTCCATTGATGTATGGTTTGTTATGATAGGACAATATTTGTAAATCTGGAATCTGAGGGTGCAAAAAAAATCTAAATATTGAGAAAATCATCTTTAAAGTTGTTCAAATTAAGTTCTTAGCAATGCATATTAATAATCAAAAATTAAGTTTCGATATATTTACAGTAGGAAATTTACAAAATATCTTCATGGAACATGATCTTAATATCCTTATGATTTTTGTCATAAAAGCAAAATCTATCATTTTGACCCATACAATGTATTGTTGGCTATTGCTACAAATATACCCCAGCGACTTAAGACTGGGTCACATATTATTATGATATCTGAAGATCATGTGACACTGAAGACTGGAGTAATGATGCTGAAAATTCAGCGCAGCATCACAGAAATAAATTACATTTGAACAGATATTCACACAGACAACAGTTATTTTAAATTGTAATAATATTTCACAATATTACCGTTTTACTGTATTATTGATCAAATAAATGAAGCCATTCAAATCAGATTTGAAGAACAAGTTTACGTTTACAATCAGTGTACATGAGTGTCATTCATCTATTCCTCTGATTTTAGGGATTACTCACGGGTAATGTTAGGTTTAGGTGTAGAGATATGGTCAGGACTACATTTTTGGATTAAAACGTTGTTCCAGGGTCAACAAAATACTAGAGCTAGGAACACATCTAACTCAGCTAAATCAGGACGTACAAGAGAACGGAGGAAACTCTTGCAAGCAGTCAGGCTTACAGGTGTGAGATGTACCAGATGTATGCAGCAGGGTTTAATATCTCGATCTCACCTGGACTCCAGCAGCGCTGCCATGTTGAGGACCATGAACTGCAGACAGGACAGTTTGAGCTGATCAGCGTTGTACACGGTGGAAAACTCCAGCAGCTCTGCTGCGTTCTTCAGCGTCACTGCACACAATACACCGACAAAATCACCTCGTTTTGCACTGCAACCTTTGGACTCTGCATAGTGTATTAAATGCAATGCCATAATAACAGTCAATTCAAGTGAAAGAAAAAAGGTCTTGGAAGCTGTTCTTTTGTCATGAACTGAGAACAAAACATTGTACTTTTGTCTTTGCATTTGGTGCTAAACGGAAACGATTTCTGATTTATTGACAGCGATGTCTCGTTATCTGATGGCTTATGAAACTAGTATGTACCTCGTGCTGCCGTTTATCATCTGGCCAGTTATAATTATGAAAATGACAGCTGTTTGGCTGCTGCATGCTATCGTATGTTTTAGCTCTGTATGCTGATTAAGCAATTATGAATCTAATGTGTGTTTGGTTCTAGTTTATATATTTAACTAGATATTATGTATGACAATTTTTAGTATATATCTGACATTTAACAGTCAAAAACTGGTATTTATTTTTGGCACCATGATGTTTGGCAACATTTAACTGCTTTTTTTCCATTCAATGAAAGTAAATAAAAACCAGCAGATGAGCACTAAAAACAGCATATGGCCTGTGTAACACACAAATAATTATTTTTAAGAATTAATTAAGATACTTTTATTCGACAAGGATGCATTAAATTGATTGATCAAAAGTAATGAAGCTGAAAATTCAGTTTTGATCACAGAAATAAATGACATTTTAACAGATATTCACACAGAAAACAGTTATTTTAAATTGTAATAATATTTCACAATATTACTGTATCTGATCAAATAAATGCAGCCTTGGTGAGCAAAAGAGGCTTCTTCCAAAAACATTGTAAAAATCGATAGTGTATATTGTCTGCAGTCACATGACTTACGGTTCTCAGTGATGACGACCTCACAGATCTCCTTCAGCCTGGTGATCAGCAGCTGATCCGCCACCACCAGCACGTTACACACAAACTCCACGTTCACAGACTCTGAGATATAACGACAGACATGGATTACGCCTGTGAAAGGAGGAAAGCCAGGTAATAAGAGCCGAGCACAAAGTCTGGGGTGGAACCTCTGACAGAAGGAGACTCGTCGGTGTAGATGTACTCCAGAACGGCCTGCAGGACCTCGGAGGTGGTGGGCATCTCCAGCGCAGTGCAGCTGGTGGCCTGAAGAGGGCAGAAGACATTCACATGAACACAACCGTTCCAGCTCAGAGAGAGCTGCACGCTGCTGCTACTTCACTCATTTCATCATACCTCAATCCAGGGGCTGCCCAGCATACTGTTGAAATACTCTGTAGAAATAAGGGTCAAAATTATAATATGATGAGATGATGGAATGAAAGGATCTTAAAATTAAAATCTCTAAAGGATCATAAAATTAAGGATTTCCAGCAAGAAATAATCCGTTAGTTTTACACTTTCTAGTCACTTCTACTCATTTTTAATTATCACGTCTGAAAACTGCAGTGGAGGCATTCTTTAAAAATATCTTAGTTTTGCTTCAATAAGGTCAAACGGTTTTAAAAAGACTTTAATAAGCATCATTACGGATTATTATCGATGTTGAAAACAATTGAGCTGCTTCATATTTTTGTGGAAACCATGACACATTTTATTTTTCAGGATTCTTTGAATATGAAGTGCTAAATAACAGCATTTATTTGAAATATATATATATTTTTAACATTATAAAGGTTTTTCCTGTCACTTTTAATCAATTTAATGTATCCATGCTGAATAGAAGTATAAAAAAAAACATACTGACCAGTGTTATTTTAGTATCAATGATAATTCTATTATATTAACATTCCTTAATAATTTATTTTTAGATTTTCCGTTTCCATCTGAAAATTTAGACAAAGTTTTAGTAATTTCGTTATGTATTTTTGTATTATTTCTAATGTCTATATGTTTTTATGCTTTAGTTTATTTAGTTTTAGTTATTTCTATTTCAATACACTAAATGAAAATAAGAAGTTTTGCATTGGCAAGAAGCAAAAATAAATGTAAGTTTTTTTTTTTTTTATCAATGTTTAGTTCATTTCATGAAAATTCTTGTCTTTAGCCCCCCCCCCAAAAAAAAGGTGCTAATACATATTTTCAATGCTTCAACGTTCAACTGAATCCGTCTGAATAAAGTCTACTGCAGACGACACAAGTGTGAAATAAGACATCTGATCTCACCCAGCCGAGCACACAAGATGCATTTGTGACAGGGGAACTCTTTGCCGTCCTCCGAGCGCAGCGTGACGTCACAGAGGTACGAGCTGAGGACACACAATGAGAAGATCTGTATTCACAGCCAATGAACGAGTGTGTGGCCTGCACTGTTGCTTCAACACAACACACACCATTTCTTCTGGTTGTATCGCAGCTTGTTGCCCGTCTTCTTCTGCACCACACTGATCTTCCCGTTTTCTAACTTCACCCCATCAAGCCTAGTCAATCATAAAATACTTATTATTTAGCAACCAGGATACCTTGATGAATTACAGCAACAACCGATAATAACCCCTCATTTACATACAAAAAAGCAGCAATAACGACTCAGACCATCCGAGTTTGTTTCTTCATCAGATTTGGAGAAATGTAGCATCATTGCTCAGCAATGGATGCTCTGCAGTGAATGGGTGCCGTCAGAATGAAAGTCTGATAAAAACATCACAATAATCCACACCACTCCAGTCCATCAGTTAACATCTTGAGAAGACAAAAGCTTAAACAAATCCATCATTAATACGAAAAAGTCAATCTCCTGTTGTCTCTCACATCAAAATCAACCCACATATTTGTTTAGAGCAGCTTGTAAACTGTGCTTGATCTGTATAGATGTCTCTCCTGATTCAGACAAAACGACTCTTTCACTGGAGGAAGTGTTATTATGAATTATGTACTCTTGTTTTGGCTTCTCAAGACATTAACTGATGGACTGGAGTGGTGTGTATTATTGTGATGTTTTTATCAGACTCTCATTCCGACGGCACCCATTCACTGCAGAGCATCCATCGGTGAGCAAGTGATGCTACATTTCTCCAAATCTGATGAAGAAACAAACTCATCTACATCTTGGATGGCCTGCGGATGAGGACATGTTCAGTACATTGACATTTTTTGGTCAACTACTCATTACAAGTGAACTTTAGAGGAAATATACATTGAAAAAGCATCTCACCGAGCCGAGAGACTCCCCAAGCCCAGTTTTTTGGCGACGCCCTGCAGCATCTTCACAGGGTTTTGTCCAGGTTCACCAATATTACCACTCTTGCCTTTTTTTCCAGACTTAGTGTTTGTGGCCTTGGGCTCGTCTGCATCTTGAGTCTTAGCAGGAAGAGAGCGGTACACGTCCAGAGCGGAGCGGTTCTCCAGCCCTAGAGCCTGCAGACTGTGTATCAGCTGCTGCTGCGGTTCAGGATCAGAGCGAGGGATGATGGGCCGGGTCCCGTGAACCAGCATCTTACAGGAGTCTGTGTAGATGAAGTGAAGCGCTTGCTCCAGCATCTCAGGAGGAACCTTCTCCAGGACCAGCAGATCACAGCCCACCGCATCCTCTCCTTTCTTCACCTCTCCATCTTCTACACCCTCTTTGTAGCCCTCCGGCAGGAGCACTTTGCGGAAGAAGTCCGACCGCACGGACAGGATGTATTTGTGCGCAGCGAAGGTGCGATCGCCTGCCTGCAGGGTCACGTCATGGATGCTGTCCGTCTCATCGGCTTCGGTCAGGAGGCGCTGGAAGTGCTGGGAGTACGTGGACGCAGAAGCGGTGGGAACTTCATACAAGCTGAAGAACAAAGAGAAAAGATAACAATCAGGCTGATAGTATAATACAACACGATTAAGATTGGGAACCAGTTCAGAACTAAATACAGGAACATGATTTGAAAAAAAAAATGATTCCATTAATGCTTCTTGAATGCAGTATTAAGATACTATTATAGCTTTTTCTTTATATTTTTAATTTAGGTAAAGTTTTAGTAATTTTTCTGTTATTAATATTAGTTATCGTTTCAATATATTTTTTATATTATATAGTTTTCTTTTATTAATTTTCCGTTATTTTAGTGCATCATATTAAACTAATTGAAATGAGAAATGTTGCTTTGGCAGCCACTGTAGTTGAAATATATATTTTATTTATTTGTATTTCCAGTCCTATTAATGATAAATTTTTAGTAATATTCATAAGTACCAGCTAAATACTTTTTTGTACATCCATAGCTATACAGCAGGAAACATTTGCATATAATAATAATAAAGCTCAATGAGCTTTATTTGTCACATACACAATTATACAGGAGTATAACCAGCAGTGAAATGTGTTCCCTGCATTTACCAATCCAAGTGCACACACACCTGGAGCAGTGGACACACACACACACACCAACACACACCACACACCTGGAGCAGTGGACACACACACACACACACCGGAGCAGTGGCGCGGGGAGCAGTTGGGGGGGTTCGGTGCCTTGCTCAAGGGTCTCACCTCAGTCGTGGACAATTCCTGCCGGAGCCGAGATTCGAACCCACAACCTCGGGTTATAAGTCTGACGCTCTATACATTAGAGCCACGACTGCCCCGTAGCGGAGTAACTTAACTGAGTAGTGAGCTTGCAGTCTGATTTTTGGGCCTACTTACACTTGGACACTTCATGCATTTTAATAAAATGTCACTAACCGTATAAACACACATAGTTAAGATAACAAAACAAACCAAACTAGTTTATCATCTTTATGAGGGAGGAGAAAATGCCTCTCATGTTTTTCTGTTGCGGTGTCAAAATCTTAAAAAAGTGTGAAATGTGAAAAAAGTGTGAAAGCCAGAAATGTAAACAAAATGGTGAAAGCCAGAAATGTTAGATTCCAGCATTCAAAACGAATGAAAAGTCATTTAGTCTCACACATCTGTACCATTAGTCATCATCGTTATCTGCACCTGGTTTTGGGATCGGCTTGCAGCACTCCAAAATTTCGCCCCTTAGAATCCATGGTGATGCTGACGGCTCTGTGGACGTAAGGAAGCTTCTCCAGACGGATTCGCTCATAAACACCCCCTCCGTCTGGGTGACCGGACACCTCCATGCCATCTGACACAACAGAGCATTCATGTGTCACGGGTCCTTCCTATCTTGTTAGAAACTGATGTGTTAAACTGATGGTCTTGGTACCTTTTTTGTCTACGGCTTTCTTGTACTGGCCCAGCCACTGTCCACTGAAGCCCTCTCCATCCCGAGTAACAAACATCATGCTGTTCTTACTCAGGGCGATGTCTGACATGAAGACCTGTCGGCCGTATGCCCAGCGACACTGTTTCACTGACGTGCCCGTGGAGCGCCAGCAAAACACCTGAAACATCAGAGAGAGACAGAGAAGAGAGCAGGAATATGAATATAATGAATACAACACCAGCTAATGTGTTCTGAGTGGTTGCAAGGCTCCTTACAGACTCAAGTCAAAAACACACAGGCAAAAGGCTCTATGAAATCTGTTTTTGATTTATTTATTTTCAAATACATTGTACATTTTTCTCGATTTTTCTTCCTGGATTTCATTGTAATGTTTAAATACAATTTTTGCAATCAAAAATCACGTCTAATTAATTAAAAGTTTAATAAAAATTTCATTTTTATGGATATACGAAATTCAGTTATATTTCCTCCAATATTCAAATTAATTTTTCTGTTTCTGATTAATATTTCTGGATTCCTTTTAATGCTTTAATTACATATACTATTTTTTACAATAACAGGCCTCAATTAAATGTTTAATTTAATACAAATGTACTATCAAAAATGGTGGTAATCAAATTAAGACATAAAACATTTACATTTCAATTAATGCTGAAATGCAATCAAAACATAATTCCTTTTCCTAAATTGACTTTTTGCGCTGAAATATTCAGACACTAATGCATATCACAATTTGATTATTAGAACTGTCCGACTTTTGATTTAATCATCCAAAATTCACCAAATTCTATGAGACTATACATTATTTAGTAAATTCCATTTTTATGACTGGATTCCACGTTTTCCACATCACAGAAAATCTTAAGTAAGACTTGTTAGAAAAGCAGTAATGTACCTCTTATCAGACAAACAAGCCATGTGATCAGAGGGACCAGGGTTTGTTTAAATCCCTTATGAGCAATAGCAAAAATGAAGGTGTTTGCTAAAGCATGCATTTAATAAACAGATGGACTGACAAGCTGTAAAGATATAAAAGCAAATAACTCTGGCATATTGCCAGGCATACGCGCTTGGCTGCACGTATCAACAGCAGCAGAATACATTTACATTTATGCATTTAGCAGACGCTTTTATCCAAAGCGACTTACAGTGCATTCAGGTTATACATGTATTGTCAGTATGTTTTGAATACGTTTTCATTATAGAAAAAACACATGTTTTAAAATGTATAGATATGAAAACACACTGGTATCAACGCTGTGAAAATGCAACATCATTAAGCATGACTAAATCCAACTTGGACCCCATTCCACTAACTGAGCTGGTCCAGCTGATAGGGCTTTATCAGGCACGCACTGACCCACAAGACTGAACATCTTGGTTAAGCAGACATTATAACTAGGGTCGGGTATCATTTTTTTTCGATACTTTTAGAACGGTACCGGTGCCTGAACCGATACTTGTAAAAATAAAAAATTACCAATTAATAATTGGATTGGCCATTAGTACTAAACACATGGGCCCGGTTTCACAGACAGGGCTTAGACTAAACCAGGATTAGATCATAGTTAAATTAGCACATTTAAGTCATTTTTATAAACATGCTTAGAAAAAAACATTACTGGGGTGCGTCTTGAGACAAAACAAATGCACTGATATATTTTAGGATCAGTCAGTGCAAGTTTATTTCAGTTAAAACAGCTAAGAGTTACATTTTAGTCTAGGACTAGGTTCAAGCCTGGTCTGTGAAACTGGGGGGGTGATGTGTTTTTAATTCATACTGGACACTAGAGGATGCCCTCGCACAGAAAACCCACAGATCCAGTCACAGAAGCAGAGAACTCATGAAGCTCCAGAGATATGGAGAAGTAAACAGAAGATATAAACCTTTTGAATCATAAAATAAATACAATAAACACTCGACTATGACTATGTATAGTTTATCGGTGTTATTCAAGCCATCTCTGGTATTTTCACAATAATAAAGTATATTTATAATGGATATATTATTAGCCCAAGGGGTAGTAGTAGCGTAGCTCGTTAACGGAAGGTCGTCAGAGCAAGTGTAATTACTCCATTCACACGCTCCTCGGATGCTCTCATTCCCTGAGTTGTGCTTGTGAGTCTGAATGTGTAAACCGCACACTCGGGTTACTACAAAGATGTGTTGGACTTGTATTATTAGAGCTTTCTGAATTGAGTTCATGTGCATTTTCTCAGTCGGGAAATTATTGATCACGTGCGGTGCCGGTGATGCTTCTTACGTCCATTTCGGAAAAACAAAGGACAAATATTTCAACCGATCGCTCAGGCATGGCACCGAAATCTGCGTTCTGATTCGGTTCGGTACATACCGGTTACATAGGTACCGGTGCCGTATTGGTACCGGGTTTCGGTACCCAACCCTAAATATAACCATCTGTATATCACAGTGTATTATGAGGGAGTAAAAAAAAAAGAGTGAGCAATAAAAATTCAACACTGTTTGGAAACTTAATGGTTTAGTGGCCAATTACTACTTAGCACTTGTCAGAGAAACAACGTATTTATCTAATCTGATGCTAGTACCAAAGTTCTGCTTTGGATACTATGGATCAAACGTACTTTAACACAGGCTAGGGAATCATGTTGACAACTGTGGACAGTCACTAGTACCTAGCTTGGTTTAGATGCTACCTGTCAGATCACTACCACTGAATTTGTGTAAATGAAAATCTACCTGGCCTAACTATTGCAAAATATGGTGTGCCACAAGGCTCGGTCTCAGGCCCTTTGTTGTTCTTTTACTTTAGGTGATAATATTAGGAAACACAGCATTAGTTTTCACTGTTATGTAAACCACAAAGATTCACATACTTATACAAGTTCAGATGAACATTTTCCACAATGATGGATTGTACTGAATGTATGTCAAGTAATTTCAATTGGCTAAATTGTGATTAACGTTAGCACTTTAGATAAAATTATTTTAAAAACAAGCTTTTACAGCTACAGAGGAAAGCTAGACATTTTGCTTTTAGGAGCTATATTTTAGTTCACTTGAGCATTGATGTGAATATTTAGACAGCATCTTCATTTGACTGTTGAGCGATAGACTCACTCTTTCAGTAAATTAATAGATATTAAAACAGGGATTGGAACAAATCCTTGATAAGCATTTTCGGGAGAAACAGGAGTTTGATTAGGACAGATCAGTAGACTATGGGACTGCTCTGGTCTTTAATCTAAGTTCATCTTAAACTTTGTTACACAAGGTATTTTTGGGCAATATTTTAGCATGTGTACTAAAGAGATCAAGTTCAGTTCAGTGCAGTGTTCGAATGGGTGGGTTGGGGGGGTCCAAGACCTCCCATAAGCATTGGGCCCCCCCCATAACACCCAAAAAAATATACTTGGGGGGTCCCCTGGTTTTTAACTAAAACTATAATACTTGAAACATGCAACTAGTGAAAATGAAATGAAAGGATTCGATTGCTGTATTAAATTTAGACTAAAAATAGCTCATGTTACACCGTATTTTATTTTTACGTGTTTTGCTCATTATAACCAATCACACATGATTCTGTTGAGCTTAGGAATGCAGGGGCCAATCAGAGGCGTTCAGATTAGTCATCGCTGACTTTTGTTTAGACTGAATCTCGCGAATTCCCTCATCATAAGAAACAAAAGTGCAGATGCATGTACGATAAAAGTAAAGAGATTAATTTATCATATAAGAGGAGTTATGAGTGCTTAAACACTAGCTAGACTGACTGTGCTCATTTAGAGTGTTCTTTCACGGCATGGTTCAGTCTAATAAAATGCATTTAGAATGCTGCCAAAATTCAATATATAGGGGCAGAAAATGTATATATTTATATAATTTCATATAGTTAATCAATATCACGCGAAGATTGAAAATTTGTTGCAAAAATCACAAATGTGATATTGAATTTAACCTATAAAACGGTTCAATAAACAATTGAAACGTAATGACTTACGTTTTAGACACCATATTGCCTATTTTTAATTGCCATTAAACAGTGTGTAAATAAATACATCTAAATCCCTCTTCGGATGCAGCTTCTGTGTTTCCTTTGAATTGCAAAGACTAATTATGTTGATATTGATTTGATTGTTAACAGCCCCAAATGACTTATTATTCTAATTTACTTTATTGATTAAATATAAGAATTTGACTGACCACACAGAATATGAAGAACAGGTTATCAAAAACTTTAGGAGTCAGCTCTCCACGGCAGTCCTGCAGCACGAAACCACTCAGGAAAAGATTGTCGGATTATCGTTATCGATAAAATCCAAGAAAATATTGAGATATCATTTTTTGTCTACATCGTACACCCCTAGGCTAGATATGTCATTCTTTTTTGCTTAGTGATTGTTTGGTACACAATTCCCTGACCATCATAAAATAAGCTTTTATCTTAGAATTAGGTTTTCTCAACGATAACAAGAAAAACAAATCTGAATCATATATTTTTTTATTTTTGAAGGGGACGGAGGAGGGGGTCATCTGGTTAGGGGGACCCCCCCCCCCAAGAGCACTGGTTCAGTGTCGTATATCACTCACCCTTCCAGCTTCATCTAGAGCCAAAATCACCAGCTTTTCTCCTCCACCATCATGCAGAAGCTGAGGATCGATACGATGATCCAAACTACCACCGCTCACAAGAACTTTCTTCACGTTCAGCTGTCTGGAGGACAACACAAGGAGAGCGTTAACAATAGCTAAGTTTCCATTTAAAGCTGGGAATTAAACTTGTGATTAAAGTTGGATTATAGCATTAAACATTCGCGAATAAAGCAGTTTTCATCTCATGTGTTCAGGAGAACAAAATCATCACTTCTTTGGAAACGGGCGCAAAGTATCATTAATACAATAATAAAGACTAGCTTCAGCCGGGGAAACCTGTGACTCTTGTTTCCTGCATAATAAATTAATTGTGCCTCAGAGCATGCAGACGAAATGCAATAACAAACGCTGTCATGTTATATTACATTTGGACGTCTGATGTTTGGGAACTCAATCATCTGAGACACCTCTGGGAGGTAATTATACAAAATTGTTTTGATGACAGACTCAGGCATTTCAGAAGGACTAAAACATTATTTTAGATGATAGAAATGGATGAGAAATGTCTTCTGGTTAGACTGAACAAAATCTAGACCACTGAGACAACATAACGACAGATCCTAGTCTCCTAATTCCACTCACTTGGATGCCAGTTTCTTGCACTGATAATCTGCCAGCAGGTACACGTCTCCCTTTTCGGTCACGCACACAGTGGCCCCATTGCTGGCTGCAGCCATAGCGATGGTCGCCTCCTTGTGGTGCAGAGCGGACACCTGTCGAGGAACAGTCACGCACTTCTCTCCATTGGGCTCCAGCAGGTAACCTGAATATATCACAATGGTTGGACCACAAGTTTTCATATGGGAAGAGGCAAATGAAGCAGATGCTCTGGTGAAATTGCATGGAGAGGATTTGTGAAACACCTGAGAGACTTTAGATCAGTTAAACAATCGGTTTGTTTGTATGAGATAACCAGATATGGGTGCTTAAGCAGCTTACCAAGCTGGCCACCATTTAATCCCATGGTATACACCGCATCTCGGGTCCAGAGAACAGTGTGGAACCGGCCAGCTGCAACACCAATCACAGACCTTCCTTTCAGGGACTTAGATGTGACCTGTGGTCAGTAGAGAAAAACATAAAAAGATGCAATTTATGGAATTACATAGACACCCAGGCACTTTATTTCCAGTCAACGTGAATGCACAGACCCTATTTGAACTGAACTGAGCTGGACAATTGAACACTGTAAAGCTGCTTTGACACCGTCTATATTGTTAAAGGCGCTATATAAATAAAGGTAGCTTGATGCAACATTTTTATTTTGATGCATCACTAGTTTTGTGATATCATGTGTCATGGATAAATCCAGGCTGACCGACCTGTTTGGGAACTTGGCTCGAAGCAGGAGGAGGTGCCAGGCCCAGCTGATGGTGGTTGTTGAGCCCAAAGGTGTAGACGTACCCCTCCTCTGTCAGAACAACAGTGTGATCTCGGGCCGCTGCGATCTGAGAGCAGTGATGGGACAAAAGCCCCTCCACCATCCGGGGAACCTTTGATATGAACGTGGACACCAAGTCTTAGAAAGACAGCAGATGCTGAAATATATGCATCAACCCACACCAACGTGTCTTACCAGATATGTCTGTTCATCACCATGTCCGAGTCGCCCGCCCTGTCCGTGTCCACATGTGTACACCTGACCCTTCTGGGACAGAAAGACCGAGTGGAACTTACACAACACCACCTTAAAAGACACAAGAACACAACAATGTTACCATCATCATTCAAGACCATGTTAACCAAGATGGAGCGTCATCTTACCGATATTTGCACACTAAAGCTACACTTGTGCAGCACAAGCACACTCTTTAGCAAAACATTTTTAAAAAGAACCAACAGATTGAAATTATAAAACCATAAATGCACTTTTTAAAAGTAAAACTAAGTTTGGAATAATAGAATGGACTGATAGTTACTTTTTTTGGCTCAGTAGGTCCAGAATTATTTGCCAATTTTAAATGCATTAATTTTCTTAAATTTGTCAATTTTTTTCAGGTACTAAGGTAAAAAAGGCATCAATGATTGTCCATATTTGCATAACAGCCTGTATACTAATATGCTTTTATCTAGTCATTTTAAATCAAAAACACGGTAAAAACAGCAATATTGTGAAATATTATTACAATTTTAAATAACTGTTTATGTGAATATACATTTATTCCTGTGATCAAAGCTGAATTTTCAGCAATTTTCATACTCCAGACTTCAGTGTCACGTGATCCTTCAGAAATCATTCGGTTATGCTGATTTGCTCAATAAACAAAATTATTATTATAAATATAAATAAAAAATAATATTGTGCAAAACATGATACATTTTCAGGATAATATCCTTTGATGAACAGAAAAGTCAAATAAACTGTTTATTTAAAACAGTGAAGTGTTGTAACATTATAAATGTATTTTCTGTCACTTGATTAATTGCGTCACTGCTTAATAAAATTGATCTAGGCCTATTTCTTGGAGGTAAATTCATACACACTGACTGATTCGGCTGCTGTAGTTTTAAGACACAACCTTTCAGATGAACTGGAGAAAAGTCAAAATGAAAGAAACACCCAAAATGAAAGATTTACTCTGAAAGGACCAATTTCACTTTTCTGGTCCAGTTTTGTAAAGACATCTAACGGCAATAATATTAAGACACTTTTAAGTTGTAGCAAATACTTTAAAAGGCGACTATAAATATGATATCATTGAAGATTATCAGTCGATTAAGAACTGAGACCTGGACAGAAGAATAACAGCAGCTGCGTTCTGCTCATCGTGAGGACTTGACTTTTAACCATGACAGCTTTGCCCTTTCTCTGCAAAGCATGCCAGCTCTGGATTGGCTCGGAGTGGACTACAGCGGAGCAGGGGTGCCAAGGTCAACATCATCACTAATTTAACACACTCCTCAAGGCTGAAACAGAAGCAGGAGACTCTGCGCTGACTGGCAGCCGCTCTCACTGTCTGCCGTATGCATGCATTCACAGCGCTTATTTAATCTGTTGCTGTTATCCCTGAATGAATATTTTAATATTTAACCGAAAGCATCTGCAGAACAGCGTGGCGCTCTCTTTCCATGTAAGGGGCATTGGAGAGCCGATGAAAGGGTCAGGAAATAAGATCCGGCATTACAATGAGCAGTGTAAAACTAAAGGACTACCCTGCACTTTAGAAATTAATTAGCCCGAATGTAAGTACACATACAATAAAAAAATGAAATGCATTGCTGAAGTGTGTTCTCAAGGCATCTCTAGATCTTTCCATCACCCTAAACGGCTGACGTTTTAGGCTTAATTTTGATTGCACCTTAACCACTTGGGGCTTCTCCTTTCAAAAATGCCTGAATCCCAAGTGAAAGGCTGACAATGGGATCATGCAACACCACTGGATCACATTTCCCTTCCACATATGAGCACATGCTGGTTATCCATCCAAAATGCAAATGAGCCCCCGCTATGACCACGGAAAAATGGAAACTTATACAGCGTTAAAGCATGATGTTGGCATCTTTCAGAGTCGGGTATGCCAAAGCAGCGAAGCTCACCTTAGCTGTGTGAGTTCTAACACAAAGAGCGTCTCTTCATCAACGAGAACATAGTTTCCATCCTCGAGGGCATTTTCAAGAGCAATTTACAGAGTAACAAAGAGGTCTAAGTTTCCTCGGATGGTTTGCCGGGACCCTGGGAGATTTTTGTTTTGAGGGCGGTTCTCTGTGAGGAGTCTATTATCAAGGCAACACTCGCAGGACCTGTTTTTACCGTCCTCTTGTTGTCACACTTTAACCCTGGGGAGTTTTAGGCCCTGCTAGCTCACACAAACCTCGGGGAATTGCATTGCAGATGAGGATTTTATAACACTATGTGCCTCATCAGCAGAAAATAATCCATATAGATGTATAATGATGCAGAGAAGTTTGAGAGTGACTGCGTCAAAAATATGAAATAAGCTTTTGACGATAAAAAGCTCTCTATTATCGGTTGCTGCCCCTCAGGCTTAAGCGTTTATTAGATCTGGGTGGTTATTTTATTCTTCATATCTTTTGTCTAATATGATATTCTTTTTCTCTTACTGTATTGTAGTTTCTTTGCATGTTTTTTTTTAAATGCACATAACTTTGGTACACTTTTTAAGTGCTTTAGGTGCACCATAAGTGGTACGCAGCAGTGCATGCATGACTAAAATAAAAAAGCGTTGTGTGAATAATGCTGCATTGTCATAATAACCATAATTCCGAGATGACAACATGTTCACGTTCTCGGACTGGGGATTATTTCTATAGTTTCTATAGTGACAGCTGTTGAAAACTCTGTTCTTCTAAAGTAGAAAACTCAGAAGAGAAGACCAGGAGACTTCGGATTCGATCGTCAGCAGAATTTCTTTATTCTATGACATGTGTTGTTATCTGCAGTCATCGAAGATCTCATTTTAAGTCATTTTTACAGGGTATCTTATAGGTCTTTTTGGAGGAGGGATTCTTAGAGGTGGAGACAAACATCAAACAAAGCAAACATCTGAGGGAGGCGTTAGTTAATTACAGGAACCTTCCCGTGGTCCAATAAACCTAACAAAGGTTGAATCTCTCAGTAGTCTAACTCCTTGATCTTACCATTACAAAAGGCACAGCTGTCCCAAGCCCAAATGGTCAGGAAACAATCTCAAGCACCTTTGCCTTGCCCGACACCTCTTAGTCAGGACGTGAATTCAAATCAAACATAGAATAACATTTGTGATCCTTCAATCCCCTCTTTGAGAGTTCTAATAACTCTCACAAAAATACAAATTTAGACACTTAAAAGTTAATTCTTGTAACTTGTAATCGTTACAGGCACATTGTACATGTTCTGTGTTGCTTATATGTAATTGCATGCTGACACAGAAACAAAACATGCAATTAGGGTCCATGAAGATTTTACGGGTAATAATCTTTTCTGGTTGGAACTGTCATTTCCTTGTGAGAGGCGGGCGTCATTTGCTGACAGAAACACTTGATACTGTGGATGCATAGATAGTACGCAAGTATGAGAAACAACAGCAGAATTGCTATTTCCTTGATCCACAGCCAGGGTTTACCTAACAAGTTTCCGAACCATGAAGAATTATCTTCAGTCATCTGGCGTAATTTTTCTGAAAGACCAAGAATGTCTTGTTGGATTTTGTTCAAGTTCTCTGTTGGATCCATTAACCCGGTGCAGCATTCAGGACCGATAATGGTACAGGCTCCCCCTTGTGTTGCAAGAATGTAATCCAAGGCCACTCTGTTCTGTAAGATCATCATCTTGTGCGAGGCAAGAGTGTCCTTGATGTTGCCCAGGGCCAAAACCGTATCATTGGCCAATTTCTGTACAGAATCCGACAGGCTTCTGACTTGATCGAGAGCCTGCATGACACCATACGATGGGATTAATGCTCCAAGAGTTCTTGACCACCACGTTTGTACACAAGTGAGTCCTGGAATGCAGCCATCTTTGTTGGTAGAAGCTGAATTTTGTAGATGTGGAGAACTTGAGGTGGAGTGTGTATTTTCTCTGATGGCTGGTAGGACATAAACCAGGGTGCACCTGCCATTGAATTGGCTGGGTAGGATGCTGTAGACAGAAGTCCCACATAACCACAAAGTGCCAGTCGGTGGAGGAATCATACACCACTGATTTATGGCAAAAAGTTTCGGTAGGGATGGGTTCCCGTAGAGACACTCTTTTAAATCATTCTCCTCTTTCGTATCTGATGTAGTAACGTACACATCGAATTCGGTTCTTCTTTCAATCACAAAGCTGCAACGTTCACGAGGAATTTCACCCAGTGTAGTCGATGCTGGAGCATGATTTTCCATGCACCAATAGAACATCCTTGGCATGAGTAGATCTGTCATGATGGGAGTAGCTGAAGTTAGGTTGCAGGATGGTAGTCCAGGAATGCAACACGACGAAGCTGGAGGAATTGTTACGTTGTGACATGTATCCTTGTTGTGTAATCCACTGGTATGATGATCGAATAAGGTACACGTGTCACATTTGGAGATAGGGTGTGCCACCCATGGGATTCCTGCTCCTACTGAAGGTGCGTGCGGCATGCAAACATTCTTTCCAGCAAACAAGGCATTTCTTGACATATTCATCAGCTCTACGAATATGTTGTTTCTGGGGTCTACACTTTGCGTGATGTCCATGATGGTTAATAGTACGAAAATCTTGATCATGTTGATGGATGACTGAAGTTCCCGTATGTGAGTCTCTGCGTTGTGTATTTTTTTTTTCTTTTTCTTGTGTGATAGTTGGCTCGGCGATGGGTCTAGTTGTTTTCTAGAGGTTGTGGCTTTATCTTTATCCGCAGGTGAGAAGGGTGGTGCATATGGATCTCAGGACAGCCATCAAATGGTATCTGCACAGAGGAAGAAAGAAACACAAACAAGAGAGAACTAACGGCACAGAGCAGTATTTGTAGAGTCTGCATACATTAGGGTTGTATCCTCTGTTCAAAATATAGTCTGCTATGGTTGTTCCTTCTTTCCCTATTTCTTAATTCCTGCGACACCTAAAGAACAGTGAGGAAAGGATGGACTAATGGAGGGGAAAGGCCTATGAGGAAATCTTCACCTCAGGGTTGGCCCCCGAAGCCTGTTGCTTTCGGTTCTTCCCTGGGCTCCTCACTGGTTCTTGTGTCTGCCCTATCCTATCCCTGCAGGGGGAGGAACAACCTTAATATGTGACACATGAGTCCAAGTTTTCCTTCCCTGACACAATACTGCAGCTGCTGTAATCAACATCACTTGATGTGGTCCGTACCACTTAGGCTCTAATGGCTTGTTTTTGAATGTCTTTATCATGACCCATTGACCTGGGACGATTGTGTGTCCACCTTCTGGTGGAGTCTGCCAACACGACTCAACTCTCTCTTTGGCACTCTGCACTGCCTTTGTGAGGTTTTCACAGTAAGCGATCAGGGCATCTGAAGCAATGTGCACATCAGCATTTCTAAGATCAATCACACCTGGCATCTGCATTGGGCGTCCAGTAATAATCTCATGAGGGCTCAGTCCTACTGATCTGTTAGGTGATGCTCTCATACTACACAGTACTGCGGGCAGTGCTTCAACCCATGGTACTCCTTCCTGATGCATTTTGCTTAGCCTGGTTTTGATTGTTCTGTTTGATCGTTCAACCTGTCCTGATGCTTGTGGCCTATAGGGGCAGTGAAGGTTCCACTTAATCTTCAACATTCTAGACACTTCCTTGACTACCTGTCCTGTGAAGTGGGTACCTTGATCTGAGTCAATGCAATCTGGTAATCCCCATCTGGGAATGAAATCAGTGACAAGACATTTAGCAGTGTGTGCAGCTGTAGCGCGCCCTGTTGGATAAGCTTCTACCCATCTTGAGAACTTGTCTATTACTACCAAAACGTCAGTTTTTCCTTTACAAGGGGGCAACGATATGTAATCAACTTGCAGGTGACGAAATGGCCCTGGTGGAGCTGGGGTATGTGCTGCTGGTGTAATGGCTGCTGGTACATCATTATTTTTCTGACATGTAATACATCTCTTGACTGTTTCAGTGGCTGCGTTTCTGAATTTTGGATTCCACCATTGATTTGAGAACCTGTGATTCATCGTTGCTGGACCACTATGACCCAAACTGTGTATTTGTTGAGCCAAATATGGCAACAGTGATTCGGGAGCAACATACTTTCCCCCTTTGGTCCAGCAGCCGGATGAATCCACAGTGGCTCCTTTGTCTAACCATGTCCATGCTTCATATAGAGGAACGTCTTTATACAGATCAACGATTGATTCAGGAGGTAGAATTATCTTCTGTGCTGTACTACCTGAACACACTTGTACAGTTGCATAGAAACAAGCCTGTTTAGCCGCTACATCAGCAAGAGCATTACCTTTAGCTTCCGTAGTATTAGTTGTGAGATGTGCTTTCACTTTGATCACTGCTAATTTCTTTGGGAGTTTCATGGCAAACATTAAATCTTTCACTAATCCAGCATGCTTAATGGGGGATCCAGCAGAAGTTAGAAATTTTCTGGTTTGCCAAATGACACCAAAATCATGAATTACCCCAAAAGCATACCTGGAATCTGTGTAGATATTTGCAACCGATCCTGAAGCTAGCGTGCATGCTCTAGTTAAGGCTACTAGTTCTGCAGCTTGAGCTGAAAAATGATCTGGAAGACGACCTGAAGCAACTACTTCAGTGGTGGAAGTTACTGCATATCCTGCTCGTCTGTTACCTTCAATAACTTGAGCTGAACCATCAACAAACAACTCCAATTCTGCGTTCTCTATGGGAGTTTCTGCTATTTCACTTGTCGCTGCATATGTAAGCGTAACACAATCATGAGTCATTTCGCCTTCATCCTCTAACACAAATTCAGTCATTGCAGACATCATACATGAGGATGGGTTCGTGACTGGTGCACGCTGTATAACAATATTCGGGGCTGTGAGAGTTGCTAACCAATTTCCCCAACGGGAGGAGGTGACAGAAGTGACTTTTGCTTGATTCATTAGTGCGGACACTGTGTGAGGGCATTTTACATTTACAGTCTGACCTAACACCATTCCTGATGAAGCCTGAAGCGCTAGATGAACTGCCTGTACTGCTCTGAGGCATGGGCCCATACCTTGAGCGACTATGTCAAGTTTACCGGAATAGTAATGAATTGGGCGTAAGCTGCCCCCATGATCTTGCATTAGACATGCAGTCATAAAGCCTAAGTGTTCATGGACATAAAGCACAAAGGGTCTATCAGATTGGGCAATTCCTAATGCTGGTGCTTGACATAGTGCTCTTTTCAAATCATTAAAAGCTTTGAGATGAAGTTCTTCCATACAAACAGTATCTGAATCTTTACCATGGCCTTTCAACAAATCATAGAGAGGCTGAGCCATCGAGGCATAGTCTTCAATCCAAGGTCTACAATAACCTGTTGTTCCTAAAAATGAGCGGAGTGTTTTAATGGTATTAGGCGGAGGTATGGCTTTGACTGAAGCCGCTCGATCCTGTGTAATGGATCTATTTCCTGCACCAATTGTTTGACCCAGAAATGTGACTTGCTTTTTAGCAACTTGAGCTTTGTGAAAGCTGCATTTGTGTCCTTTTTTATGCAAATAGTCCAACAATGATGCCAATTCAGTTTGATGTACCTCATGATCTGTTGAGGCAATCAAAATATCATCAACATATTGGATCATAGTGGACTGTTTTACCGGACATTCTGGGTCACACAAATCACGTCTGACAGCCTGATGATATATGGTTGGGGAGTTTTGAAATCCCTGTGGCAATCGTGTCCACTGGTATTGTTCATAGTCAACTGTGAAAGCTAACCATGGCTGGCTGTCAGAGTGCAACGGTACAGAAAAGAATCCATTAGACATATCAATTACTGAAAAAATCTTACAATTTAATGGTAAGCCATTACAAATTGTAGATGGATCTGCCACTAGGGGGGTGATTTTTTCAATATGTTTATTGGCTACTCTGTAGTCTATTGTAAGTCTCCATGTCCCATTAGATTTCTTGATGGGCCATATGGGTGAATTACATGGACTGTTGGTTTTAACTAGCACTCCTTGCGTCAGCAAATTTTCTACAATAAGTTTGATTCCCTGTATAGCTTCCTTATTAATCGGATATTGTTTGGTGACCGGAGGTGGAGTTCCTGTCAATTTAACTGGTTCTACACCTGTCAACAACCCACAATCATCCTTGTCTTTAGCCCAAATTGGATGATTCTGTAAGAAAACATACTCGGGAGGGGTTGCATTATTGGTAGAAATCTGTGCTGAGGAAATTTTTATGCTAGTAGATTCTGAGGACATGTCTAAAGTTAGATTTATTTGTCTCAGAAGATCCATGCCTAAAATGGCACCTGTATTTAATGGAGCGCATAGTAATTTTGTAGTCAGAGTTTTTGGGCCAAATTGTACCTCTATGGGCGGAGTTTCATACAAAACAGAATCTTCACCTATTACACCAGTTAAACAAAGTTTGGTTTTCTTGTATGGGATGTTTAAACCTTGTGCCAATTTTGTAGGAATTACTGTAATTTCTGCACCTGTATCAAGCAAAAAAATCAATCTCTTTCTCTTTTATGCTACCTTTCACAAAAATTCTTTGGTCATTGTGTTGGATTACAGGGGAAAGGTAGCTACTCACAGCCCCAATAATTAGTTTTTTTCCTGGTCTTGTTGTGCTCTTAGAAGAGCCTGAACTAACTGTCCTATAGTTTCAGTGGTCACTGGCGGAACTACTTCAGGGTTGTGTGCAGGCTGAGAAGGAGCAGAATTATGCATAGCATTTCTTTTACTATCTTGCAACTTCTTCCTACACTCTTTCTCCCAATGTCCAAATTTTTCACAGTATTTGCATTTGCTTTCTCTTTTAGACCATCTATTGTCTTGTTTCGTTGTGTTAAACGTAGCTGCTGCTACTCTTACTTTTGCTTTGACATCAGCATCTCTTTCCATGTAGTTAACCTGTCTAGGTTACTTCTGAGAGTTCTGTTAGACCAAGTTAGATCTAAGAATGGTAAAGCTTTTCTGTATTCGGCTACAAGGCCATCTGACCAGATACGAACCAAGGGTCCCTTGTCATCCAGCACACTTTCAGGGTCATCAACAATTCCACTGTAAATTACAGCTGACTGACAAAATCTCTCAGTATATTCACTCACAGTTTCTTCTTTCCTTTGCACACAGGTAGTAATTCTAGACCAATCTATTTTGGGTCCTAAGATATTCTTTAGGATTTTCAAAATACCTTCTCTTAAATCACCCTTACTGGCATTTCGTAGTTCAGAAGTGACAGCAGATTCAAAACTGTTGAATTCAGATTCAGTTAGTATTTGTGACATCAGCTGCGTGACTTCTGTCAACGACATGTCATAAAGACGCATTTTACTGATCAATGTTCTTCTAAATTCAGAAAAATGTGTGCGTGCTGCTGGTAAACTTTGAGATAGTCTCTCTATATCTTTAGGACCTAAAGCTTTGGCAACAGTTTGTATTTGCACCACAGAAGAATTGAGAGGAACACTATCAGTTTCCTCAATCCCCTGAGATCTCCTCCTCGCACCACACACATTGAAGGAATTTACAGGCACATCAGTTACTGATTGGAGAGCTACATCTGTTTCAAAAAACGCTTGTAAATCAGGGTAAATGTTATCCGGCTGACTTACTTCCACATCAGTTTTTGCCTCTTTCTTGAGGTTCAATTTCTTGGTCAAAGTGTATATTCTCGCACGGAGTTCATTGTTCTGTTTCTCTAGCTCTGCGTTACGCTGAGACTGTTGTGTGGCGAGCGCTAAACCAAATTCTCTGTGGCAGCAGATAATGCCTTTCACATTGTTCTTGCGAATACATGCTCCCAGTACCTTTTTACACTCATCTACAGACCAAGTCTTGTCTGGATGGATCTCATATTTCTGAGTTAGTTCTTGTCTAACTTTCTCAGTGACTATTATGTTCATTTGCACTCCTAAAAGTGATTTGAATTCGCTATCTGACCACAAAGGAGTCGCTAGACCACCTTTTTCCGTTGTGGGGATCAGTCTAGCATTCTTTCTAAACATTTTGTGAGTTTCTTTGTTATCACACAATCAAAACACTAAAACTTCTCTGATCAACAGAGGGTACACTTGTTAACACAGATCAACTATTGTTAACCTTCCCTGGCAAAGCAGAGGATAACACAATTCACTAGCACTTTACGCTAATCTTCCCTGCATGAACAGAGGATAACCAATTCTTCCCTGCCAAAACAGAGGATAACAAATATTAGCACGTAATGCTAAATCTTCCCTGCCTGAACAGAACAGAGGATAAACCAAAAATTAGCACGTAATGCTAACCTTCCCTGCCTGAAAGAACAGAGGATAAACCAAAAATTAGCACGTAATGCCAACCTTCCCTGCCTGAAAACAGAGGATAACCTTCCCTGCCTACAAGAACAGAGGATAAACTCTTCCCTGTCTGAAAACAGAGGATAACCTTTAGTTAAACAAAACCCTACAGATGTATGTTAACTCTTCTCTGACGGCACAGAGGATACAAAAATTTGTACTGGTCTTAGGTTCTTTCGGATTAGAGACAGCACTCACTCACCAGAGAGAAAATTTCAGTCTGGGAATCCTTGTTCAGTTTGAAGTTTCGCTGGATTCCAAAAGATGAGAAAGCTGGAACTCTATCCGGGACACGGCAGCATCTGTTGAAAACTCTGTTCTTCTAAAGTAGAAAACTCAGAAGAGAAGACCAGGAGACTTCGGATTCGATCGTCAGCAGAATTTCTTTATTCTATGACATGTGTTGTTATCTGCAGTCATCGAAGATCTCATTTTAAGTCATTTTTACAGGGTATCTTATAGGTCTTTTTGGAGGAGGGATTCTTAGAGGTGGAGACAAACATCAAACAAAGCAAACATCTGAGGGAGGCGTTAGTTAATTACAGGAACCTTCCCGTGGTCCAATAAACCTAACAAAGGTTGAATCTCTCAGTAGTCTAACTCCTTGATCTTACCATTACAAAAGGCACAGCTGTCCCAAGCCCAAATGGTCAGGAAACAATCTCAAGCACCTTTGCCTTGCCCGACACCTCTTAGTCAGGACGTGAATTCAAATCAAACATAGAATAACATTTGTGATCCTTCACAGCTAACAAAATGAGTCCACGTAAAAGAACGTTACTGGCAGCTGTAAAACACAATACAAGTAACAGCTGCTATGCAAATGCATTATTATTACACTTTATAATTATTCATTTAGGTTGTTATTACATGAATAGCCTGGATATCTAACTCTGTGCAGCATGTCTTTCATTTATGTTCACATTACTTTTGTATGAAGACATTTACATGAATTTTAAAACATAAATATAACATTTTCCTACTCTTCATTGTCAGCCTTTCACTTGGGATTTGACGTTAGTAACACTGAACGACATTTACCTGCTTCACATAGATCCGAGACCTTGAAAACAGGTCCACGATCTCAGGATGGTGTCTGCTCTCCTGGTTTCCGTGTCCCAGGCTAAAATTTGTGTTGATTCCCCAAGTGTACACTTCAGTAGGGTCTGCGATGAGATCACATCAACAAAGTGAGTTATGTTAAGTTGTGAGGAAACAAATACTGTTTACAGATCCACGTCTCTACGCTTCAAGCGAGAATACAATCATGTCACGCAAGTTCAACTCAACATGGTGTCTAACAGCACAGCGTGAGTGGATTGTGAATCTGATATCGTGTGCTTGGATCCAGAAATGGTGGTGGCAGACTAAACATGTGTACTGATGAGGGACAATCTTGGTTTCAGTGATTTAAGGTTTAAGCCAAAAACAAACATGCTCTCATTTAATCGCCATCGTGTCATTAAAAACCCTCATTTGACTCAGACTGTTATTTAATTTATATCATTCACATGTACACATATTGGAGCATGAAGGTGAAAAACTTAGTTTGGACTGATTAATGAAACCAAAAAAACACTACCGGTTCTGACGGGTCTAATAACTATACGTCAATATTGCAAAAGTCACTTTTGAACAAAGACATGCAGGTATAGATTGATACGAGTATGGATTAATGAGGACAGAATTTTAACATTAAAGTAAACAACTAATTTAAAAATGATAATAAATACTTCTTCAGCACTGGCACAATATTAATAAGGCAATGCATTACCAGTGTTTCGGAACACAACGTGAGCTGGACGGTCCTTCATGGTGAGGTCAAGGGCAGAAAGACCCTCCTTGTCCTGGACGGACAGCGCTCCACCACGCTGGGAACATATAACACGTGCAATGAAAGACAAACACACAAACCAAGAAACCACTGGAACAGATTCAGCTGTTCTGGGGACTCACTGAAATCTGCAGTCATTCTCAACAGTGACCGACTCCAGTATCACCCGGGCCAATTAATCAGGCATTATTACTGGTCCATGAATATAATACTCACTTGGCCAAACTAACAGAAGTCGTCTATCGCTGTTATGACCGTGACAATATAAGCCAGTTTTGGATGGGAAAAAGCACACTGTTTGTTTTCAGTTCATTTTAAAAGGTGAAGTGTGCACAGTGTTGCCAATCTGCGGTTTTCCGGTGGAATTGGGCTTCTTTAACACTGTTGCCACGGGGTGTTTTTCTAGTCCGATGGTTGAAGCGACCCCGATAACGTGACATTTAGCACCTACAATGCACATTTTACCAGGGGAACCTAATCAAAAAATTAGTATTTTACCCCCAGAATGCAATTTTTCTAAATTCGAAACGCCATTGGGCTTGTTTTGAGTAACAATTGGGCGGGTTTTGTTATGAAAACCTGGCAACCCCGAGTATGCAGATTCTGTGCCTCTATAATAATTCGTCAAATTTATATAGCGCTTTTCTGAAAACTAGAAATGACAAAATGAACTGCAATTTTGTGCACATTTCACGTCATCAAGGCTGCGTTTATGTGATGTTTTTATTTTCTGTTTTTTTATGAATAGAAGAACAGCATTTAACTGAAATATAATTTTTTTTTGTAACTTTACAAACTGTCACTTTTGATCAATTTAATGCATCCTTTCTAAATAAAATTATTCATATCTTATTTTTTTTTACCTCAAACATTTAAATGGTAGTGTAATAAAGATTCCCCAAAAACATTACGCAGTTAAAACTGCTTTCAACATTAATAATTAATAATAATAATAATACGAAATGTTTCTTGAGCTGCAAATCAGCATATTATTATGATTTCTGAAGATCATGTGACACTGAAGACTGGAGCAATGATGCTGAAAATACAGCTTTCCGTCACAGGTATAAATTACATTTTATAATATATTTACATAGAAAACACTTATTTTAAATTATAATAATATTTCTCAATATTACTGAATTTTTGTAATAGACACTTCTTTCAAAAACATTAGAAATCTGAATTACTCCCCACTTTGACCAGTAGTGTTTATCAGCATTATTCTGGCCATCGGTCACCCTCAATACTGTATCGCAGCAGTCAGAGCAACACTGTATTAATGAAGCAGTGCTCACTGCTCACCTTGATGAGTCCCATGAGGCAGTGAATTTGCCCGTAGAAGGCGCTGCGATGCAGAGCGGTCCAGCCAGACTCCTTGTCCTTCGCCAGCATGTCGGCGTGTTTGCTGTCCAGGAGCCACTGAAGCAGGTCACGCTTCCCCACAGAGGCCGCGAGGTGCAGAGCCGTGCGTCCAAACTCGTCCCGCAGGGTAGCTGCATTGTGACAGTGGACGGACAGAAAGCCCCGCAGACGGCCCTCCGAGCCGCTGGTCAAAGCGGAGATCACGTCCTCTGCGTGCCTCACCGAGCGGCACTTTGCAGTGCAGTCTGGGCTTCCCAGACTCATTTTAGCTTAAGTTACAAACCCCCCAAAAAACCACAAGCTTGTGCTTTAACTTCTCAGACGAACACAGAAATTAATATCAAATGACTGCAATAAATTAAAGCAAACAAAATGGACAAAATAGGGACTAGGTTTAGCTTTCTGTGAATTCAGGGCGCTAGAATTGTGCATGTGTTGTGATTCCACAGCACCCTAGCGGCCCCGAGACTGAAGATCTAGCTCATCTCAATTCACCATGACGGCAATACATTCCACAAAACAATCATTAGCATCCAAGAACATACTCATTTCTCTGTATAAAAGCATACAAATATATTCCAGTTCTCAAAAAATAAGTTAACTTATGATCTATCTATAGTATTTTACAAAAGGCCAATCCTGTACGGTCCATTCAAGAGTCCATCAACTATGAGGGGAAAGACTCCTTCCCCCCCAAAACGCTCCAACATTCAAGCCTCCATAATTGCAAAAGGTGCCTGAAAAGAAAGAATGGCTTTCAGATTAAAATCAACTTCATTATACAACAATCCTACCAATTAAACTGCTAAATTAACCACATCGTTGTGCCTTTATTTATGACTACACTAGGCTGAAATTTGAACTAATTTCCCCAAACTTCACACAAATTAACCACAAAGTAAAATTAGTTCGGTTTTATGCAAAATTATACATAACATAGATGGGTTTTTCTTTAGTTATGGATGCTTTTTTGGGGGGGGAGGGGTACAATTCAGCCATCCTTAAAATTAAAAAAATAAAACATACTTAAATAAATAATCTTGCTTTTTAACCTCAACAGTTTATCTACTAACAATATTCAACACAGCAGTGGAATTTGTTGAGATTATCATAGCATTAATATGTAATAAATCTCAATTGGATGCTCATATTATTTTAAGATTGGGTCTAAGGCAAAATATTAAATATATACCACAATGGCATTAGAAATGTAGTAATAAAACTTCTTCAGTAGGAAGTAGTCAAATAAACTAACAAACAAAAGTTTATGGAATAATCTTTTTGTACAGTCTATTGGAATAATGCAGAGCTTCCAAGTCAGTGTTTAACATAATCTTGCAATGTGCTAATTAATAAAAATAATAAAAAGTTCCCATACTTGAAGAAACATAAAGTGCTGCACTTGTAGTTCACCATCAGCTAAACATGGCTTCAGCCTTCATGCATCAGTTTGGGGATATTACTGATCATTTTATGATCATAAATGTGTTTAAATCTCAAATATCTGAGCAAATGATTCAGTTCAAACCATGTGTTACCATCTGGAGAACACACACACACACACACACACACACACACACACACACACACACACACACACACACACACACACACACACACACACACACACACACAGACACAGACACAGACACAGACACAGACACAGACACAGACACAGACACCACACCACACCACACAGACACAGACACACCACAACACACACACCACCACACACACCACACCACACACACAGCACACACACACACAACACTCACACACACACACACACACACACACACACACAGACACAGACACAGACACAGACACAGACACCACACCACACACAACCACACCACACACACACACACACCACACACACACACACACACACACACACACCCAACGAACCACACACACACACTTAACACACACACACACACACACACACACACACACACACACACACACACGCACGCACACACACACACACACACACACACAACACACCCCTCTCATTAAACCTAACGTCAGTCAGACATTACTCTGATCAAGCTGTAATATTTAGTGGCGATAATGAATCCATTAAAACACGAACCGATCGCACATATGACATAATACTGTGTGATATCTGATATGAAGTCTGTTCAGAGTGACACATCATCATAATCATATTTATGAACCATGTTGAGCTGAACTATGCACTGAAACAGTGTAGGATTAAAGACAACGCGCTAATATCGCTCGCTCACCTGACGCTAGATGAAAGAAAGGGCCATGTTTGTGTTGTCCTCAATGCGGCAGATCCACAGAAACATCTTTAAATGAAACCTTGATGTTTTGCAGCAAATATGTTGCAGTGAAGTTAGTCGGTTGAGAACGCGCTAGAAGTGTAAACACACGAGTAAAGCGAATTCTGATTGGCCCAGCAGACATGTCTCCTTACATTTCATTGGACAGTTCAATTTGCAGACTTGTATCGTTATTTGTCATTGGACGGCTCTTGGTGTCAAACGGACTTCACCGTTTGTGCTTGTGACACAAACAAGTCATATTTTATTGTGAATATTCCAGTTATTTATGATAATGCGCTTATCTTGTTGACGGACTACACTGTATGCTGGTTGCTAGTGTCATGGAGAGTTGGCAAGGGAGTCCCCTCTCTTGCGTCAGCCATGCGGGGGCGGGGCTTACGGGGCATACCTAACACATGAGTCACGTGACTCATTATCTATATCATAGATAGATAGATAGATAGATAGATAGATAGATAGATAGATAGATAGATAGATAGATAGATAGATAGATAGATAGATAGATGTAAATAAATAAAGTTATTTCGATTATTTAAATTTACTCTTGCAAAAAAATGACTATAAAAAATTGCTGATAAACATTATGATTTATATACTTTTTATAAATGCATAATAGAAGCTTGACACTCGTATTTATGGTGTATATTGTTTATGTCATGTTTATAATGTTTATATCAAGAATGTGTAACTTTTGGTTTATTTACCTGTAAAAGAATGTACCATTTGGAAAACTTCATAACTCTGCTGGATCTTGCTGGATCGTGTGTGGTCCCTGACGCCCCCTGTTTGCTCGTGTTGGTACAGTCCGGTGAATAGCGCTCGGTGTGGATCCCGCGAGCGGCGGGGGGGGGAGTCATTACAGCGAGCGCAGCGGGACAGAGATGCCGAGCCCCGAGCTTTATACCAGAAAACACACGATTACGGGTTCCAGGATCTACGGTGTCTTTTTAAAATATCAGGAACTTTAATAACAGCTCGGACTATTTGGACAGGACTCGGTCGAATGATTGGGAGAAACCAACGTTACTTTTGAAGAAACTCGTTTTTGTGTTCTGGACTTGAAAAAGAAGTGACGATACAAACGCACGGAATTAAGAATAAACGCATCTCGGATCGTTTGCTTATTACTGAGGTGTTTAAAGTCCAAGGAACCATCCCGAATGAAAGAACAAAGAAAAAGATGTGAGATTGTACGTTAAACGGTTGTTTGAGAAGCGCGTGCACGTTGCTTTCATCTCTGCGGAGAGATAAATACTTTCCCGCCGTTTGATTTACATCGCTTCAGAATGTCTGGTGCTGGATTATTGCATTGGTTTCAACTTCAGAGAAAACAAAGGAGCATGTGTAACCTGACTCTCTGTGTTTTACTCATCCTGACGTGTTCCTGCTCGTCCTTATCTTCATGTCCTGCCCAGTGCTCTTGCGAAACCACGGTGGTAAACTGTGTTAGCCAAAACTTGAGATCCATCCCACAGCCCCTTCCAGAAAACATCACCACAATTAACGTCAATGGAAACGAAATAAGGACTCTGAACAATGAATCTTTCCCCAGGCCGCTGGAACATTTAACAAAGTTGTATGTATCTGGAAGCCAAGTGGAGCAATTAGACTCCATGGTGTTTAAAAACTTGCCACGTTTGCGTTTACTTGACCTGAGCAACAATGGGATTTTAAAATTCAGCGTTGAAGCTTTACCTCAAGACAACAATATTGAGGTTCTAAACCTCAGCAAATCCTTATACAATCACTCATACATCGGTGTGTTTGCAGATATCTTCAAACAAAGCCTGCCTAAAGTCTCCCATCTTGATTTGTCCAACAATGACCTGGTGCTCCTTCCAGAAGGCATATTCACGGGCTTGTCGGACCTCACTGTTTTGGATTTGAGGAACAACTCCCTTGTTACAATCGGGAATGATACATTCTGGAACCAGGCACTTAAAGAGTTGGACTTACGAGACAACGCGCTGAAAGTCTTGTCCAATGTGACCCTAGAGAAGCTCAGTTCGATCTCTGATTTGCGAGTCAGACTCGCAGGAAACCCTTGGCGCTGTGATTGCAATATTGAAGACATGCTGATTTGGCTGGAGAGGCATCAGTTTGTGGTGGACAGATTAAACCTAACCTGTTCTGGCCCGGCAGAACTAAAAAATATCCCACTTTTAACCCTGGAACAATCACAGCTCTCGTGCTGGAGCAACGCCGGAGATGCGATGAACCGTGCGCTGGAGCCATCCTATGTGTTCCTGGGGATGGTTCTTGCCCTCATTGGGGTCATCTTCCTTCTGGTCCTTTACCTTAACAGGAAAGGGATCAAGAGGTGGCTGTACAATATCCGTGACGCGTGCAGAGATCATATGGAGGGATACCATTACAGATACGAGATCAACTCAGACCCGCGGCTAGCCAACCTCAGCCTCAACTCCGATGTGTGACGAGACACATTTGGAGAACTGGCTTGCACTAATGGCATGCAATCATCGGACTCTAGCTTTGCATGAATACATATATAACTAGAGGTTTGCTGTGACATGCATCTTTTGGGTCGGATAGGACGTTAATTGGATTTTGCAAGCATCAACCCTGTTATGCTCACTACAGGCTCATATACGCTGGTGTGTTGCTGTAATGTTGTGACGCATGAATCAAGTGCACACGTTCATAATTCATATTTGCCTTTTTATAAAAGCACAATGGATGGGACTGTGGAGGGAGTCTGTTATTTCTGATGAAATCTGAAATTACAGAGTAACCTGTCCTTTTGCAATATGTTAGAACAAACTGTTATGCTATTTTTTTATAGCTTAGTTAATTTCTTCTACAAAAAAATATGCCATGCATGTATTTATGTATTTTTCATTGATGTATAATCATGACAATATCCACTTTTTTTATGATGAGTTATTGGTTTTTATATTGACATTTGTTGGCTGGACATAAATCAACTCTTTTCTGGGGGATGCCCTGTTGAATTAAAGGTCTTGCACTGATCTTTTCTCTCCAGTCCAGTGATTTTAGGTTCAGACTTTATTACCATTACAAGAGACAAAATATTTTTTTTTAATTTTTGGGATTTTGGTAACACTTTACTTGAAGGGGTGTGCATAAGACTGACATGACCCCTTTATAATCACGACATGACACAAGTCATGAATATGAAGGAGGTTTTATGCATGTTTATGACAACTGTCATTAAGTGTCATTCACTCAGTTATGTAATGTTTAATGCAAAGATGACATTATTTGACCTACCGCTACCCTTTCCCCTAACCCTAGCCCATAACAAAGACATCTCAAACAATGTCATCTTCATCAAACCTCCTTCATATTCATTACTTGTGTCATGTCGTGATTATAAAGGTGTCATGATTATGAAGGTGTCATGTCAGTCTCCTTCAAGTAAAGTGTAACCAATTTTTTAATGATTGCTACTGAGATAATTTTTGTATTAAATATCAGAATTTGAATTGCTTCATTTTGACACAGTCATTGGACTACTACAATAACAGCATGCATTATGCATATGTGATTATTGTAATAATAGTAACCTAAATAGCATTATTTATTAAACTGAACATACGTCCATCACATACACTCAGTATCACATTCTGGAAGACTGTATGAATATATTTGTCAAGGCTGTTGATCGTCCTTCAGGCCGTGAGGATAGACCGCGGTAAAACAGCACCTTACACCTACTCAAGGTGCTAAAGCTGCAAAGATTTGCATAACATTAAAAAACATCTGTTCGTGATGGGCCTGCATATTAAAACGACAGTCGAGAGAGACTCATGCAACATCAATCATTTCCAGAAACTGATTTAATAGCCAGTATTAGTGGCGTGTTATTTGTGATGTTTACACCTGAGAAGCGCTGAAATCCAAATGGGCTTCTTAATGAACATTTCCTGGTCTCGTCGGGCATGTTATTCCAAAGAAAAGCAATTTGTCTAAGCAATGCATAATCAATTTGCCATCTCTCAGTTGACGTCACAAATGCCTCCGCTCTAAATCACCTCACTCTTTTACAAAGCAGTTGTGATTCAATCAATTTCCCACTGATTTAATTTTTTTTGGGAGAATTGTTGCAACTGCAAGCATGTTAGATTATAGTTAAAACAGTATTTGACGCTGACTTGAGCCATAAACTGTCCTCTCATATGCTGGAATAATTGTTTTTCTTGTCATAGCACTCAGGCAATGGTTGCTTATTAAACAATGAAGAAATATGATTAATTATTGACTAATGCAAAAGGCAACCGGAATGATGTAAACAGAACTACATAATGTGAAAGCTGTGATATTTAATGATAAGACTGGTAGCAGAACCTGAGCTGAGTGCTATATGAGATACTCGTGGCCCATCCAAACAACAGCACTAATATACATTTCATCTCCATTCAACCGTGTGTGACCACATGTCGTTCGCTCTCTTAGCTTTGCATCTTATTGTGATGTAGCTTACCATAAAACTATTGTTTTGTCTGCTGTAGATTTATAGTGATTTATGTTCTAACCATATTCCAGGTTTGGATGACATGATCTTTGACGCATCAGTGGAGTTAACCATATATTATTAATTTAGTATTCAAGGAATGTAATGTATCAGTATGTGCGTTACATGGGAATTGCACCCTTGATGGCATTGCTATTACTAGGCAGGCAAACGCCTTCCAGAATAAGGTAAATCAAACCTTTTTCACATCTGAAAGTAAGTGTTTTTTTACCACCAGACCGAAACAATCAGCATCATGCAATGTGTTGTGCAAGCATTCACATTTGTGTTCTTGCGTAGTATGTCTCTGGCCTGGTGTGTTTGCATTATTATAACCTCACATGTTTCTGGTTTATTCAGAATTGGCTGATTGGTGCTTCTACAACCAAGTTCTCCCAATTTAAAGTCTTGCATGGTAAGCACTAGAGATCGACCGATATATCGGTTTACCAATATTTTTCCCGATATTTAAGCATTTTACCATAATCGGATATCGGTTTTGAAAAAAAACGATAACTGATATTGTTGTTTTTTTTGTCACATACACAATTATATAGAGTATAACAGCATTGAAATGTGTTCTCTGTATTTAACCCATCCAAGTGTACACACACCTGGAGCAGTGGACATACACACACACACACACACACACACCTGGAGCAGTGGACACACACACACACACCTGGAGCAGTGGACACACACTCACACACACACACACACACACAGACACACACCTGGAGCAGTGGGCACACACACACACACACCTGGAGCAGTGGACACACACACACACACACACACACCTGGAGCAGTGGACACACACACACACACACACACCTGGAGCAGTGGACACACACACACACCTGGACCAGTGGACACACACACACACCTGGAGCAGTGGACACACACACACACACTCAATGTGGAGAAGCTCCGGCACGACCACCGCATGTAACTTTTAACAAGATTCACTCGTTTGATTCACTTGACAAGATTCAAACACGCTAAACTATATTAACATTTACTATAGAACCATTATTTTACCAATAAACATCTAAATAAATACATCTCTATTTAAATTAATGATTTATTATCTCCGCAAGCGATCGCAGTTTGAGTATAGTTCTGTGTAAATAGATAAACCGCGCTGTCAGCTGTTTTCATAATTTAGAACGACAAAAATATTTTAATAATTCTGATAAAACGTGCCAGTTAAGAAATGCAATAAAATACGATGTTTTGTTTGTTATAGCTTATTTCAATATTCCAGAGAATATTATTCAGTGAATTATTATTCACTCTTTAGTCTATTAAACAGCTTATAAACCTAAAAGTGTAGTTTAAAATGAAGTTGATATGACTTCTGTCCTTTATTTTCTGCATTTGAAAACATTAGACATTCTTTTGCTTATTGTTAATATCAGTGTTGCTGATGATGCTTTTTATAAATAAAATGTATTGTTGTAATTTGAAGATAAAATATTACATGAAAATTATCATTTTCAACAGTTGTTTGTTGTTGTTAAGATGACTGAAAGCGAAGAATGGACTTACTTCACTCTGTTATTTAATTACTTTATAACAGTAAATAAATATCGGTTCTGGATATCGGTTATCGGGTACATAAACATACAAATAATCAGTATCGGTTCTAAAAAATAAATATCGGTCGATCACTAGTAAGCACCAGCGCCGTCAGCTCTGCTCGATGGTTTGTTGGCATCGTTTGGCCGCTGAGCTGAGCAGGAGCTCGATGGTTGTATCTGTGTGCTGGGTTGAATCTAGCAGCCGATGACACACCAAGGAATCACCACACCTTCCCTAGAGGACAAGGCTCGGTCGCCCCTCTCCTGGGAAGAAGGAACAGGTGCTTGCTATCTCACGTTTCCATGGTGAACATCTCGACCTCATGCGCTCGCTGTGCGGCGGGTGACTCTCGGCACACTTTTATTAACTGCGTAGCTCAGACATGCTTGGCAGGGCAGGTGTAATCTGATGGAACTAAACATGCGGGAGAACTTTTAAAAGCTTTCACTTTGCTATTGCAACCTCTTAATAACCCTTGTGCGTATTAAACCTAGACTCCAAATAGATAAAAGCAGGAGACTTTTTTACAGACTCTACAACTTTTGACTCGGCTATTCGATACTCAATGTAGAAATCTCAGTTTCCTTGAATCTGCTTGTCTTCACATCACCCCCAGCTGCTTTTGTCCCTGACTGTGTTGCCACCTTTTACAGTTGATGCTTTAACTGTCCATCCATTCATTTTGAATACACAGCTTGCAGCATGAGACTGACATTCACTTTTATTATTATATTTTTTTTGCCGGACTTGCCTAGGCTCACATAACAATGAATTGACACAGAGTCTGGTCCGCTTTGCAGCTGATTCAGCTTACAGGCCGAGGACGTCTTCTTAAAGGGAATACTTTAATTAAAGGCATGGCTTTCCTCACTGATCACATGAAAAATCTGTTGGTTTTGTAATACATTTTTGTTAATTGAAATCTACTGATGATTTCACAAACATGACTTAGGCCCTCACAGGTTGCTATACCGAAGCTTATTATATGAAGTCGCCTTGTCCACGATTGCCAAACACATAGAGTAAGGAAGAACTATTCAATTAGTCAACAAAACCCCAAGTAATTCATTAAAAGTAAAGAGTATAACTTCAAATGTAAAAGTCATTTCACACCAAAAAGTGTAATGAATAAACCTCAGGCTGAAGAGTAAATCACGTCTGTACAGAAGAACACAGGAGAAGAAGTTCAACACTCTTCAGCAATTAAAAACAAAAATAACGAAGCACAATTTTTAGTTTATCAAGTCATTTTTATTATTAATATGGTTGAACTGGATCATCAAAGGTCAGCAGCAAACACATTGTTTAATAAAATGAGATTAGATATATTTGTGTTGTTTAACATATTTAATTATTGCAGGTTTGCGTCATATTCTGAGTTTGCATTTCACTGTTTTAATTCATTTTGATGAATACTGAATCTGTTTTTTGCGAGTGGGATGAATTAATACACGATCACATTTAGTCTAGATTGAACTAATGTAAGATCATGTTCACACAGTGCACTCAGTCAATAAATGGAAAAAAGTAACTCAGATATTTTCTAGTAAATTAAAAAGTAATGCGTTACTTTACTAGTTACTTGATAAAAGTAATATTATTACGTAACTCGCATTACTTTTAATTTGTTACCCCCAACACTGACTATCACACTCATAGAGCTTCCAAATTCCATATTTATAATTATGACATTAAGGGAAAGGCTCCTTCTGCTTAATATAGAGTTATGATGCATTATACAGTGCCAGTTCATCCCTCCCTGCTGAGTGTTCGTAACGATAAATGAAGATGAATACGAGTCGACAGCCTTGCCAGTCCAATGCGGCAGTTCTCTGAGAACAAATTGAGACATGTGCCTGCAGAAAGGAAAGAATGGCCTTCATTTATTCTGATAAAACACTGTTCTCAACTCTTGAAATAATACCCTTTGGTTATACCAAGAAAGGTCAACCTTACACTGAACAAAGGGGAATTGTTATTGCAAATCACAATGATGATTGGAAGGCGTTTTCATTGGTTCATCATTATCGTTTGCAGCCTTTACCTGTGCTATGAAAACTAAATCAGGAGACTACCACAACTTAATGCATGGATGGAGTTAAAAACACAAATATGTTGAATTAAACCTAAGTTGCAAACATTATTTTCCCATATACAACAAATGCAATACATGCACATAAAATGTCCATTTATGAAATATTTTGTCATATGAAGTAAAAGCATGTACTTTATGAAACCTTTTAGAAAATCTAATCTTTTTTAGATATTAACATGCATATCTAGACCATTCAAATACTTGTGTATGTACATGTAAATCCATCCTAAAACCCATTAAAACATGTCGATATTATATAAACGATAAACATGTATTTCAAAATTATTACAAAACACATATAAACTTACTGATTTATGTATATACTGAATTTTATTTTAATGAAGTTGTATGTATATATATATATATATATATATATTAATTGACATTGGTTGCTATATATCAAATACTAAAAAAATCAGCGTACAGCATATTGTCTATTATTAGCCTATAAAATTTAGTATGGGATTTTATTTATATTACTAACTTGTATCTTCATCTACCCAGATAATATACAGGTGCTGGTCATATAATTATAATATCATCAAAAAGTTGATTTATTTCACTAATTCCACTCAAAAAGTGAAACTTTTATAATGTACGTTACATTATATGTGTTCATTCCACACAGACTGATATATTTCAAGTGTTTATTTCTTTTAATTTTGATGATTATAATTGACAACTAATGAAAACCCCAAATTCAGTATCTCAGAAAATTAGAATATTATTTAAGACCAATACAAAGAAAGGATTTTTAGAAATCTTGGCCAACTGAAAAGTATGAACATGAAAAGTATGAGCATGTACGGCACTCAATACTTAGTTGGGGCTCCTTTTGCCTGAATTACTGCAGCAATGCGGCGTGGCATGGAGTCGATCAGTCTGTGGCACTGCTCAGGTGTTATGAGAGCCCAGGTTGCTCTAATAGTGAGTGGCCTTCGGCTCTTCTGCATTGTTGGGTCTGGCATATCGCATCTTCCTCTTCACAATACCCCATAGATTTTCTATGGGGTTGAGGTCAGGCGAGTTTGCTGGCCAATTAAGAACAGGGATACCATGGTCCTTAAACCAGGTACTGGTATCTTTGGCACTGTGTGCAGGTGCCAAGTCCTGTTGGAAAATGAAATCTGCATCTCCATTAAGTTAGTCAGCAGCAGGAAGCATGAAGTGCTCTAAAAATTCCTGGTATATGGCTGTGTTGTCCTTGGACCACAGAAAACACTGTAGACCAACACCAGCAGATGACATGGCACCCCAAACCATCACTGACTGTGGAAACTTTACACTGGACCTCAAGCAACGTGGATTATGTGCCTCTCCTCTCTTCCTCCAGACTCTGGGACCCTGATTTCCAAAGGAAATGCTAAATTTACTTTCATCAGAGAACATAACTTTGGACCACTCAGCAGCAGTCCAGTCCTTTTTGTCTTTAGCCCAGGCGAGACGCTTCTGACGCTGTCTGTTGTTCAAGACTGGCTTGACACAAGGAATGCGACAGCTGAAACCCATGTCTTGCATACGTCTGTGCGTAGTGGTTCTTGAAGCACTGACTCCAGCTGCAGTCCACTCTTTGTGAATCTCCCCCACATTTTTGAATGGGTTTTGTTTCACAATCCTCTACAGGGTGCGGTTATCCCTATTGCTTGTACATTTTTTCTACCACATCTTTTCCTTCCATTCGCCTCTCTAATGTGCTTGGACACAGAGCTCTGTGAACAGCCAGCCTCTTTTGCAATGACATTTTGTGTCTTGCCCTCCTTGTGCAAGGTGTCAATGGTCGTTTTTGGAAACTGTCAAGTCAGCAGTCTTCCCCATGATTGTGTAGCCTACAGAACTAGACTGAGAGACCATTTAAAGGCCTTTGCAGGTGTTTTGAGTTAATTAGCTGATTAGAGTGTGGCACCAGGTGTCTTCAATATTGAACCTTTTCACAATATTCAAATTTTCTGAGATACTGAATTTGGGGTTTTCATTAGTTGTCACTTATAATCATCAAAATTAAAATAAATAAACACTTGAAATATATCAGTCTGTGTGGAATGAATGTATACATTATACAAGTTTCACTTTTTGAATGGAATTAGAGAAATAAATACACTTTTTGATGATATTCTAATTATATGACCAGCACCTGTGTATATATATATATATATATTAGTTGACATTGGTTGCTATATATAAAATACTAAAAAAAATCAATGTACAACATATTGTCTATTATTAGCCTATAAAATTTAGTACGGGATTGTATTTATATTATTAACTTGTATCTTCATCTACCCAGAGAATATACTTATGTAAAAATGATATATCGTGTTATAGGTAACATCCTGATATGTAACATTCCACTCCTGATATTGGTCAATATACAGTTTATTACATTTTCATATGGGCTGATGAGTTCTGCTGACATAATGATGTTGATCATAATTACACAACTTAATATTGTGTGCAATGTAAACTGTTTCGAACTGAAGGTTTAGTTATTATTCATATTCCCTTTTAAATAAATAAGTAACTTATTGAAATTGTCTTGATAACTGAAAACTGGGCAGAGGTATTTTAGTTCCCAGCATGCTTTACATAGTACTGGATAAGGATAATAAATATTGAATTTAAGTGCTATTTTATTTTATGTTGTTATTGTTTACTATGAAAAACCCCATAGTAAAATCTCACGGCACCCATAGCGAATCAGCTCACTGGGTTTTGACGTCACGGCTGCAGCACAGATGAGGTATTTTTAAGTAAACTGGTTTGATTAACGAATATTTTGGTGTTGGGCAAACTGGTCCTCTTGACCCATTTATAGCATAAGCAGAGCTGTACTGTTGGTACAAATCACACAAGAGCTCTCAACCCACTGTCAAGTACTGTGCTGATAACAACATGCTGCGGCCACATTTCTGGGCTCCTGTACGTATGCATGGTATTTAACATTTCTATTTTTAATTGAACTCGTCTGCAGGATACCTACAGGTTAACCTTTAACATGTGGTAGTACAGTGCAGAGAATGTGCATTCATACACAAACGCTGCCTGGTGTCTTTAATTTACACAATCGAGCTGGTCTTTAAGTATACATGATGTAATGCATTATCAGTTTTGAAGGAATGTGCATCAACTCTGTCTTTTACCGTATACGCACAGCACCAAGGCCAGTTGTAGATCACCATGTATGTGAACCTACAGTCACATTATTCCTCTTAGCTTGACATTGACTGCATCATATCGGTCTAAAATGTTTACCGCTTCAATTTTGGTTCATTGACATGAAATATAGTGCAGGAGTCTAATTTAAACTCTGATTCGGAGTAGACAGAATAAATCAGCATACACTGCTTTCTATGGAAAAGAGCAGCTATCCTGAAAATAACACAATATGCTGTTAGAACAACACGAGAGAGAGTAAAGGTTCATTGGAGGAACACTATTCTTTTAATAAGTATACTAGGCAGCATATAGGTATAGGTAAGTATAGGCACCCAGGGGGTGTTTTCAGGTTTGACGTGGATCAGAGTTTGAGTTTCTTGTGAATCGTTTCTATTTGGACAGAGATAGCTTTCCATGAGAGGACACAATGTATGTGTCCTCTGACAAATCGATTCCTGTTCAGATAAGAATAACTGTGACTGTGTTAGTCCCTCTCCTTAATTTTGATCTTTGACAAACACAGTAACTCAAGCTAAATTCCCCCCTTGCTCTGTCTGGTGCACCTTCATTATGGATTTTGACCTTTTTGCCATCTTTATGGGTATAATAACAGTTGGTGGTGCAAATATTGCTGGAATCCCTTCTGACATAAAAATAAAATGAAATCAATAAGCAGAGTCTGATCCTGGAAACTTCATACATCATACAAGATCTTCACCTAAATCATTTTATTTGTCTTGTTAACACTTTACAATAAGGTTCAATTAACACTAGTTAGCTTATTATGAACTAACAATTAATAATATTTTTTACTATTTATTAGCTAATGTACTTTTACAATGTGTTTCAAGTTGAATCATTTCATATTATGAACAAACATTAATTAATAATGGAACTATTTTATAAATTAAAGTGATTTCTGAGAAACGCTGTTGATTTTTGAAATCACCAAACACACCCCAATCCAAAAAGCCACTCCCCTTTCTTGATAGCTCCACCCCCAAATTAACAAACATGCTATACAACACAGGTACTTCCCACTTCGTGCGTGGACACGCCCCTTACTGCTGATTGGTTACAAATGTGTTTTGGTTCTCGATCTGATCCACTTTCAACAGCATTTCTCAGAAATCACTTAATGAACAGATGCTGCACAGATTAATAAAACATGTTGTTCATTGTTATTCCATGATAATACATGATAAAATGTAATTCATAACTAATAATAAAGAATTGGAAAGTTTGAAGGTTTACCTCTACGTCCCACTGAAGTGCTTTGCGTTATTCAGTGTATTGATGTAATTGAGTGGCTCATCTTATTTGTCTTTTTTCTATTCTATGTGCATCATTGTTTTCCTGTGTATCCATGTAAAGCTGATTTGACATATGCTGTATCATATAAAGTGCTATTGAAATAAAGGTGACTTGACTTTTTTAATAATGGCCAATAGCATTTTGTTTACATGACAGCCCTGCAAAGCCGTGTTTAAAACCCTTTAAAAATCCACTGTACCGCCGGCGGGACACCAAGTAGTGACGGGGTAAAGTCGTCAGACACAAAAACTCAAAAAATGAACATGTCATATATCCATGGAAAGCTGAGATTCTTGTGATTTCAACTATGTTTTAAGATACAATAAACACAGCATGTACAATCAGTGTCTTTATCAGACCACTTTTTGTTGACATAATGCAGACATGCATGATAGTACAGACATACATAGGAATAACACAGTAGGAATGCAATATTACACCAATATAAGAAAAAACCCACAAATTAAATAATGTACTATGTACAGAAATAGAAATATAGGAAAAAATGTATTTAGATTATAAATTATAAATATATATGTAATTTTAAAAGTGTACACATTTTGGATTCTATGTATAAATGTCACTATAATGTGTTTATGCTTCAGTTACTATGTGTCAGCAATTATTGACAGTGAATCTGGATGAGAAACTGAATAGCTCTAAGTGTAACCTTTCATTAGAGCCCAAAATGATGGCTGTACATTAAAGCATTCAAGAATTACAGCATTGTATGTGTCGTTGGTTACAAAGGGTCGCTTGGAGTCTCCCAAGTGTAATTTGTTTGGAAGCCTAGACATAAAATTAGATAAACATGTGTAAAACCCTAATTTTCTAATATATTATTTATCAAATGGGAAATTTGGCTTGGTAAGGCTTCATTCTGTGATCCCAATGTATTTTCCAGCTCATACCTCCCAGCTATAGTCATCTGCAAGCTTCTATTTACAAAAAAATGCAGGCGGATTTTTTATTTTTATTTTTTTAGTTTATTCAAAGTGCTATTACTCAATATCAGCAAGACTTACAATGATTATGACTGTTGAGAAACAAACCTCAGAGTGTCACCTTTCAAAGGAGACCAACACCATGCATATCATCCAAATGACCCAAGAACAGCATGCAATTTATTTTGGGTATGCCTTTTTTAGGCGTTTTAGGCAAATTTTACAGGAATCATAAAGGGTTTTAATAGCTACAGTTGTATTCAGTTGTATTATATCAGTGTAAAGATCCCAGCTTTAGATTTAATATGACAGTGTTGCTATAACAAAAGACAATAAAGCAGGGAAACTGAAGTGCAGAATGATTTAATCTTTAAATAATTTATCCATATTTCTGTGGAGAGAGACTTTCAAATGCATTTATCTTATAAATGCAAATTTTTAATTTTAATCACATTAGCTTATATATGATCTTAAATCTAACTTATTGATTCAAATAACCAAAAAACGATTGATTTTTATTTGATAGTAGTGAAAGTAGTGACAGATCCATGAATTATTATTAGGGGAAAACAGTAGGGCGGGGCTTGGTTTTATGCATCAGTTATTGATTGGATGTTGTGATGTGGGCGTGGCTATCACACGACAAGGCAGATGAGTGTGAGATCGAAGGGGCGGAGTTTAAGAGGACTAAATGAGTGGAGAAGTCCTGCATACATCATTAGTGAGATTTTTTTGCTGGAAGATCCGGGTTCAACATTTTAATTAAACATTACAATGTCAAAACATTGAAACATATGCATGGATGAATTGTTCACAATAAGAACTATAACATTACAAAAATGTATAAAATGCTCTGTTGCATATGTAGGTTATCGATGACTTTCTGTAACACTTGCATCCAAACAACTGGCATTTTAGTAAACCTGCAGAGATCACTCAAGGACATGCAATGACAGGTTTCACATGTTAATAAGGAAACGATTGTAAGTCAGGAGTTGATACCGGGTTGGAGGAAGACAGCTGTGCCGTGAAGTGTAACAATCGATAGCGACTGAGCTTGAGGAAAGAGAGCATTGCCATCAATCTGGCCACTTACTGGCTGATAGAAAGCGGATTCAGAGGGAGTTTTAGGGGATGTATTTCCAAACTAAGACTGAGCTGCAGACTCATGCATCTGAAATGCAACTGATTTGATCCCTACAGCAGCGTCATGCTAACTGTGCCCCTCATGTGAAGTGTACTCGACTGATATCAAGAGCATGTTGCTAAGCTAATGATGCAATACTCTAATATGCATAAAAATAAACGGCACACACAAATATTGGGGAAAATTCTGTTTTTTTTGGTTGCATTCTGCAGTTGCCTTTGTAAACGATGTATATGTTGCTGCCTGATATCCATTCACACACCTGTGGAAACTAAAAAATTATAATAATACATTTGATGTAATAATAATAATAAAGAAATGTTTCAGTTTTAGAGTGGTTTGAAATATTTCACACTAAAGACTTTTCTTCATCTTTTTTTTTAAGCTGTTCAAGCTTTGGGAAATAAATGTTGGCAGGGGAAAGGTCGGAGGAAAAAGAAAGTCTATTTCATGCCTCATTATGCTAAAGTATATGCGGCTGATAAACACTGAATATTGCCTTTTCCATAAAAGGAAAAAACTATATTAAAAAAATCACATTTAGGAGCAGCTCTGTGTGGCAGTCCTGAGCCCTCATTCTCCATTATCCAACTCAAAGACACACACACACACACACACACACACACACACACACACACACACACACACACACACACACACACACACACACACACACACACACACACACACACAGAGATACACAGACAGACACACACACACACACACACACACACACACACACACACACACACACACACACAGAGAGAGACACACACAGAGACACACACACACACACACAGACCACAAGGCATGTGGTTTGATACGCACACACACAGAGATACACAGACAGACACCACACACACACACACACACACACACACACACACACACACACACACACACACACACACACACACACACACACACACACAGAGATACACAGACAGACACACACACACACACACACACACACACACACACACACACACACAGAGAGAGAGAGACACACACAGAGACACACACACACACACACACACACACAGACCACAAGGCATGTGGTTTGATACGCACACACACAGAGATAAACAGACACACACACACACACACACACACACACACACACACACACACACACACACACACACACACACACACACACACACACACACACACACACACTCTCACTCTCACACACACACACACACACAGAGATACACAGACAGACACACACACACACACACACACACACACACACACACACACACACACACAGAGAGAGAGAGACACACACAGAGACACACACACACACACACACACACACACACACACACAGACCACAAGGCATGTGGTTTGATACGCACACACACAGAGATAAACAGACAGACACAACACACACACACACACACACACACACACACACACACACACACACACACACAGACACACACACACACACACACACACACACAGACACAGACACAGAGATAAACAGACAGACAGAGACACACACACACACACACAGATTGCTGACTGGTTCAGAGACAGATAAGTCCACTCTGCAAATACTTTCCTTTCATGTCCAAAACAAGAGCAGCTCATTTTACGATCTGGAAGTCACGGAAAGCCAGACGAATCATTAAGCGTCATTAAACCTGGTCACGGTTAACAAAAATATGTCAAATATAAGTATTCACCAGAAAACAAATTATGGTATTAATTATTTATGTAATTAGTTTTTCTATACAGGTTCCAAAATTCAGTTTTAGCCCCTGAGTGAATCTACTGGAGATGAAAGTAGTGTATGTGTTTGTTTCTGCAGTAAACTCCGCTGCTAATCATCTTCTTAATCAAAGCAAACACTTTCCTTTCTATGACCTCATTTTACCCTCTCTATAACTCTTAGAATAAAAGTCGGCATGAAATCAACATTTACACTGTTTCATTTCTTAATGCATGTAACTACAATTATTACATGCAAACATTTTTAATGTTTGAAATACCTGCAAACTCATCACATCCCTCATCTTCAGAAACATTTTGATTGCATTTTCTTTTCATCTTATCTCCGTAATATCCCTGAAACAGTCGTGTTTATAACCGCAGTGCTTTGGGGTAACCACTGTATTTCTGATTATCCATAAGACTGAATTGGCATTTTCATTCAGCCCTTCTGCTGTTTGTATTCAGACCATTATAATCACTTATTAGGCTTAAACGTGAGGTTTATAACTTCATTAAAGTTGCTTCAATCAGAGTTTTTACATACCCGATCTCATGGGCAAATGTAACTATTACTATGGGGCTTTGTGTGAATTGATTTGTAAGATGTTGATTGTATGAAAACATATGATTTTTAGAAAAAAGGAAGCATTAAGGCCCGTCCTTACCTCAGCTCTAAACATAACCATCATTGGGATGTAGCAGATTTTATGGAAACTTACAGATAAAAATCATACAAATTAGCCACCAATTCCTGAATCAGTTACAAACTGCAATGAGGTCGAGTTGTTTTTACTGTCGCTTTACCGTTCAGGATGCTACCAGAGACGATGGTGTTGTTTCTAATGTTTGTTGCTATCTAAACAACATTTAATACTATATCAACTGCTGATTACAAGAATTTCTTAGAAGAAAAATACACTTCTGTAAAGTTCTGTGTAATGTTCTTACTCAAATATCGTCTCTAGTGTTCCTGTGGCTCAGTGGTAGAGCATTGTGTTAGCAGCGCAAAAGGTTGTGGGTTCAATTCCCAGGAAACACACATACTGACAAAACAATGTATAGCCTGAATAAGCCTTTGGATAAAAGCGTCTGTTAAATGCATAAATATAAATATATCACACTATAGTAGTAGTAAAGTCAGTCGCAACATCCATTTCATGCCAACTTAAAATAGGCTGTTTGCTGCCAATGTGTGAACAGCTGTTAATAAAACTATAAAGACAAGACCTTCCCCGACGTTGCCTATGAAAGACTGTACACTGAATGTGAAGGACGTTTTCAAAATCAAAAGGATGTGAAATTTAGGTGTGCTATTCTGTACTGTAATGTCAATGTGTTATGCAAAAGAAAATTATATTTTAGTCTCAAATATACATAATAATCAAACTATCACAACATTGTGTGTACACTGCATGATGCCGGTGCATTTCAGAGGTGGTGCAAACATATCGCTATGCTTTCTTAACGGCTGCTTTCTCAACGCTGTCATTTTTGTTGTGTGTTAATTTGTTTTTGAGAGTACATTTTACATGTAAATGTAATAACAAGGGTTTCTGAATTCTATAGGCTAGTGTCTTTAAAGGGGTCATATGATGCTTTTTTAAAGATCATTATTTTGTGTATTTGGTGTAACAAAATATGTTGACATGCTTTAGTGTTCAAAAGACACATTATTTTTCAAATACTGTACATTATTGTAGGTCCTCTATGCCCCGCCTCTCAAACACACAGTCTGCTCTGATTGGCCAACTGACACAGTGCATTGTGATTGGCCGAACACCACAAGCATTTGTCGGAAATGTAACGCCCTTTCTGTAATCGCGAGCTTCATCTTTCAAAATAAATGTAAAGACAGTTAAAAATGTCCTTAGTTTTACCATCAGATCAAACCTCCTCTCCTAGTTTCACGAAACGGTCCATAAAATAAGTTGCTGTTCTGTTGTAAGTAATCTTAATGATTCCTAATTGCATCTACTTTCAAAAGGCCAAATAAATTGCTTTCGCCTAGAAACACACAGAGTCTCCCTGACACGGCTGCATCAACACTACTGCGTTACTGAAACCATGTCTTCTTTCTTTGTGTGCACATTTAGGCGGCATTACACAAATATTTCCACATCGTGATGTAGACATGAGCCGTGTGTTGTAGACATGTCTTTAAATGAGCTGTGTTAGAGGGACGTGGACGAGTCTTAACTTTGATAAAGAATATCTCTTTGGTTTTGAGACCTTTAGTCTTTGTAACTTCAGGGATCTTATCTATGCACGAACAGCTTGTAACACTCCAAAGAGAAAGCTAAGCTTGAAATCACATCATATGACCCCTTTAAACTCAAGTGCACACTACAAGACTCAAGCCTTTGATGTTTTCTGGCTTGTCTGTTGTAGTGCGCACACTTATCATAAAGACAACTAATGGCAGATGCATGTTGCACAATGAACAGCAGCCAGTGAGTGCAAGAGGAACGGATTCAGCAAGTGGGAGTAATAACATCAGCAACAGGAAGAAAACATCTAACTGCATGACTCCCCGAGCACTCTCGTCCACTGCCCCCCCCCCCCTTTCTTCTCTGTTGGCATATTGTCAAGGATCGGCTCTCGTGTTGCTGTTTGTGTGAGAATATGCATTCAGGATCAGTCAGGGAGAAGAAGGATTATAATTGACTATAATTGAATGCTCATAGTCTGTGATTAGTAGTGTAGTGTTTGCACCAACATGACGGATTGCAAGAGACTGTGAGTCTTTATATGTGTGCATGTGTTTTGGAATAGCACTAGCAGTATCTACTGTATCCACGTCCTCCTCACTATGACACATGGGCCACATTACTGAACACGTGTAAAGCTGGGCGCTCTAAAGCTTTATATCTCTGATGTCAGAAAACAGAACTGTTTTCAGCTCTGAAATGTGTCATTTTAAAGTACATTTATTTTAGTGGCGTTTTAGTATCAATGATATACTATTATAATTCTTCTTATATTTGTAATTTTTTTTCATGCATTTAGATTTTTATTTAGATTTATAGATTTTTATATTTTCTTTTATTATTTTAATTTTTATATATTTTCTGTTTCAAATGTAATTTTAGTTAAAGTTAATTATTTTGCTATTTCAACAGTTGTTTAATGTCTACAGTTTTATAATTTTGTAGTTATTAGTTTTAAACTTTATTTTAAGGTATTTTAGTACTTCAATTCAGTGTTATTTTAGTATCACTGAGATAGTACTACAGTTTTTAGTTTGTATTAATATTTGTATGTAATATGTTTTATGTATTCTTTGTTTTTTTTAAAACATTTTAAAGTTCTAGCAACTAATTTTGCTGTGTTGTTGTCATTTTTACAAGTTTTTGTTTATATGTCAATGCAGTTTTTATTAGTTTTTTAGTACACAAAGTTAAAATAAATTAAAGTGAGAAATGTTGCCTTTGCAACTTGCTGAAATAAAAACGTTTTTTATATGTATTATATTTCAGATAATGTTTATTCTAAGTAAAAAATGTTATGGTTTTAGTTAACTGTAATAACCCTGCTTCAAGTTAAACCTAAGAAAAAGAGCCCTTAAAATAAAGCAGTTACATATTGCAAGAGAGATTACTAGAAAACAGACCAGTTATTACTATATTAGTGTTCGTTTTTGCCCCGTGTAAAGAACAAATGTTTTGCAGAAGAACAAATGAGTGTTGGTTGATCTCATAAAGAAAAGAGCGTCTCTGGAGGATCATGACACACGTTATTAAGCATCTGGTATTGCGATGTGCATTAGAGAGAGAATAATGATCACACACGGCCTGCACAGAGACACACACTCTTGCATAACCACCGCATATTAGACTTATTTTCCAAGATAAATATGAGCTCTCCGTGATGTGCATCTCTCTGCCCTTGAGACACACAGGCTTACTCAGCCTGACCCTGTCGACAGGGACATAAAGCATGTGGAACACACAGTATGTGGGGGATTTATAACGAACTGCTTTTAATTACTTCAATGTACCGTTTACCTTCTGTTCTCAGGAGGAATGAACAAACAAGTTCCACTGTGCTACTTTACAGAGAAGAATTCACACACCTGAATACCTGCTTAGATTTCAGGATAGGCTACAATACAAGAACTGAATGTTCATGTTTAGTTAAACCACACAGCAGGCTGAAGAAAGCATCTTACTAAAAGAAATAGATACAAAATAATAATTTAAAGAACTTTCGTGAGAAACAAATGGAGAAATTTTGAAGATTCAATATTCATTCAGCTTTTATACAACGCATAAAAGTGATCACGACTGTTTCAAAAGGCAAAATAAAGTTGACCACTGCTTCGTGATGTGCTGCGATAGCAACAATGTGGAGGGTGACAGCCCACGCTCTAACCTCTCTTGCAAGAAAGAAAGCACGACTCTAATCGGGCATCTTCAGGGGTCTTCTTGGTGAGGAGAAAACAGGTTCGCAATCAGACTCCACTTCAATGCATAAGCTCACCATGTATATAGAGTTTGCCCAGTGTTTGTGCAAGGAGGGGGAAACGCATACTTGCGTAAAACCCGGGGACAGCTGTGTGCAAGTGCATCCGTGCCCAGGGGGGCTAAGGTTCGGGAATAATAAAGCTGGCAGTGGGAGGACTCATGGGAAGCAAAAAGGTCCACCTAAGCTTCGCTGAATCGAATCCAGATCAGCTAGACCATCTGGGGATGGAGTCGCCACTCACCAGGGAATGTAAGCTGTCGTGAGAGTGCATCGGCCACATGATTGAGCTCCCCCGGAATGTAGACAGCACACAGTGACTTGAGCCATGTCTGACTCCAGAGGAGGAGATGGCAGGCGAGTTGTGACATGCGACATGATCATAGACCTCCCTGCTGGTTGATGTATGAACCGGGTGCAGAGTTGTCTTTGCGGACCAACACATGCTTGCCAAGCAGCTGCGGCCGGAACCGCCCCAAGGCTAGAAGCACTGGCAGAAACTCCAGGTAGCTGATGTGCCAAAGCAGTGGAGGCCCTGTCCAGGACCCTGAGGCTGCCTGCCTGATGCATCTAGCACCCCAGCCTGCACTGGATAAATCCATAATGAAAACGACATGATGGGACACTTGTTCTAAGAGCACCCCGGCCTGTAAAAAGACACGGTCCACTCAGGGACTGAACGTGCGGCAACAAATTTACGTGAAGGTCACGCGACATACGCCACAGCACTATGCCCATCTCATGGCTGTGCAACCAGTGCTGAAGTGTTCTCATATGCAGTAATCCAAGCAGCGTGACCATAGCCACGGATGCCATATGCCCCAGGAGCCTCTGAAAGTGTTTCAGTGGTACCACCGTCATGCCTCTGAAGGAACTCAGGCAGTTCAGCAATGACTGGGCACGTTCATTGGTGACCATGCCATCATACTCACTTAGTCTAACTCCATACCAAGAAAAGAGATTCTCTGCACAGGGGAGAGCTTGCTCTCTCCCCAGTTGATCCGAAGCCCCAATTAGCTTAGGTGGCAGAGCACCAGGTTTAACAGGACAAGGGTGCCCTCCACGACTTTTGTAAAGATATGCGTGGACAGAGACAGTCCGAAGGGGAGGACCCTGTACTGCCATGCCCCACCCTTGAACGCAAACCGAAGGAACGGCTTGTGTCAAGCAAGAATCGAGACGTACGCATCCCTCAGGTCAACTACTGCAAACCAAACCTGGGGCTGGATGTATCTGATGATGCGCTCCTACATTACCATCTTAAACGGAAGCTTGTGACTGACGCTGAAGGCCACCGCCTTTTTTGGGCACGATGAAGTAAGGGCTGTAAAACCCCTCATCTCGGCTGGAGGGACAGGCTGGATTGCATCCTTCACCAACAGGACAGCAATCTCTTAGCACAGGACTGTGAAACACAGGATTTTTCACCCGGCCCTCCTCCGGGGGAAGGAGCGGTGCTGTTGTTACCTCCTGAAAAAGAGCAGATCCTCACATCTCCGGGTTGCCCATGTCAGGTCTGCTTCATCGTTTTCTATGAAGACTACATTTCAACATAAAAGTCCTTACAAAACACAAGACACAGATCAGGGATTTTGACCAGTGTACATTTTACTAATTAAAGGGGATCTATTATGCAAAAATCACTTTTACAAGGTGTTTGAACACAGTTGTTTGGCTGCAGTGTGTGAAAACAACCAGTCTGTAATGGTAGAAATGCACACACTCATTTTTTTATAATCCCAATAAATCATAAACAGTTTCTCAGAACAAGCGATTCCAGATTCCTCCCTAGGTACACGTCACCATAGGGAAAAAGTTCCTCCCAGTTGTGACACTCTCTGTCCTATTAGCATAGACACAGCCCTGAGTGAGAAGCAGCAGTCCGCCATTACTGGAGATATGCAATGTCAGCGCCAAAGAGGCTTTACAAGTGTTGTGTTTTGGGATGCACCAATGAACATAGGAGCTCCATAGACTCCCTCCATCTGAGCTGCTAAGGATACTGTGAGCAAGTTTCATTTTCATTCATTTTCAAGGATATGTACTGAAAAAAATCAATAAAGTCATGCCAATCATTTTACACCGGACAGCCTCACAAACAAGGGTCATTTCAATGCTGGATATTCGCAAAGTCTGATTCTGAAAGAGGGATCAATACCAATGTGCAAGAACGTCGGCTCCAGACAAAGTGCTTCATATTTAGTTTTCTTTGCCTTTCTGAAAGAGCTTCTTGGCACTCTGTAAGACTAATGTTACTAAAGCTACCATTGTCTCTAAGGGTACGTCTCAATCAAGCGGCAACCTCCTGGCCTCTGTCTTGAAACCAACACTGAAGTAACTTAAACTGCAATTCATCGACTGGACGCTAGAGGCTGGCTGCAAAAGGGAGTCAATCCCATAGACTCCCCATGTTAAAATGCCCAACTTTATAGCAGAAAAAAGTATGTTTACAGCCTGGTACAAAAAGCGGTTTTGGTCTATATAGCAAATTTTGCCCTTCAAGACAATCGTGAGGGGGGTGAATTTTTTTATAACTCATCCGTTTAAATTATATTAAGCCTTAAAGTGCTGCATAATTAAGGGCGTGGTCACTTGAATGACAGGTGGATCATGTTAGGCGGGCGTGGTTTCAGCAACCAGCTCCACCCACCTCCCGCCTTTTTGCCCATTTTCGATTATCCGGGCGTGACGTGCTTCCAAGATGGCGATGACCGGCTCCGCCCACAAACCTACAGGTGATGTTACGGACACTACGTCCATTTTTTTTTTTTACAGTCTATGGTCTCAATCAGCTCCCTAGCTCCCGAGCTCGTGAATCAGTATATCATGTACACGAATACGGGCACTGGTAAGTTCCCTGACTCACTGCACGGTGGGACAGTGATCACTCAAATTCCAGTGACATGATTACGTACGGACTACATAGTAGAACATAATCACTGGAATTCATAAACAACATACAGGACCAATATAATTTTTATATAATTTTTTAATCTCTTTAAACACATCGTTTTGTTACATGTTCTTACAACATTTTAGCCGAATATTAATTATAAATGATAATTAGATGTGATAATTACCTGTCTAGCGATGTGTGTTTATGTTGAAATATACAAAAAATGGTCTGTCTTTTCAAATCTTCTATCACGTGTCATTATATTCATCGAGTTGACTCGTGTGGTGGTTTATGTTTTAGGCTTCAGAAATGTGACGTTATTTCCGGAAAGGGAGCATAGTGAGTGCCGATGCTTCATAGTTTTTGTGGTGCATTGTGGGATTTTTCAGGGAGCGAACGTTCCAGTGCACTGGAAGGATTTCGCGATTGAGACTTCATGCCTTCACATGCTACCAGAAAGATCGTAAATAGAAATGTGGTAGTTAAAAATTGTATATGAAAGCAATGCGAGTCGATCACTTGAGAGTTTCTGACAGTTTCAGAGCGTGAGATTGTTTTGAGTTGCCGGTGCGCCGGCATGAGCATTAGTTTTGAAGCCCCGCCCTCTAATTATAAAGGGAGCGGGATTACCAGCTCATTTACATTTAAAAGTACAAAAATTTAGTGTTTTGGCTCATACTTTAAAAGTAGCAACTTAAGCTATAAAAAATGTTCTGTGGGGTATTTCGTGCTAAAACTTCACATACACACTCTGGGGACATCAGATACTCATTTTACATCTTGTAAAAAGGCGCATAATAGGTCCCCTTTAAGTTTCCCAGAAAATGTCCAAATTTGAGAAAATGATGACAGGATGGTCATTTTAGTTGAACAAGTCCATTAAAATGCTTTAGCTGTAAATTCCCATGTCACGCTGATCTAGGGACCGATAAAACGAGAGGCTCCAAAATGGTTTGCAATATAATCGTGTTAGGATGCTTTTAAGCAGGACTCGCGCTGACTGTAATGGAGTGTGTAGTGCACGCCTGAGCTGTGGTATTACGTCTAATGACTTCTCTCAGAATAAATCATGAGCTGGACTCATTCATTACTTTGCACTTGTTCAAGATCATGCTGTATTGAGAAAATGGACACCACTCTCAAATTCTCATTCATTTGTCATTAGGATTTGAAGGAGAGACTCAAAAAAGCATAGTTTGTCAATGTTTTTTTGGGAAATATTCACTCAAAACCTGAGGTTGGTGATCATATAGCATAATGAGAGATTTATAGGAGATTAACAAGCTCATTTTTGACTGGGAACATATTTTCTGCCCAGCACAATTGTTAGCACCTTCACCATCGCTATTCCAGAGTATTAAGAATATGAAGTCCTGCATCGATTCAATCGTCCATATATTGCATAGCAGATTAATTTGTATCATCAGCACTGGACACTGCAAGGATAAACTGCATTTTGTGTTTGGAAGAACATTTTGTGAATCAGATGCTGTTGTTTGTAATCCTTAATGCAGCAGATCTCCTAGATGTGCCATTTTCAAAAACTGTCTGACATTTAAATGTCTTTATAACACATATCTCATTAAATGGTAAACCACTTTACTTGTGTAGCGCTGACAAATTAAATTTGTCAAATTTGGACAGCCACCCACACACAAAAACTCCCTTGTTCTGCATGAATCACATGAGCTAAATGACGCATTTTGACTTCAAAATGACAAAATTGCTCCAAAAGGCAATGACTATTATGTTTGAATTGATAACTGTGGAACTTATCAAATGTAAAAAAAACATTTTTATTTTAATTATAAATACATTTGGCTGAAAAAGAGGCACATCTTTACATAGTTTGCTGTGCATTCAATTATTTTAATGCACAAAGAACCACTCAATACAAAACAACCTGTTAACTCTTGAGAAAGTGTGTAAATTGTAAAAATCTAAATTATGGACAAGTATGCAAAACCTTTCATGTTGTCCTCAGGGGGATGAAATAAGGAAAAACCATCTGATATGACTGCATTAATGTTCATGCAGACCCAGTGTATTTTGTGCATAAAGAGAGCGGCCCATCTGAAGCTTGCTCTAATTAAACAGTGCATGCTGTCCTGTAACATGGAATGTAATATTACTAAAGTGGTGTGAAACCTGAGTGTGCAGCATAGATAGCAGATGTGTGGCGCTCAACTGTAACACTTCCTTTCATCACGCCGCTGATAGAGCCAATTACTACTTCTCTGGTTACGCTGCCTTTCTGAGTGGGGGTAATTTTGATAAGAGCTTATTGATGAATGTAATGAGGGACCTGACAAATTCATGGTCTCCTTTTTAGTCCAAAATGATAGTTTCACCATGAAAGTAGTCCATATGACTCGTGCACCATTTCTGACATCAGATGATGGCTTTGACACGGACCCATTTTCAAGTCATTATTCACCCTCCATTTCGAAAGGTCTGAAATAGATTTAGCAATAGCATTCAGATTAAAAACGGTATGAAGACACCAGGTTTGACTTCATTGACATCTAAGCTGAAAACACGATGCATATGAAGAGCTGCAGCGAAGAGAAAAATATTTTCATTTACACAGATTACTGGTTTGTTTATGAATTAATAATTTGGTTGCTTTAATGGTTCTCACACATGCATTCTTCCACTAATGTGAACGAAGCACTGAATCTATACAGTGCAAAACATACAAGTCTGATTCAATATCAAATGAGTCTTATGATCTGGTTCTTTATTAGTACTTTGTTTCGTACTGCTGTTTAATTGATCAAGCAGATTACTGAATAGCATTTATGCCAACACAAAAAAAATATGTATTAATCATATATTCACATATTTGTATTTTATTTTTTATAATAGGATCATTTGGAATTTAATTAAATTTTTCCCCAAAAAATATTTATTCGTTTAAAGCACTAAAAGAATAATTAAGATTCAAATTCAGATAGAAAGGGAAGGCTGTGATGGTGTTAAGTGTGGCCTGTTTTCTCTGACTATTTATTTCCACCGTGCTGTTTTCCCCTCCTTCAGCAGTTCTCTGTGTCGAGTGCATATTATGGGCCATTTTATATTCAGAGGAAAGAAACAAAACCTTTCTTTGGCAAATGTGGCAGGTGAACGGTCTAATTAGGGAATGCAGCAGAAAGAGAGAGAAAGAAAAGAGAGCTAGAAGAGCAATAAACTACAGAAGAATGGAGAGCAGAGGAAGACACATCTGCTGTGTGTTATATGCTTCAGTGTGCATACACATATTTATATAAACAGCATTCATAAACCCAATAATGTCAGGTTATGACCAGGGTTTTATAATAAAATAAACCAAAACCTATTAACTAGGGCTGTAGTCAAGTCCACCTTTGTCGAGTCCAAGACAAGTCCAAGTCTTGTGTTTCGAATATTTCGAGAATATTTCGAGAATAAAGTCGAAACTACGAGAATAAAGTCGAAACTACGAGAAAAAAGTCGAAATGTTACGAGAATAAAGTCGAAACACTTCGAGAATAAAGTCGAAATATTACGAGAATAAAGTCGAAACACTACGAGAATAAAGTCGAAATGTTACGAGAATAAAGTCGTAATATTACGAGAATAAAGTCGTAATATTACGAGAATAAGGTCGTAATATTACGAGAATAAAGTCGTAATATTACGAGAATAAAGTCGTAATATTTCGAGAATAAACTCGTAGTAATACGAGATTAAACTCCTAATATTTTGAGAAAAATCACAGAATTACTAGAAACAATGGATGTGGAGGATTTGGTTAAATCCTACTTTAGATTAGGATTTAGCAATAAGGAAATTCTTTGTCTTTTGGCGCATCAGCACGGAGTTATAATTAGTAAAAGGACACTGCAGCGGTTATGTAGGAAACTTAATTTATTCAGAAGAAAAAATCAGACAGACATTGAGGAAATTGCCTCTTTAAAGCAGTCTGAGATGGCGACCAGTGGTCGACTCCAAGGATATCGATGGTTACATCTGCGTGCTATTCGAAGAGGATATGTGTTTCTCAAGAGACTATGAGGATGGTGATTAAAAGAAATCGACCCTGAAGGAGTTGAACTTCGTGCGCTCGACGTCTCCGAATATGCCATAATTGCCACAATGCTGTTGGACCCCCTGAAGTACCTGGCGACGTCGTTATTTTTCTTCTGAATAAATTAAGTTTCTACATAACCGCTGCAGTGTCCTTTTACTAATTATAACATCCGTGCAGATGCGCCAAAGAAACAAAGACCTTTCCTTATGGCTAAATCCTAATCTAAAGGTGAACGGATTTAACCAAATTACGCACATCCATTGTTCTAGCAAATTCTGAGATTTTTCTCAAGAAATTAGGAGTTTAATCTCGTATTACTACAAGTTTATTCTCGAAATATTACGACTTTATTCTCGAAGATATGGACGAGCTTTATTCTCGAAGATATTACGACTTTATTCTCGCTAGTGTTTCGACTTATATGCTCGTAGTGTTTCGACTTTATTCTCGTAACATTTCGACTTTATTCTAAACGTAGTGTTTCGACTTTAAACTCGTAACATTTCGACTTTATTCTCGAAGTGTTTCGACTTTAGTTCTCGTATACATTTCGACTTTATTCTCGTAGTTTCGACTTTAAACTCGAAATATTACGACTATTAATCTCGTAAATCTTAGATTTTTTTTTTTTTTATGTGGCATGTAATTACGCGTCGTACTATACTATAAACATTAACTGAAATAAAATACAAACAAATATAGAAAAATAAAAATGAACTGATTTTATTTCAATTAATGCCAAGGCAACATTTCTCATTTACATATAAATTCATGTGCTAAAATAACTCAATTGAAAACATAAAAATGTAAAAATAAAAACAAATTCAAAATATAAATAGAAAGGCTATTTCAATACTGAAATAACATCATGAAATCTGCATTTAAATTAAAATGTGTTTAAAACCCTTGAATAAGTATTAATGCAGTGATGTAAGTGTACATCTAACACTCATAACTATTAATCATAATTTATTAAGAAATATTTCATCTGTTTCATCTATGGAAGATTGTTTCTGCCATGGGATGTAATAATAATATATATTCAAATATAGTAACTTCATACTGGAAACTTGAAATCCACTACCCAATTTATAAAGTTAACAAAACAATTATATTGAGTTACTACAAATACATTTTTAAAGAAATTCAGTAAATACAGATATTTGAGTTTCAATTACAAACAATATTAAGTTAATGTAATGATCAACATTATATGTCAACAAAATAAGTTGCCAACATAAAATGTTGTTTCACGTTAGATTTCCTTACTATTATAATTACAATAAATTATGCATAATTACATGCAAGTAACCCTAACCCTAAGTAGTTAATTAATATTACTCAGTACTTACATTTTTTAAATTAAATTCATACATTAGATTTTAAATCTGGGGTGTTTTTCACTCAAAAAATGCCTGACATTTGAATTTAGTTTTAGGAAATATAAAACTAAAAACACAGTTGAGAAGAGCATAATCTCTCAGTAATGACTCGGAAAGTCATAACCGTGACAATAATGAAGCCCAAGAGAAGCAAAAACAACACTTTCAGTGTGTCGAGATTCATTAATAACTTCATATTTGTTGGCAATGAAACCCACGTACATGCAGAAGTACAGAAAGAGAGGGAGAAAACTAGCCCACGGCCACAGCTGAATCTTATTTGATTTCATGCAGAGCTCTCATGAAATAATCAAATGAGTGAGATATTGCTGCCGAGTGTTCAACACACAAAACAACAGATAATTCAGTGCTGAAATATGGGGACAAACTAATTTTTCTGAAGATATTAAATCACACACAACCGCTCGCAGATAGCATTCAGGCCCTTAACTATTTACCTTATTTAATGTTTTGTATCATCACTGTTTGCTGGCTTTGCAAGCTGTTCAGGTGTGATGTTGCTGATTGGATGATTGAGATGCTGTGTGTTTGAGATGCTGTGTGATTGAGATGCTGTGTGTTTGAGATGATGTGTGTTTGAGATGCTGTGTGATTGAGATGCTGTGTGATTGAGATGCTGCGTGTTTGAGACGATGTGTGTTTGAGATGATGTGTGATTGAGATGCTGTGTGTTTGAGATGAAGTGTGTTTGAGATGATGTGTGTTTGAGATGCTGTGTGTTTGAGATGCTGTGTGTTTGAGATGCTGTGTGTTTGAGATGATGTGTGTTTGAGATGTTGTGTGTTTGAGATGATGTGTGTTTGAGATGATGTGTGTTTGAGATGTTGTGTGTTTGAGATGATGTGTGTTTGAGATGTTGTGTGTTTGAGATGCCGTGTGTTTGAGATGCCGTGTGATTGAGATGCCGTGTGTTTGAGATGCCGTGTGATTGAGATGCCGTGTGTTTGAAATGCTTTGTGTTTGAGATGAAGTGTGTTTGAGATGCTGTGTGATTGAGATGCTGTGTGTTTGAGATGCTGTGTGTTTGAGATGCTGTGTGATTGAGATGCTGTGTTTGAGATGCTGTGTGTTTGAGATGCTGTGTGATTGAGATGCTGTGTGTTTTAGATGCTGTGTGTTTGAGATGCTGTGTGTTTGAGACGAAGTGTGTTTGAGATGCTGTGTGATTGAGATGCTGTGTGTTTGAGATGCTGTGTGTTTGAGATGCTGTGTGTTTGAGATGAAGTGTGTTTGAGATGCTGTGTGATTGAGATGCTGTGTGTTTGAGATGCTGTGTGTTTTAGATGCTGTGTGTTTGAGATGCTGTGTGTTTGAGATGAAGTGTGTCTGAGATGCTGTGTGTTTGAGATGCTGTGTGATTGAGATGCTGTGTGATTGAGATGCAGTGTGTTTGAGATGCTGTGTGTTTGAGATGCTGTGTGTTTGAGATGCCGCGTGATTGAGATGCCGTGTGATTGAGATGCCGTGTGTTTTAGATGCTGTGTGTTTGAGATGAAGTGTGATTGAGATGCTGTGTGATTGAGATGCTGTGTGTTGGAGATGCTGTGTGTTTGGGATGCTGTGTGTTTGGGATGCCGTGTGTTTGAGATGAAGTGTGTTTGAGATGCTGTGTGATTGAGATGCTGTGTGTTTGAGATGCTGTGTGTTTGAGATGCTGTGTGTTTTAGATGCTGTGTGTTTGAGATGCTGTGTGTTTGAGATGAAGTGTGTTTGAGATGCTGTGTGATTAAGATGCTGTGTGTTTGAGATGCTGTGTGTTTGAGATGCTGTGTGTTGGAGATGCTGTGTGTTTGGGATGCTGTGTGTATGAGATACTGTGTGATTGAGATGATGTGTGTTTGAGATGCTGTGTGTTTGAGATGCTGTGTGTTTGAGATGCTGTGTGTTTGAGATGATGTGTGATTGAGATGCTGTGTGATTGAGATGCTGTGTGTTTGAGATGATGTGGGTTTGAGATGATGTGTGATTGAGATGCTGTGTGATTGAGATGCTGCGTGATTGAGATGCTGCGAGATTGAGATGATGTGTGTATGAGATGCTGTGTGTTTGAGATGATGTGTGTTTGAGATGCCGTGTGTTTGAGATGCCGTGTGATTGAGATGATGTGTGTTTGAGATGCTGTGTGATTGAGATGCTGTGTGTTTGAGATGCTGTGTGTTTGAGATGCCGTGTGATTGAGATGATGTGTGTTTGAGATGCTGTGTGATTGAGATGCTGTGTGTTTGAGATGCTGTGTGATTGAGATGCTGTGTGTTTGAGATGCTGTGTGATTGATTTGATACACGACACGACACGACACGACAGGACACGACCAGGGCAGGACAGGACACGACACGACACGACAGGAGAGGACACGACACGACACGACAAGACATGACACGACACGACAGGACAGGACACGACACAACACGACAGGACATGACACGACACGACACGACACGACATGACACGACAGGACACGACAGGACACGACATGAAACGACACGACAGGACATGACACGACACGACAGGACACAACACGACAGGACATGACAGGACACGACAGGACACGACACGACAGGACAGGACACGATAGAACATGACAGGGCACGACAGGACAGGACACGCAGGACACGACACGACAGAACACGACAGGACAGGACAGGACACGATAGAACATGACAGGGCACGACAGGACAGGACAGGACAGGACACGACAGGACACGACACGACAGAACATGACAGGACACGACAGGACACGACACGACACGACAGTACAGGACAGGACACGACACGACAGAACACATCAGGACACGACAGGACAGGACACGACGACAGGATACATGCGATGACGAACTGGTACAGGACTGCAAACACAAGGAGATAATAAAGGGAGCAAATGAGGAGGGTAACGAGGAAAGACAGGTGGAGCAAATGAACCAATAATCAGGAAACAAGATGGGTGGGGTCAAGACAATTAACATGAAAGCACATGACACACAGAAAACTAAGATAAAGCCATGTGCTCACACAAAACAAAAACACAAGCACATGGCCAGTAAAACAAATCACCAGCCATGTGCAAAACAAGACACGAACACGCAGCTAATTAGAAAATTAATATAAGCCACGTGTTCACACAAGACATGACAACATGAAAGCACGCAGCCAATGAAAAACACAAGCTGCGTGCCACACAGCACAAGATATAACATGAATGCACGCAGCCGATAGAAACACGAACTGCGTGCAACAACACGAAACACAACACACGTGGACAGAAGAGCGCGCGGCCGAGCGAACTCGAGACTGCATGCTTCCAAAACGAGACAGAACGTGGAGCGCGAGTGTCCGACCCCGTCACAAAACCGAAACTCAAGACAGTGATCATTACAAGAGTGTCGGGACCCAAACGCCACGCCCCAACATGAAACAAGGCTCACACTCGAGCAGACTTGAAACCGCACGCTCACATGGACATGACGGGAATGTCAGGGCTCTGTCACAAAACCATGAATGACACCAGACCGAAGTGACAGAACCCTGACACTCGTATTATAACCCATGATTAAATTCCCCTTTTCTGCTGGTAGGTTTTACACATCAGCGCTAAACCTTGTAAATCATTATGTGATCTTTCTTCCCTGACAGCTCTTTGATTTTCTTTGTTAGTCGTTTCTCTGAATGCACCGTGGACCCCTGTAAGGCCTTCTCCAGACAGATCATCAAAGAGTTGAAGCGAAGTTCAGCAAACTCTGAAACTCATTCATATTTATATGCTGAAGTAAGAAAGTGTAAAGTTCTTCTCACTACACTGCTTCACTCTGCAGGTTTGTTTCATTACGATGTCTGTTAAAGAAACCGCTGCATGACAAAGCTGGGTTCACCGCAGGCTTGGCCTTTCAGTAGGTTCAGCGGTGTGGAGCTCCTAATGAGACGCGGGGGACTGGTGCTCCGAACCAGAACCTTCTCCGTCATTAGAGAGAAGAGCCGAGAGTCTCGTACAGGACCGGGTGACAGTGGTGCTGCTGCTGTAAGAAGTCTAAATCTGAGACGTCTGCAGGAACATGATGAATGAATCTCCATTACTTTAGTGCATTTCTCTCAATTGATGTAGAACTGTGACCACCATGCTATTCAATTATATCATTCAATTACAAACATGTGAATAAGATAGTAGACACCTTGTTATCCTTTTAAGATAATATGTCCAATCACTAGCATTATTATCCAAATGAACACATAGAGCTCAATACTTGGTACAGCATACACAACTCCAGATTAGGGCTGGGCGATATGGCTGAAAACTGTATCACGATATCAGTGTTTCATATCGGTCGATATCGATAATTATTGATATTTTTATGACCCATTTAAAATAAGGACCAGGAGAAAAATATATTACATTTAAACATTTTTCTTTTAAACTTAACCTTCCTCTGATCATAATCCCCTCAGTTATTAAGACAGAAATGTCAACAACCATGGAAAACTCAAATAATTAAAATGTAAACATAAGTCTAAAGTCACAATGAACACTTAACAATTATCTCTTAACATTTGTTGTTGGTTGAATACGGCTGTGCTCCAAAAGGTGGTACATCAAGTTCGTGGTATTACCAGTCTTGGCGGGGACGACGGTCTTGCATAATTTGCAGACGACATTGGTCTGACTACGGTCAGACTTATAATATCCCAAAAAACTGCCATACTGGCGAGCTGACTTTTCCTCTTTTATTTACAATTTCCTCGTTCGCTGCGGCACTCATTTTCTGCTTATGAAAAGGAATCCAGCAGTCCAGCACGAGACAACGATATGGCGCAACCAAACGTGATACTGTTACATGATTGGCTGTTAGCGTGTCACTCCCTATGTTGCTAGGTTACCAGAGAGCGAGTGCCTTTGTTAATGCAACCAAACTTGCTTCGCAAATTCTGTTTTCTTCTGACGAAGAATACAAAATATCGAACGTTTTATCGAACACATTTTTTATTGATATCGATCACGTGTCTATCGCGATACATATCGTTATCGTTTTATCGCCCAGCCCTACTCCAGATGTCACAAAACAATAAGTTACGAAACCTAACAACAAAAGCAGCCATCAAACCGTGTAAATACAACTCGAAAACAGTCACAAATATAACCTTTTTAATTATTCATGCCCCAGTGCATGATGGGAACAACGGGATAATTACTTCAAACTTTAATTTCTACAAGCTTAAAAAAAAACTAATATGGAACTTAACATGTTTAATTCTTGCCTGAACTAAATTATTTATTGTAGAAATTACATTTGTTTTTATGAAGTATTTACTTCACCAAAATCAGTGTAACATTATAAATGCTTTTACTGTCACTTTTTATCAATTTAATGCATGCTTTGTTGAATAAAAGCATTAAACGTGTCATATATGCATTGCATGTTTCATTTGGGTATTGTTTGCATGCAGTCATCATAGGATCACATATAATAGCACTGTTCCTCGCTGACTACCTTGAATGTTTGTCTGGTTTTTGCATGCTAGCATTTGCCAAAAAATGACTTTTAAGACAAATCAACATGAAGCATTGTTTGTTTTCATGATCAGACCATCTGTTCACTATTTAAAGAGGAGAAAGAAAATGAAAAGACAACAAAACTAATATCTTTGCATGATTGTGATACTAATGTGAGTGTGCACGTAGATGATGACTGAAGGGAAATCACTGCAATAAACATAAAATACACAAATATTGGCTATTGAGTCAAAATGTGAGTCTCAAACCTGATCCTCAGGCTTTTGAGGAACGTGTATTTGTTCTTCTCTCAGTCATCATTGGATTGCATTACATTAGATTATGAAATATCATGAAAGACATTATTAATGGAGATACAGAGTGATGACTGATATTTACAGTATGTATTTTATGTAAGTATCTGCTGTGCTGTTATAAAGATCTCATTGATTTACATTACAGGCGTCAGAATTACATCTGACAAATATCAGCATTTACATCAGATTGCATGTTTTTGCTCGGTCTCTGAATAAAAGAAACGTGTTTTTCCTCTTTGAGTATGAGTTCTGATATCTCACTGTATCATATATGAACCATAAAAGCTTGATGTTTCAAATATTATCCTGAACAGATATTTTTAGATATTTCAAGGTACGATAAATGGTCCCATTATATATATATAGGTTTTATCCTATTTCTACCTCCAGCCAATAAGAGAGAAAAGCATGATTTTATTCCATTATTTCTGAAACAAGTTGTTCTGCGCAGAGATATGGTTATGGTAAATATGGTTTGCCACACCTTGTCTGAATCCGGCGGCAGAAATTAGTTCTTGTGTTTATAACCGTGCTCTTGAAGCTTTTATAACTCAAACTTTCAGGAAGATGTTTTAATAAACGTCACTTACCTCTGCCGATTATATTCAGGCTATAAAATTAATTAGTGAAGATTATCATGATGAAGAATCATAAACTTGTGCTGGTCCAAAAGGCATCAGACGCCCTACAGGGTTTTCGTCAAAGGAACTATAATACGAGCAGTGGTGGACAAAGTACACAGATCAAGTACTTGAGTAAAAGTACAGATACGTATAATAAAATATTACTCCAGTAAAAGTAAAAGTACTGCTTTTTCAATTTTACTCGAGTGAAAGTACAAAAGTACTAAATTTTTTATGTACTTAAGTAAAAAAGTACTGATAGACAGATTTATTTTGCAATTTTATATAGACTACTTTATTTAATTTTATATTAGCACATATTTTTATTATCATACTGCCCAAAATACCTGGGTTTTTCCCAAAATAACCACTATATAGAGTCAAGATATATATTTTGTTGATATGGACTACATTGATGAGAGTGATGTAGTAATGTTCACTGTGAAGCTTACACTGCCATGTATCTGAGAGAAAACAGATTTCACCATCTAATTTTCACCAGTAAGAAAAAAGTGTTTTAGAACTTGTTGTTTTGCAGAACGTCAGTTATATATGACATTAGAATTAGGCCTGAAATTAGGAAGAACATTTTAAGGAAAATCTAATTATATTTTCATAATTATTTTTTTCTTCTCAAACCTTGTCTGTGGTGTAAAAACACCCCTGGCCAAATGCCCCCAGAGGGCATCATCACTTCCCACTCTGATAATTACTGTAGTTACTATGTTCTGAACATCACATCCTTTCTTTTTCCCTCAGATGGAATCTATCTAGGTGGCTGAATAAAGATATTTGGACTTTATTTCAAAACATTTCCTCAACTTAGCACCAGCAAGCTTGTTAGCAAGACAGTTAGCATCAGCTAACAATATTTACTTATTTTCAGTATGGCTATGAATAAACATTCATATCTGTCTACTCGGCTAGTTGATCTAAACAATATAAAAATGTATACTGTTGATAAACAATATAAAAACAGACGTCACATAGGTCTAAATGCATAGCATTTTAATAAAACTGCTAACGTTACAGCAGCGGGGAATATGAACGTGCATGAGTTATTTTATTTAATCGGCGTTATTTTAATGTTTTGTTTTTTGACCTAAAACATAACGTTAGAGACACTGATGTTGATCTGTCTGCATTCAAGCATTTCAGTGGGCTTAAATATATCACCCTTTACAGCAGATTTAGTTCACAAACAACTGACAGTTTTGACCTAAATATTATTTTCAGTTACAATAATGAATCCTAAAATTCGACATTAGTAACTTACGTTTCACAGCATCAGTAGCGTGCGCTCACAAGATCTCCCGGTTCTTTACTTGTGAGTTCAGTTCACTGAAGACTCGCTCTAAACGGATCATTTGAATCAGTGAGTTTTCGACTCGAGAACAGCTGTAATCGGATCATTCCAATTTGTGAATGAATCGTTTGTTGCGATTTGCGAACCGATTGAACAGGTTCATTGAAAATAATCAGTTTGTTTATGAATCATACACCGCTTCTGCGTCTCGGAGCACGTGATGTTTTATAAGGAGTAACGATATGTTTTATGAAATGTAGTGAAGTAAAAAGTACGATCTTATGCGTTGGAATGTAGTGAAGTAAAAGTAAAAGTTACTCAAAATAAAACTACTCCAGTAAAGTACAGATACTTGAAAAATGTACTTAAGTACAGTAACGAAGTAGTTGTACTTCGTTACTGACCACCACTGAATACGAGTTTTGCATTTGATATTTTTGATCACCCCCCCATCCTTTTTTAATCTATAGTTTTGATGACTTTACTATATTCAGATATGTAGAAATTAGTCATAACAAATATCTAAAGTTTCTGGTATAGTGTAAAAACAATTACTGCAAACTAGTTCCCGGCGCATGTTGCAGGCGTCTGCTGTAAGCAGTGAGTTTGGCTCCAGTGTGTTATTTGTCAGAAACACAAGTGCTGTCAGAGAAACCGTGGATAAGTGTGTTACTCCCGTCCGGCCCTCGGGGGCCCCACAGACAGCAGCGTTGCTTTGATGGAGTGCAGTCTGCTGGCAAATGTAGTTTCCTCTAAATTAGGCACCGAGTGAAGCGCTGCAGTTCATTTGTACAACCGCCAGCCCAAAATACAATAAACAGAGCCACAAATACCTTTTTATGCCATTCTGCACTGCTTTCTACGATTATAATGAGATGCTCATGCATTCTTCTTATACTCTTATAAGTCTTTTAAACTACAAATAAGAAAGTATACTTTTAATGTACTTCTCAGAAATATACTTAAAATGACATTTAAGTACACTTGACTTATACTTAGAAAAAGTCTAAATATATGTGCTCCTAGAATCCGTGTTTTCAGTGTCGTATTATAAAACGTCAAAATCTTGTTTAATTTGTGCTAATCTTAGCACTTGATTATTATTGTATAATAAACCTAGCATTGTGACGGACTTCGTAGTAATTTGTTCCTCTTTTGTATTCATTCTATGGAAATGTCAAATTTTCTGTCCCTAGCCTTTACAGACATATTACACTTTAGAGTTACAATTCATTTATATTTTAAAATGAAACAATATGTTATATGAACAATTACCCCTTCTTGAGCCATCAATAAGGCAATATTTTTTTTTATTATTAATTATAAAAAATTCCAAACACCACAAAACTGCTCGTCCCCAATATATGATATAAAAGGCATAATAAAACTAAATGCTGAATACATATTATAAATAATGAAAATAGTTGTGTCACTGGTGTTACGGTTTAACAATAATCTGTTATTTTGAAATGAAAATGTGTCAATCTTTGTGGTGTTGAATGCCTGTATTGTTTATTTGTAGCCCTCAAATTGGGGAATTTTAGCGTTCGAGCATTCAGATCAGAAATTATTCACACTTCATTAAAATTGTACAATTTATTAAATCCTTTCAAATGAATAACACCAGAAGATGGTATGCTGGTTTTGATATAAAGCGATGTAAATCCCATGTGTGTGCGTTTCAGCCTGATGACATGCAGACGTTCGTAAAGGTAAAGTGTGTTCCCACCTGTCATCATGATATGTGATAAAGCACAGGGAGCTCTGAGCATATTCAGAAAGATATGAATATATGTATTTACTCAGTCACGTCTGGGAACACAGTGTTTCCCGACACTCACACTGCTGCGAACTCACACTGTCATGTTTTACGAGTGCTTGGAAAGATATTAAACGTGCTTGTAATGAAGCATGATGGGTATTTACACTTTTACAGACTGCTAGACAACATCTGACATCAAAACCCCAATTAGAAAGATACACGAGCCACTTCAATATCACGCAGACCTTGGTATACTGTAAAACACGCACACTCTCACACACACACACTCACACACACACACTCTCACATGCACACACACACGCACGGACGCACACACACACACACCTCAAAGGGTTTTATATATATATAAAAGTTTAATGTTTTGCATTTAATAGGTTGTCATATCTGACTTCATGTGTCGCTGCACCGTGATGATAAACAGCTCCAGTGGTTTCTGAGCTCAATGCATCACATCCACACGTAGGCCACCTGCAGAGAGAGGATGAACAGACTGTGTTTAGATTTATCACTCTCTCAAAGTCTGCAGTAAATAGTACAATATGTACACAGTGCAAAAAACCATAGAGGATCTGTAGGACCTACTACATGCCAGCATATGAAGCATATAATATACAACTTAATGCATGAAATACTGCAAATGTGCTCAACTAGTGTTCAGAATGAACTGGAAATAATATAACTATTTATTTCTCTTAATTCTTCATCTTAATGGACTACGACATTTAATTTTATTTTTACAAAATTGGTTCAAAATGCAAAATAGGTATTTCCAAGATGACAGCAGGTCTAAACATACAACACGATGCACAACAATTAGTGTACTACTGTCTGTCAATGCAATGCACTTCATTGTTTCACACAAAGTTGACAATAACAAAGTATTTTAATGCTTTTGAGAAGTCTGATATACCATTTATAAATTTAGGATCAGAAATATTTATTTTTTATTTGCATTTGATAAAAAAATACAGTACAAAAATGATTGTGGAATATTACAATTTAAAATACCTGATTCCTATTTCTACGCGAATACATGTTAAAATATCATGTCAGTGTCACATTTAATACATGATTGTGGGAACCGTGAAACATTGTATTTTTCATGAATCTTTGATGAACAAAGTTTTTTGAACAGCATTTATTTGTGATATAAATCTTTTGTAACATTATAAATGACTTTACAGTTTTGATCAATTTAATGCATCCTAGCTAAATGATTGCATACATTTCTTTCAAAAAAATTCATACAAAATCTATTTAAAATCTTACTGACCCCAAACTTCACATCTTAGATATGTTTAGTTTCAAAAACGACATAATGCTGAAAAATGACTAACTCTCGGATCTTTTCATTTACAATAACAACCTGAAAATTAAAAAGCTAGCCACAAATGGCCACATAATGTAACACGTGACACACAGACAGGAGCGACATTTAACCAAATCAGCTAAATGCAGGCCTTGAGTCCTGTGACGGATGATGATAAACTCGGGCTCAAGGCCTTCAGTGAGCTTTACACTGCCACTAACTCATGCACAACATCCAACAGACCGACAAGCCAGCAGTATTTCAATCACATACATCAGAGTTACAGCTGAGTGGTCCTGCATCACTGTAACTGATGTACCCTAGCAGTTCAAAAGTGCACGATCAATACTTTGACTTTTGGCAAGAAATTAATACTTTTATTCAGCAAGGATGCACCACACTGCTCAAGAGTGACAGTAAAGACATTCATAATGTGACAAAAGATTTCGATTTCCAATAAATGCTGTTCTTTTGAGCTTTCTATGCATCAAAGAATCCTGAAAAATAAAATGTATGACTGTTTCTATTTTGCAGCAAAATGGTTTCCAGCATTGATAATAATGAGAAATGTTTCTTGAGCAGCAAATCAGCATATTATTATGATTTGTAAAGATCATGTGGCGCTGAAGACTGGAGTAATGATGCTGAAAATTGTATTTCTATTTCACAATACTGTTTTATAGTAATATTAATCAAATAAATGCAGCGTCAAAAACATACAAATCAAGTCTAAACATTTGAACAGTAGTGTATATACTGTATTACAGCAACACAGCTAGTTTAGATAGAAATGAAATGAGAAATTTGTTTAATTTTGATGCAAACCAAACATTGTATCATATGAATGTCAATTCTAGCATCGCTGCTAAAACGGGTCTCTGATTCTTTCAGACATTAGCTGGACCAACTTCCCACGAAACACTGGAAGACATCTATGCAAGTAAACCTGATCAACGATAACCTCTCATATCTATATAGGTCAGTTGTTTGCGTGTGTCTGCTTGCTCTCAGCATACAAAGCCATTGAATGAACTGCACCCAGCATTCCCAGAGGCACGTGTGCTTGACGATGTCTGACATTTTATCATCAGACCACTGCAGAAATTGGCAGGATGAGTGATAGTTTTCCACTTGATGGAGCAAGTTCAACACCTGCAGCAGAGCAAACACATGCTGCTAGTGTGAGAAACAAGGTCAAAATAAATCCCGGCAACAAAAGAAGGACCAAAAAAGTAGTTTCTTTAATGTAGCGCAAAGCTTTTATGTTAATCTCCCTATAATGTCCACGTATTGGTTCTATTTTAGTTAGAATGTTCCCTCCACATACACAACTAAATAAAGAAAAATTCCAAAACTCCACATGTACCACATAATTATGAATTATTAAATATTGGTGGCAGACTTGTTCCCTCACAACAGAGGTCTGCTTTCCCGCTGGAACTGCAGGACCCGACCAGATTTCTTGCGACGCGGGATTATATTCCCAAATAAAACGCGGTAACGGTCGGTAGCTCTGGTGTAATTTGAACAGGTGCAGGCGGTCTAACAATATTATTATCATAACATGATAACAGCTAGATGTTAAACAAATTTAGTATTTTGACAAGACAATAAAAAAACTAATAGGCTATTTTTGTACAACCTACATATTTTTTCTCTGCGACACGTTTTGTGTTTGAAATGTTAAACGAATTGTATCCTGAAAGATGAATAAAAATAAGGAATACAATTTTTGTACAACATTTTGTCCTACTGTGTTGGTAGCAAAATGTTAAACGAATGAAAAAAACGTCCCGCGTAGACCTCTGCCTCATAACTCAAGTGCTACTGATCCATCAAAAAATCCCTTTTCCCAAAGAATTCCTGCTCACCTCTTTTCTCTTTGTCAGCTTATTGTTCTCTCAGTAAGAATGAAATGGAAATCTAGATTCTTTTGAAGAGGATAGCATTGGGTCAAGCCCTGAAACTCTTCACAGAGAGGTGTGTGTGTGGGGGGGGGTACTGCTAGGAGACAGTCGTTTCACTACCTTAATTGGGAGAAAATATGCCAGAAAAACAACAGAAACTGAGGCAAGTGTTTCAACCAGGCTATATGCCTGATACCAATCAGCTGGTCTGCTTCAAAGAGATGTTTTATTTTGCTTTTATGCATTAGTCTATAGAAAAGCATTCTTCTTTTGCACTCAAAGGCATTTCAGTTTAGGCAAGGCAGACAAGATCTACTGATGTCAGCTTAGCTGAAGGTGGGCAATTAAAAATGCTGTCAAATGGGGTGATGGGTAACAAAACTTTCAGATAAAAACATATGAACAGTAATAAGACCCTTGTTATCATCCATCCTTACTGTGCTGGATCTGTCTGCATCCTTTGACACTGCAGATGATCCGGTCTATCCTCATGACAGTGACCGCTATGGGAACAGCATTTGCTGGTTGAAGTCTTACCTCATAGCAGTGTTTCCCACAGACTTGTGACGTCACATATTCATTTGCATATTTATGGCATCATTGCGTCAAGTTTGCATACAGACGAGCTTTGGCACTTCAGATCTGTTCTACTCTATGAACGGTCACATACTGTACTACAACCAAATGCCCAATAAAGCTGTTCACAGTATATTTTCTGTAGTCATACATAAAAGTATGAATAGTAAAAACGACCCATCAATTCTACATGCTAACCAGGATCTATACTCCTTAAATCCTGATTTATAACCGCGACATCGTCTGATAAAATCAATATACATCTAACTTACACTAAAAAGCGAGTATATGCGGTGGTTTTGGCTACTGTTTTGTCTCATTCAGCGCAAACTGAGCATATATACAGACGAACTATGTTCATTATTTAAAGGTCCAAATACTCAGTAAGCGACAGGTGTTGGAAACGCTGTTTTTGTAAATGATTTATTGACGAGTCGATTGCGTTACGGCTAACTGAAAGTGCTGTTTCTTTGCCGCTCGCATCTCAGAGCAGACGCAGAGAGAGGTGACACTGCACAGACCTCGTGCTCGCGGCCCGGGGCAGTACTGGCGACATCTTACAAATTAATAAAAGCTAAGGTTTTTTTCAGTACTTTCCTGTTAGGAGATAGAGTGGAAGCTTAAATTAGTTTGAACGGGATAGAAATAGTACATAGAAGGGAAGTCTGATTGAGTCTAATGGGCTTCAGTCTGTTTAGATTTGAATTTTGACAGTTGGAGTTTGAATAGTCTTGGCTCAACTGAACATTCCGTCAGTGTAAGTCTATGGGATTTTTATCATCTTTAATCTTCAGTTTTATGAAAATCATAAGTCTGATCAGTTAGAAAAGATATAGCAACGCGAGTCAGAACAGTCTGAAGACCTGGGCTGAGTTTGGAGTCTGTAGAGTTAAAGCTCTAGGAGATAGAATTGCAAATTTAGTCCCAGAAGAATAATAATAAGAAGTTTAAATAGGATTTCACAAGCCAACTTAATAAAAACAAAAAATGTGTCACCAAATGTACTTGGGCGGCCGTAAACATACCTGGGCGGCTCACCCAGATAAAGTCTATATGTGGGAAACACTGCTCATAGTGAGATAATTCAGGGTATTTTGGTAGGAGAGGTGTTTAAGTCACATCCACTAGCCACTGAGGTACATCAGGGCTCAGTATTTGGCCCCTTTTTCTTTCTCAACATACACTACATTGATAAGACATTCAGGAACAAGGAATTTGTCTGCCACTCTTACGCCAAGGACACACAGCTACCCAGTGACTTTATGGATCACAGAGCTCTTTGTATTTAAATTCAGTCAAACAACTTAACCAGAATCCCTCCTTTACTCTTACATCATTAAGAACAACATGACTAAACTCACTATATCCACATTTTCCACCGTGGAAGTAAGCTATTTTCTGTTCAAGACTGTATGCAATAGCAGCAACGGGTAAATAACTAGACGAATAAATAATGCAGTAAACTATTTTTGCTTTATTAATTTATGATTACTAACAAAAGAAAGTATTTGTGAGTTTTTAATCTAACAATTCTGACTTTTTCTCTCATAATTGCAAGAAAAAAGTTGTGTGTTGAGATACTCGGAGAAATGTTGCCAATACTGTTGCGGACACAAAAAAAGTCCTACTTTATATTATATATGTCCAACTTTTCCTGAGGCACAAGTAATAATGTTTTAAATAATGTTCAGTTTCTTGCACAGACCAATCGTTTCACTTCATTAAATATAATGTAAATAATGATCAAGAAATGAAGAGCTCTTTTCCAAAACGCGATAAACGCCAAATAAAAAAAAAATGAGTTCGTCATGCCATTTTGCTGTGTACTGAACCTATTCACTGCTCCATCAATGTTTCATGCCAAATCGCTATATTTCCTTGTTTAAAATGTACTGCAAGATGCAGTTCTTTTCCAAACCGCTATAAGCACCTGTTTTTAGCCTAAATGCGATATGTCCTCTCGATCAATCAGAACTCGTTCGATGCAATCCAACATGACGACGCTTTGAAGCGTTTGTTTGTGCTCAGTCTTCAAAATGAGTGCTTTAAACTCTAATAACACTTTTGATGGCCTGGATGAGCCAGTGAGACCTACACCTGGGGTAGAAAACGCAGACTGGACAAAGAAAATCACAAAAAACAACAAAAAAGAAGGTTCTCAGGTGCCGCGTTAATACCACTGTGGGATGTCAATGTAACAGATGTGTATACCAGTAAAGGTGGTGTTTAACCGATTGACGCTAGAGGCTGTAGCCGTTGGCGTTCCTTGTTAGAGCGCCCGCCTCCCGCGCCGGAAACCCGGGTTCGAGACCCGTTCGGTGTGATGGTGCGGACCCGGGGGGGGTTACATCAACACAAGGCTGGTGTGACCGGTTTATAGTATGAGTCCCTGATGTCATATGTTCTCTTTTTTTTTTTTTTTCTGACATAAACCAACATAAAAAAAAAGGATGGATTTGTAGCGTTTTGAAAAAAAAACAAAAACAACTTTGCATTTATAATCGACAATATTGTTGTTTCATTTAACAATCATTGTTTAACATGTTCAGACTGAGCCAACAGACCATTTTAACAGGATAAATTGAATATTAACAAAATGTATGGGTCTAGGTAAAAAAATGTCATTTTCATGAAAACTATTAAAATGGATTTATAGCGTTTTGGAAAAGAGCTCTTCACATAAAGAAGTATAATGACGAAGCGGTCACATGTTTTGGCATGCGTGTGGTCGGAGCGGTATAGGACCTGATATGAGTTCATGCAGCGCAGGAATGAAGGCAGTCTGGAGGTGTTGGACACCAGAAGCTTCTGGAGCTCCTCACATGAGCTCTGAGGCAGCGGCAGAGGATGAACACTAATGTCCTTCTCCCAGACACCCACAACACTAGAAAGAGATGAGGGAAAGATGAGTGAGAGAGGGAAATGAAGGCACACGTTTCTCATACTGCTCCTGCCAGAAGCACTTCTCAAAAATGAAGCTGGAGTACATTTACATGCATATTAACTTTTAGTAAATAAACAAAGAGTGGGTTTCACTTACAGTATATTATCATCATTATATTATATATAAGTAGCCCAGTTAATGAACTGTGTGTATATTTTAAAATCACATTTTTAGGGATCACTGATTTTTTTAAGCGGAATTACTTATAACAACATGGATAGAGACTTAAGAGTGGGTTTCACTTATAATTATCATCAGAACAGTAAAAATGTAAACAAAAAATCTGTGAACACTAAGAATTAATTATTATTTAAAATGTACATATAAGTATACTTATTTAAGTGTATATATAAGTAGCCCAATTATTGAACTGCGTGTACATTTTAAATAATCAATTTTTGTTGTATCTTATAACAACATAGATAGAGACTTATGTCTTTATATTATTATTTTCTTTATATATTTTATTTTTATACAATAATGTACTCATCTATACATGCTATATCTTTTTGAAAAATATCTCATAAAAAAGCATAAATTAAGCATCAATACACAATAAAATAAATATGATTGAGGTTATAAATAAGAATGTTATAGCCTAATATTGAGCTGATTATAACTAAACGTTTATGTTATCTTCTGTAGAGCTGCTTTATAGTTGAATGAATGAATGATGTGTTTATATAGCGCTTTATTGTGTATTGCTGTACACCCAAAGTGCTTCACAATCATGTGTGTGTGTGGGGGGGGGTCTCTCTTTAGTTTAAATTGATTAACTTTTTAACACTTAGTGCAATTACAATTATTGAACTAAATTTTCAAGGACATTGAACTGACTTGAGCTGAATAACATCACTGTGGAACTGATATACAGATCAGTTTGTTTCATAATTGACAATTTTTATAATTATTTTTCTGTTTATTACCGTGCAGCAATCTGTATTATATAAAGCACTATAGAAATACATGTGACTTAATAAAGGAATAAACTGTTCAGTATTATATTAGTTGAATTTTTCTTTGTCAAAATGGCACAGTGAACAGCTCTGAGTGTTTCTGCTCAGGCAGATAAAACTTCTGACCAATGAAATTAGGTTTTGGTGAGCAAGAACAAAATTATCAGGAACATTGACTAAACCAGGGATGCAAAGTCATCAACTCAAAAAGAGGATGACTCCTCCCCCTGCATTTTTAAACACTCTTACAATATTTAAAAAACTTATCATTTTTAACTGTACAGTTTTGGCGTAAAATTCCCTCTAAAAATCCACTTTTTATTCATGGAGATGATGAAAAAATGTGCCAAAAAACTGTGTGAAAAACAACGACTTTTGAGATGACAATTACGCGATGAAATTATCATTATATCCAGTAGTTAGCAGCAGAGGATCACTCCATAGCTCAGTTGCCTTTTCCACTCCCTAGTTTTCAGATCTTGAATTTATTATAAAATTATGACTTTAACAAATGTTAGTACTGTTCTGTACTAAAGTACTATAGCAAGTACAATTAGATAATGCATTAAATATTTTTAGATTTAATTTACAAACTACGTTTTTTTTGCCTTAAAAAGGACACATCAAAAAGAGTGTTTTAACTGTAGAAGCTGCTAAATATATTCAGCTAACACAGACCTGTTGTAGTTTTTGTTTACTCTGAATTTACTCTGCATCACTTAATGCACATGTCTATTTTTGACTTCGGTTTGTCAGATAGATCATTCCACCCAGGGCAGTTATCACTGTCAAACAATGCATTGACTGACCGAACAATTTAGCGAAATCACTCGCGCAATCTTTTACGTATTGCTTTCAACAGAGAGGCCTGTGATTGGCTACTCAGCGCTGCAAAAACACGTAAATAAACTTGTGGTTTTGCAATTCGAATGAGCGTGCATGCAAAAACACACAGGAGCGTTTAAAAGTGGTTGACTACAAGTGGGTACAGATATGACTTGGTAACCACTTTCTCATTGGATCTACACAAATCTCACAGGTGACCTATTTTGATCTAAAAAAAGGTGAGTTTTCACCAAAAGGTGAGGAGTTTGCATCCATGGAAAGCAGAATGTGTTACTCTCTCTGTGCAATAACTCTGCACCCGCAGAAGCAGATGGACCTTAAATTAAATTAACCTGACAGTTTGAAACATTACCGTTTTAATCATGTCACTGTAATCTGTCAATACGTCGCACTGAAGACAGCCGAGCGAGCGGAGAAACTCATGTCCTGACACACATTATATAGATGATCTATTCAGGACATTTCACTGACTTTTACCCATCTGTGCTGTACTTCCACGGAAAGCACACAAAGCAGAAACACTGGAGGAGCCCAGAGAGAGAAGCTTCATACACTACTACAACCAGGGTTTTTCCTCAGTCAGACACACACTTTTGTGGCAATTGGTCAATTACATAACAGTAATTAATTCTGTTGATTACTTTTGATATCAGACACAATATTCTACTTCAAAGTGCAATGGGAAGTCTGAGCTCGGACTGTGCTTCGAATTAAAATGTCACTCCTTTACAGGACCTTAATGATTTATGGAATCTCTTAAAGGAAGAGTTCACTCAAAAATGTAATGTAAACTTCAAATCCGTGCTTCCGGATAAATATTTGTCATAAGGGTCAAAAAAAATTACATTGAGATTTATACATCATCTTAAAGCTGAATGAATACGATATCCATTGATGTATGGTTTGTTATGATAAGACAATATTTGGCTGAGATACAATATTTGTAAATCCGGAATCTGAGGGTGCAAAAAAATCTAAACACTGAGAAAATCATCTTTAAAGTTGTCCAAATGAAGTTCTTAGCAATGCATATTACTAATCAAAAATTAAGTTTTGATATATTTACAGAAGGAAATTTACAAAATATCTTCATGGAACATGATCTTAATATCCTAATGATTTTTGGCATAAAAGAAAAATCTATAATTTTGACCCATACCCAGCGACTTAAGACTGCTTTTGTGCTCCAGGGTCAGATATGAGATCTCTGTCCATAATAATGCTTCCTTCAGTGAAAAGGGTTTCTTACCTGAATAAGCAGAGAAATAAGCACAGCTCAAGCACCGTTAGAAGCAAAAGCGGTCCAAAACAGCTCTAAACAAATATGTGGCTGTGTTTTGATGTTTGAGGACAACAGGAGATGGACTTTTTCACTGGTGGAAGCGTTATTTTGGATTATGGACTCATATTCTGACCAGAAGTGAAGGTTTGAAGTTAAAACATCTTGATTATGGATTTTTTTTTCTTTCAAACATGCAATGCTAAGGTTTCCCCCAAAATAGGTTCAGCTACGACCGGAAGTGATGAATCTCGCTGGAAGGACAGGAACAAAGTGAAAGAAAAAATCAAATTAAAATAAATTAAATGGACTGTAAGGAAAACAACTAGCAAACTAATCAGCCTACGTTGTGGCAAAGTCCTTCCAAAATCTCTTAAAATCTTGCCGGATGGAAAGTAAAACATGAAGCGGACAGTGAAGACAGCTAGAAAGCTAGATATTGCAAGACTTTCGTGTCACTTCCGGAGATAGCTGTATCCCTTCTAGCCACAACCGTGCATTGTTTGTTGATTGGATGGTGAGCTTGAAGTCAACTATAAGAAAGGGGCAGAGTTAAAGTGCACTAAATAATGAAAAAGTCCCATGTGCTTCACTAGAGAGAAGCCTGCCATTTCACAGGAATAAAATGAACATATACAGATTAACTATTTACAATAAAATTCATAGCAGGCATTAACAGTGCCGTGAAAAGGTCTTTACCCCCCTTCCTGTTTTTATTTTCTGCATATTTGTCACACTTGAATGATTCAGATCATCAAACAAATTTAATATTGCACAAAGATACCCCGAGTAAATACAAAATGCAGTTTTGAAATAATGATTTCATTTATTAAGGGGAAAAGCTGTCCAAACATACCTGGCACTACATGAAAAAGTAATTGCCCCCTAAATCTAATAACTGGTTGTGCCACGCTTTGCATCAACAACTGTAATCAAGCGTTTGCGATGATTGTAAATGAGTCTTTAACATCGCTGTGGAGGAATTCTGGCCCACTCTTCTTTGCAGAATAGTTTTAATTCAGGCACATTGGAGGGTTTTTGAGCATGAAAGGACTGTTTAAGGTCATGCCACAGCATCTCAATTGGATTTAAGTACGGGCTTTGACTTGGCCACTCTCGAGCCATTCAGAGATGGACTTGCTGATGTGTTTGTGATCATTGTCCTGCTGCATAACCCAAGTGCGCTTGAGCTTGAGGCCACAAACTGACGGCTGGTCATTCTCCTTCAGGATTTTCTGATAGAGTGCAGAATTCATGTTTCCACCAAGTATGGCAAGTCGTCTAGTTCCTGAATCTGCAAAGCAGCCCCAGACCATCACATAATCACCACTATGTTTGACTGTTGATATGTTCTTTTATATATAATTAAGCTCAGATGAGCTTTATTTAACCCATCCAAGTGCACACACATCTGGAGCCGACGCTGCGGCGCCCGGGGAGCAGTTGGGGGTTCGGTGCCTTGCTCAAGGGTCTCACCTCAGTCGTGAACAATTCCTGCCGGAGCCGAGATTCGAACCCACAACCTCGGGTTACAAGTCCGACGCTCTATCCATTAGGCCACGACTGCCCCCCCCCCATTATGAAATCCTGTGTTAGTTTTACGCCAGATGTAACGGGACACACACCTTCCAAAAAGTTCAACTTTTGTCTCATCAGTCCACAGGATATTTGTCCAGAAGTCTTGGGGATAATGAAGATATGTTTTGGCAAATGCAGGTTCTTAGGTACTTAGGCCACTAAGCTCTACAGTTGGTGGCGCCAGGAGCAGATTTGGTAGCGCTGGCGATGGTGTGTGGGAGTATTAAAATATAGATTATTTAATCATGAAATTACTATTGTTTTGCAATAATAAGAACAGTTGCTAATAATATTGCATGCTCATTTCTTGTTTCTTTCATGTTTATACAGATTTGAGAGTAAAGCACTAAGCTTGAGTTGGAATGCATACAAAATGTAATTTCATTAACAAGAGTAACATGTAAAATAAAAAACAATTATATAGAAAATGTATATATTTCACTCTTATAAAATGTACCATTATTCTTCCAAATTTCAGGCCGGGAAATCTCAGACTCATCCAGGCCATCCCATACACACACAACATACTGAAACATGGACAACCCTATTAGCCTATCTGTATTACATCACATAAAAAGGTCTGAGTATTCAGTCGGGGCCGTGAGAATAAAATTAAATTGCACCTTCACTTCCCTTTCACTGCTGATTATATTCTGTATAATTGAGTATGTGACGAATACAACCTTGAACCCTTTTCCTTTTCTTCATTTCTCAAATATCTCTGTCACTCTCTTCTTTTTTGTACCTGTCACTTCTTCACCAGCAGATACTGTTATTAACAGAACTGTGTTCACCAAAACAACCATATCATTGCAATTTGTTTGCACATAATGTTGTTATTTCTCTTAAAATGACTTAAATACCCAAGATTTAACAAACCTATAATTCATACAAATATATTAAAACAAATTTTCTAAAGTGCCTAAATGAGTACATTGAAAATCCTAATACTGAGCACACTGTTGTATTTATGTGTTGTGTTTGCTCTAGCGCCCTCCCTTTCTATACAATAAATCCATATGAATATCTGCCAGCTAAATTTATTCATGTGACTTTCCAATCGATAAAGATCGATTCTTAAGCACAGTATTCTGACTGATGATAATAATGGGGTGCTACTGACAGCCTAACAGGTGCTAGCCGTTTAATACTCAACTAGGTTAATAAAGACAAAGACGTCCCGGTGCTCCCAATGGCTAGTCCGCGCCTGGTTGCATCTGTGCTGTAACAGTGTCACGAAATCAACTTTGGCTCCTGAGTAAAGCTGTTCTGAGCTCGGACAAGTTTGTTTGTGTCACGGTCCGAGCTGATAAACGGTCCGCGCTGTGCAGCTGAAATATAGCGCGGTTTAGTTTCACTTTCGTTTGCCGTTTGATGTTTCTCATATGCTACAGAAATGGCAGCGCTTACGAGTTGAACAACGCAGTGATTTTTGTGTATTTTTGGTCAGCAGTGGCGTTTGCCTTGAAACTCTCCCATGGATGGCGTTTTTGCCCAGTCTCTTTCTTATTGTTGAATCACGAACACTGAGTTTAATTGAGGCAAGTGCAGTTCTTTAGATGTTGTTCTGGGTTCTTTTATGACCTCCTGGATGAGTCGTCATTGCACTTTGGAGTAATTTTGGTAGACCGTCCACTCCTGGAAGGTTCACCACTTTTCCAAGTTTTCTTCATTTGTGGATAATGGCTCTAACCGTGGTTCGCTGGAGTCCCAAAGCCTTAGAAATGGCTTTATAACCCTTTCCAGACTGATAAATGTCAATTATTTTGTTTCTCATCTGTTCTTGAATTTCTTTAGATCGCGGCATGATGTGTTGCTCTTTAAGCATGCTTCACTTTGTCAGACAGGTTATATATAAGAGATGTCTTGATTCAACAGGTCTGGCAGTAATTAGGCTTGGGTTTGATTTTTGAAATTGAACTCCGCTTTCTCAAATAATGTGCTTAATCACAGTTCTTTCATGATTTACCAGGAAGGGGCCATTCATTTTTCACTTAGGGCCAGGTAGGTTTGGACAGTTTATTTCTCTTAGTAAATTAATTTATTACGGGAATGTATTTATCATTTAAAAACTGCATTTTGTACTTACTTGCATTATGTTTGTGTAATATAAAAAATCGTTTGATGATCTAAATCTTTTAAGTGTGACAAATATGCAAAAAAACAAACAAACAAAAAACAGGAAGGGGGCAAAATAAATATTGTATTATAATTTAATACCAACTTCAAAATTTTCCAGGCTAATACCAATGAGCAACTAGTCACAACATTTGCCAAAGTTTGCAAGGTCCATAGCATAAAATCTTTCACAATTAGAGTAAAATAATATTTAAATATATAATATTGGAAACTTTAGAGGAAACTGTGCAATGTTTGTCAGCCAGTAGTTCCGCTTGACTTCTTATACTTGCATCTGATGTTATATAGTTCATAATCTGACACCAATTAGCTTTAAAAACCTGACAGCAATAAGCAAACTTGAACATAACCTCCAAGCTGCGTCACGGATGAGCGTAAAGAGCTCTGCTGATTATAATGGGGTAATTTAGTGTTTGTTGTATTGTGATGCCCTGCTGATGTCCTGAACAGAGGTTATGTGACTGTAGGTCGTTTTTGGCTGCTGTCCAATGTTTTAACTTGCTTTATAAATACACAATTCAACTCAGTGTGCTCATATATGTATTGTAGGTCCCACTTTAGTTTGGGGACCAATGCTCACTATTAACTATGGCTTTTGCTTCAACTAAATTTTAATTTGCTGCTTATTCATTTTTAAGACAGTTGTTAAATTTAAGTATGGAGCAGGTTTAAGAGATCTAAAATATAGTCATGCAGAATAAGGCATTAATATGTGCTTTATAAGTACTAATAAACAGCCAACATGTAGTTGTAACATGTAGCCAACACTAGTAATATGCATGCTACCTTAATTTCCTGGATGTCACAGCATTGCATCTTGAAAAACTGAAATTATGCTGATTTGGAAAAAAAAGGCCTAGTAATATCTAATTTGATTATGCTGAATACAAAAATATTTCCATCATGCACAGTTTTTCACAAAATAAGAATGAACAGATTTACATTTGTCAGCTTTAACGTACTTAAAATAACAATAATAAGTATTCAAAATATATTATTCCATTTTTCAAAATAAGCAAACTTGTACATTTCTGTCATGTTAGGATGTAGTGAAAACCTACAGATGTAGCAGAAAACATCTGGCTCATTTGTGCATTTTTTTCTGTCACTGGCCATAATTGTAATTATGAAATCAGGTAATTGTAATTATGAAATTATAATTTGATATCAGGATTAGGTGTAGAATATGATATTGTTTTATGCCTAACCCTGACGTGATAATGAACAAACAGTTGTATGCTGGCCCAGAGAAAGACAGGAACCATGTCTTTGTGGCAGTTTTCTGCTGATTAAGGGAGAATACAAGACCTTACAAATGGTTGTCAAAAGCAAAAATACTACGAAATGCATCATATTTTGCGTGAAAGTGCGACTTGCTTGAGCAAAACTGACACTATTTTTGGATTTTGGAATTAATTCAGCAAATATGATGCAGGTCGGTGATATTTATTGCTGGATTATATACATTAATGTAGCATAAAAGTGCTCTATTAGTTCAGTTTTTTATATCAGTCAGTCACATGCTGTCTAAATGAGCAGTTTTTGGCCAGACTGAGATGCTAAGCAGACATTATGTGGGCAGTCAAAAGTCTGGTTCCTGTAAGACTATGCTCGATTTAGCATGACGGCTCGGGGCCTGTATCTGAGCGCCATGAATCATGTTTGATCCACACCTCGACATTCAGCGAGGAGGAGAGAGCATCTCTTAGCACAGGGTAGGAAAACAGGCAGAATTAATGTACACTTGAAATAAAGGTGAGCGAGCCGAGGTAAGAGTAGAGAGTCGTGACGACCTTCTGGTGGTGATTCAGGCTACTGTGGGAACATTACACATCTCGAGGAGGGACGAGAGCAACAAGCATTTCTCTCAGCTTGTGCATTTACAGTATTTTCCTGGCTACTAGATGCCATACTTTATCTGGCATAAAAACTAACTGTTTTTACAGCTGTAGTTCCTTTAATTTATTATGAATACTTCTTGCTGATATTTAAAAAATGTCTGCAAACATCTGAGATGCTGTGGACGCTGTGGGCACTTGTGAGTAGGGGTCGACCGATTACCGGCGCCGATATTAAGCATTTTACCGATTATCGATATCAGCCATTTTCAAAACAGATTTGCCGATATTTTGTATTTTTTTTTTATAATGCAAACAAACATACTATTTACAGGTGACATTATTTATTGATGAATGAATAATACAGGTGAAATTATTTAATTTTAAATGCACTATTTGGCTCGATGCAGCCTGTCTCAACACTCTGTGAGAGTGAGGCGATCTCTCAATCTCTGAGAGCAATCTCCGCCCACCGCTCATCTGATATGTAGGGAGTCACGAGTCCGACCAATCAACGCGGAAAACTGAAGGCAGTCTCACACCGAAAGCATTTGCTAACTGGAGCTGCCTCCGTGATCACGCATCAGTTGTCTCTCAAAGGTAAGGCAGCAGCAGACGTTGCTGAAGTTGCAATAAATCACAATCCACTATGATGTCCGCGATGCGGAAAATGCGGGCGGAATTGCAGAATGCAGTCATATAATGGACTTTACCGTATAACGCGGAATGTCGCGGAATGTGTCGAAGTTTGGATGAATTAATCAAAAGTAGGTCAGTACACTTAAATCGACTCGCGCTATGGACTAGTATCTATAAATATTAAGCCGCAAAAACACTATTTAAATATGAATCCTGCATGTTCTGCATCTCTGTTAATGAATGACACAGACGTGCGGTTTCATTTACTGCACACATACATACTCGAGCGCGTGATGCTCGCGGTGTTTTCAGCATCTGCCGTCTCACTAAATGAGGACATAAATACATGAACAACATCCCCAGAACTGCTCGGAGAGTCACTTGATGAGCATTTGACCGTTTCATTTGAGTAAAACGATCGTCATATCATATATACATAGGCTACAGAAACTTAAAATGTCCTCATGGCAACCTGTCAAAATATAAGTTCGGTTTAGCCGAATATATTACTGTGGTGCAGTAGAATATACGTAATACAACTACAACAATTATTACAACTTTTGTTGAGAATAATAACACAATACGCTATTTCTTCCATGTTTTAATTTTAATAGTAAACTATTTAGAGTCTAACTCTCATTTGATTAAAAGATAAATTAAATTAATGTTTTATGCCTTCATTTGCACTGTACTGTAAATTAAAACCAACGGAAATGTTGTTGTTATTAACAGTTTTCAGAATTAAAGACATGTTTAAAAGCATTTAAAGAACGTTTTTTTGTCAGAGCTCTTGTTATTATTAATTTTGGCATTCATTTTTACACCAGACACGTATATCGGTTCAAAATATCGGTTATCGGTCTACTTGATCTGTAATAATCGGTATCGGCCCTGAAAAACACATATCGGTCGACCCCTACTTGTGAGATTAGTTTGCGCCGTTCGTAGCGCAGATCAGCGCGGCGTGAGCTTTGTAACATTGCGCTGTTTTGTCCCACTTTCAGTGCATTTGACTCCCATATGTACGGCTAAACACGGTCGTCTCGAACCAGCTGTTCATCGCTGTAGATATGCAATGCAGAGAGCATTTCATTTACATCCCGAAGGTGGAATCTGATTAGATATGGACATTAATATGAGTAATAAGCGCAGATGTCAGGGTGAACTATGACTTACTCTTGGTGTTTGCTGTCAGAGCAGACGATGTACAGCACTTTGAGTGCTTGAGCGGCCCGGCATGACTGACGCTCTCCGGGATGAACCTCATCTGCGGATATGACGCTGTCGCCTCTCGCTGCTGCGTCAGGAAACGAGGCCACCAGAGCGTCCGTGTTCAACAGCCACAGCTGATAATTAAGAGAAAATTAATTACCCAAAGAGCAGATTTAAATAAGATTTAAGATTTACATAATGTGTTAAAAAATGTCCTGGTTTCAGGGTTTTCTCTTTTGCTGTCATGGCTGAGAAACAGTTAAATTAACTAGACGAGTAAAGTATGTAAACAAACTTTGACGTTGGATTTTAACTTATTTGAAGATTTTACTTTAAGTCAATAAAACGTTAGTAACATGTTCAAGCACATTGCAAAACTGTTTAAACAAGTTGCTAACATGATTTAACATTCTCCTAACATGTTTTAGGACAATTGCGAACTTAACATTAGTAGCATGTTTTAACATGTTGCTAACATGTTTTAGCACGCTTCTAACACATTTTAGGACAATTGCGAACATAACATTAGTAGCATGTTTTAACATGTTGCTAACATGTTTTAGCACGCTTCTAACACGTTTTAGGACAATTGCGAACTTAACATTAGTAGCATGTTTTTATATGTTGCTAACATGTTTTAGCACGCTTCTAACACGTTTTAGGACAATTGCAAACATAACATTAGTAGCATGTTTTAACATGTTGCTAACATGTTTTAGCACGCTTCTAACACGTTTTAGGACAATTGCGAACTTAACATTAGTAGCATGTTTTAACATGTTGCTAACATGTTTTAGCACGCTTCTAACACGTTTTAGGACAATTGCGAACTTAACATTAGTAGCATGTTTTTATATGTTGCTAACATGTTTTAGCACGCTTCTAACACGTTTTAGGACAATTGCAAACATAACATTAGTAGCATGTTTTAACATGTTGCTAACATGTTTTAGCACGCTTCTAACACGTTTTAGGACAATTGCGAACTTAACATTAGTAGCATGTTTTAACATGTTGCTAACATGTTTTAGCACGCTTCTAACACATTTTAGGACAATTGCGAACATAACATTAGTAGCATGTTTTAACATGTTGCTATCATGTTTTAGCACGCTTCTAACACGTTTTAGGACAATTGCGAACTTAACATTAGTAGCATGTTTTTATATGTAGCTAACATGTTTTAGCACGCTTCTAACATGTTTTAGGACAATTGCAAACATAACATTAGTAGCATGTTTTAACATGTTGCTAACATGTTTTAGCACGCTTCTAACATGTTTTAGGACAATTTCAAACATAACATTAGTAGCATGTTTTAACATGTTGCTAAAACGTTTTAGGACAATTGCGAACTTAACATTAGTAGCATGTTTTAATATGTTGCTAACATGTTTTAGCATGCTTCTAACACGTTTTAGGACAATTGCAAACATAACATTAGTAGCATGTTTTAACATGTTGCTAACATGTTTTAACACGCTTCTAACACGTTTTAGGACAATTGCGACCTTAACATTAGTAGCATGTTTTAATATGTTGCTAACATGTTTTAGCACGCTTCTAACACGTTTTAGGACTATTGCAAACAACATTAGTAGCATGTTTTAACATGTTGCTAACATGTTTTAGCACACTGCTAACATGAAATAGCAAGTTTTAACAGTTTGGTAGCATGTTTCAACGCATTGGAAGTAGGGCTGTAGCTATCGAATATTTTATTAATCGAGTATTCTACCGAAAATTCCATCGATTAGTTACACTTTACATGCAATGTATTTTAGGTGTTTTAATAATTATATGATTGAAGAAAATGACAAGTTATGTTTTATTTTCTCTAACCTAATATTTTATTGTTATTTGTTTTTTAAAATAGCCTCATGAAATGTTTGATTTTTCCTCAGAAATTCTGTGTTGTGTATCTGGTTATCAAATGAAGGCATAAAACATCAATTTAATTTATCTTTAAATGATTGAAAATTAATATGTTTTGGCAAACAAAGAGAATTTAATGTTATTCTATTAACATTAAAACATTTTGGAAATGTTGTGTGTTCATTCCTTACAAAAAATTAAGTTTTCATAATTTTAGTAGTAGTACATTCTGCTGAACAAATATTTCTGCTGCACTGTCTTCAAAAAAAACTAAAAACTTTTATTTTGACGGGTTGCCGTGAATACCTTTACATTTCTGTGTGTATATGATGAGGATAGTTTTACTCAAATGAAACGGTGAAACACTCATAAAGTGATTCTCAGAGCAGTTCTGGAGATGTTGTTTGTGTGTTTATGTCCTCATTGAGACGTCACGCGCGCTTCAGTGTGTGTGCCAAAGGAAAACGCGCGTCTCTGTCATCCATTCATACAGAGATATGATCGCGTAATAATGCTCATCACATCGGATCGTGTAAATCAGTGGAAAATGAATAGAAATTATGATTCTGTGTAAAGAAACTTTAAGTAAACATGTATTATCAGGGAATGTGAGCAGATCAGTGAAGGAGATTTCAGCTGTACTGCATGTCACTCACAGCAGCTCTACTGCAAACAGCAACAAGTATACTAACATCACTTAGACCTTTCTTGCCTGCGCGTTATTTGAGCGGACTCCAGTGAGCATGAGCGGTAACTGAGCAGAATGATAGAGCGGAGCGTCACACGGCGCAGTGATGACGGTTGAGGGAGAGGGCAAACATGAACACTGCTGGGTGGTGCGGAGCGGCATATATTTTCGGCTGCTGAAAATTCAGTGCATCTCTAGTAAATGGACAATACGATTCTTCGAGGCATATAATTTGCCTCGATGATTTTTTGTATTCGAGTTACTCGAGGAATCATTTCAGCCCTACATTACTGCGAGCGCCCCCTTCTGGATTAGGGGTGAATTGCCTGTATTCGTCGTAAGGCCTCATTCACCGAACCGAGATGCCCATACCGTGACGGTTCGGTACGAATACATGGTACTAATTCACAGTACGTGCCACCCCTAGTGACCATACATGCTATTTTTCCCGGACGCGTCCTGACCAGGATTTTTATATTAACCTTTTAGAAAATTAAAATTTTTCTACATATACACTGAAACATCTTGAGGTTAATGTAATTAAAAAAGCTAGAAAACACATTTTCATTCAAAATTGCTAGTAAATTTAAATAATTAAGTAACATCAATGATTCATTTCTTTATGCATGACAAAAAAATAAAAATCGTGTAAAACATACTCAAATTAATCTTTGTTGTATTTACATCTTCCAAAAAAAAAAAATTCAGGGTATGAGATTTTAATGTTTGTACCAAAATCACAGCTTTGTCGTCTGGGGTTTGGATGGAAAAGCGAAATATACTCTGTGCCGATGACAGCTCGACCAGCCGGGCCGCTAGAGTTCGCTCCAGGAATCTCTGCCTGTATGAGACACAATAAACACACTGACTGAATATGATCTGCAGATGACAACAAAACGAATCACTCAAATGAACTCGCTAACCTTTCTGAATTCGGCTCGGACACTAAACTGAGCTGTGATATATCACACTCTCCATCTTCACGGGGCTTTACTAATATTTCAGTTATGTAAATCTTCAGCACCTCTGAAACACAAAACATATATTAAACACAGAAAACTGCACATTATTAACAGCCGGAGGTGCAATATTATAATAAATAACCTCTTAGATAATACGTGCACCTTCAGCATTTCATAGAAACACAGCTTTCTTGTAATAAAAAATTCAGTTATAATATAATTCTGAGCTCAAGAATTGTTTTCCAGGCCAAATATTAAAACTATTTTAAGAATGGAATTGAATATTGTGTAGAAAACACACTATAGTAGCTGTTGTTTAGAGCATAAACCTAAGTCATCTTGTACTTTTGCAGACTGGTGTGTAATTAATTACATTATTTATTTAATTATGATTGATTAATTGCAGCAAGTCCTTTTGCATACTAACTAAACTGTTTAATTGATCGTTGTCAAGTATGTATACAGCGCTTTATAGCGATGAAAACCGTTTCAAAGCAGTTTCACAGTAATAAACAGGAAAATACAGTAAACATGTTTTAGAAGATACACATGGTTTCAAAGCAGCGTCAAAGTAATAAACAGGAGAATAACAGCTAGTGCTGTTAAGCTATTCAATTATAAATAAATTTAATTTCAGCAATAAGGCAGCTCTACAGGAGACACTAGCGTAATTTACTGTGTGGATTCAATTCAGTTCAATAGGCTACACATTAGGGTTGGGCGATATGGCCCAAAAAATTATCACGATAATTATTTTCATATCAGTCGATATCGATAATTATCACGATAAATGTCAAATCTTTATTTCTTTCAAGTTTAAAGCCATATTTTTGCTCAAGTGAAAGTTTTAGAAACCAGACCATTAATTTTCCTTAACACAATAATTATCTAAATAGATATGTATTTCTTAGTTTCTGCATGTTCTAATGAGTTGATATTGTTTCAAAATCAAGAAACCGGTTTGGGTTGCCTGATGATAATAATATCACTTTTTTGTCTCTTAGAAATACACATTTGATCGTAGCTTGAGTTAGGATGCAGTAACATTTTTGTTCATTATCAAAATCAGTAACATCTTTACATCAGTAACATCTGTAGCAACCTCAGTTTTATATGGTATAATGTATTCTGACCAAGTTTTTATTTTTATTAAGCATTGGTCTCCTATAGTAGCATACATTTAAATAATGATAAACAGTTAAAACCACACATATAGCACCTCAATAACATGGTCAAAATATAACTAAATGGTTTTTAAGTAGTTTATTTGTATGAAAGACGGTAGTCTAAAACCATTCAGTATAAATGTACACATGCTATAGCTGCCTTAACCACACATACTTACTATAATCATATACCATTACTCCTGTAATAATATTAAATGTGAATATCCCACATTTCTGCCACAATACCATAGTGCAGTGAATGTTACTACAGTAAATCCATGGTAAATAATGGCGATGTGCATATTGAAAAGCCTTCTGACTGTCTCGTTGCACAGTGTTTCTCATGTTCGGCTTGTGTTCTCACATTAGGCGTGTTCGACTTAAAGCGGCGCTGCACAGAATGGCCAGTGTATGACATCAAAGTACCGCGAGAGCGATAAGAGCAGATGAAACCTATGCTTTCGAATGGCTCTCGCGGTGCTTTGATGTCTTACACTGACCATTCTGTGCAGCGCCGCTTTAAGTCGAACACGCCTACTGACTGGATCTCACAGCACTGCTTAGTGATCACGTGACCGAGTAAACGCATCTGCTCTAGTGAGCTCGTGCCGCGCGGCAGTTTGAACTGTGATCCGAGCGGATAAACGGTCCGTGTGGCGCGATTCAAATGAGTCACGTGGTTTCGTTCCGCTTTTGGCGCATAAACATTATATCGAATATTTTTCGAACTTAGTCATATCGTTTTAGAGGAAAATTATATCGCGATAATTATCGTTATCGAATTATCGCCCAGCCCTACTACACATGCGGTGCTATTGTGATTTTGATCAAGTGTTTGACCAAGATCATGTGTGACCATGGACCACAAAACCAGTCGTAAGGGTACATTTTTAGAAATTGAGATTTATACATCATCTGAAAGCTGAATAAATAATATTTCCATTGATGTATGGTTTGTTATGATCGGACAATATTTGTAAATCTGGAATCTGAGGGAGCAAAAAAATCTAAATATTGAGAAAATCATCTTTAAAGTTGTCCAAATGAAGTCTTAGCAATGCATATTAATAATCAAAAATTAAGTTTTGATATATTTATGGTAAGAAATTTACAAAATATTTTCATGCAACATGATCTTAATATACGAATGATTTTTGGCATAAAATAAAATGTGAAAAATTTTGAAAAATTTCACCCACGTAATGTATTTTGGGCTATTGCTACAAATATACCCCAGCGACTTAAGAGTGCTTTTGTGCTCCAGGGACACATTTGTAGCACTTCTTAATATTTGTGTAACATTTAGCTGAATATTTGTGTCCCTCAATACAAGCTTGTAAAAGTGTAGCAAAAAAAATATATACAAATGTGTCACGAACAGGGTTGCCAGGTCCCAGACATATTTTAATAGCAAAAATATTTTGCCAGCTTTAGGATTCCCATATAGGGCATTAAAATCAATGTATAGATTTGATTTATTATGTTTTTCCTATTACGATTATTTTAACTAGATTAGCTTGTATTATGTGCATGTTTAATTATTTGATCTGATCTAGATTGAATTGCTTTTTTTATATATCAATATTTTTAAGTGTTTTTTTACTCTCTTTAATTTTAATTTTCAGCATTTTGCATGAACAATTGTTTAAAATGCGAGCTATAAATATGAATAGCACTGTCACAATGTGATACACTAACAAAGCCATCCATAAATACTGTAGTATACTGAATACACACATACAGTAAAAACTGATATTTTCTGATCTCAAGACAATTATTAATAGCATACACACTATTTTCTCCTCACTCACTCCTGTTTTGTTTGCACACAAGTATAATGTGCATTTAATCTACAATGCTGAACTCAAACAACCTGATTTAAAACTCCTGGTGTGAGCGAAACTCATGATATCTCTAGTGCCTATCAAATCTCAATATGTGTAAGGAAGAGATTTGAGAAGTTCATATTTCAATGCAAAAGACATGTTAATAAAAAAACATGAGGATGAGTAAATGCATATTCATTTGTGTGTAAACTATCCCTTTAAAATACTGTCAAAACTCACTATCACTAAAAATAAACCTTTGCAAACAGACTATTTTTGCTTCAAAAGCACAGCACTTTTATAAATACCCAAGGGTCAATAACATTACATTTCAAAGCATATTAAAGAGTCTCGGGTTGTTGCTAATGGTAACAATGAATGGCTGATATGCATCATGGGTAATGGATGATTTATATATAAATGAGCTCTGGTTTTCTTCATTTGCACTCATGTAAAATGACTCAATGGTGTGTTAGCTCATTATCCCGTACCTGCAGTGAGTTCCTCGCCCAGCGCCGCAGAGCAGCTCCTGCAGGACACCGTCACACGCTTGCTGCTGCGCTTCTGCTGCAGACACACATATACTACGGTCAAAGGCACATTTGGTCACAGGCTGCTTTATATGGCAGTGGATACTTGATCTGTAATAATCGGTATCGGCCCTGAAAAACACATATCGGTCGACCCCTACTTGTGAGATTAGTTTGCGCCGTTCGTAGCACAGATCAACGCGGCGCGAGCTTTGTAACATTGCGCTGTTTTGTCCCACTTTCAGTGCATTTGACTCCCATATGTACGGCTAAACACGGTCGTCTCGAACCAGCTGTTCATCGCTGTAGATATGCAATGCAGAGAGCATTTCATTTACATCCCGAAGGTGGAATCTGATTAGATATGGACATTAATATGAGTAATAAGCGCAGATGTCAGGGTGAACTATGACTTACTCTTGGTGTTTGCTGTCAGAGCAGACGATGTACAGCACTTTGAGTGCTTGAGCGGCCCGGCATGACTGATGCTCTCCGGGATGAACCTCATCTGCGGATATGACGCTGTCGCCTCTCGCTGCTGCGTCAGGAAACGAGGCCACCAGAGCGTCCGTGTTCAACAGCCACAGCTGATAATTAAGAGAAAATAAATTACCCAAAGAGCAGATTTAAAGGGGACATAATGTGTTAAAAAATGTCCTGGTTTCAGGGTTTTCTCTTTTGCTGTCATGGCTGAGAAACAGTTAAATTAACTAGACGAGTAAAGTATGTAAACAAACTTTGACGTTGGATTTTAACTTATTTGAAGATTTTACTTTAAGTCAATAAAACGTTAGTAACATGTTCAAGCACATTGCAAAACTGTTTAAACAAGTTGCTAACATGATTTAACATTCTCCTAACATGTTTTAGGACAATTGCGAACTTAACATTAGTAGCATGTTTTAACATGTTGCTAACATGTTTTAGCACGCTTCGAACACGTTTTAGGACAATTGCGAACATAACTTAGCATTAGTAGCATGTTTTAACATGTTGCTAACATGTTTTAGCACGCTTCTAACACGTTTTAGGACAATTGCGAACTTAACATTAGTAGCATGTTTTTATATGTTGCTAACATGTTTTAGCACGCTTCTAACACGTTTTAGGACAATTGCAAACATAACATTAGTAGCATGTTTTAACATGTTGCTAACATGTTTTAGCACGCTTCTAACACGTTTTAGGACAATTGCGAACTTAACATTAGTAGCATGTTTTAACATGTTGCTAACATGTTTTAGCACGCTTCTAGAACACGTTTTAGGACAATTGCGAACTTAACATTTAGTAGCATTTTTTATATGTTGCTAACATGTCTTTAGCACGCTTCTAACACGTTTATAGTGACAATATGCAAACATAGACATTAGTAGCATGTTTTAACATGTTGCTAACATGTATTTAGCATCGCTTCTAACACTGTTTTAGGACAATTGCGAACTTAACATTAGTAGCATGTTTTAACATGTTGCTAACATGTTTTAGCACGCTTCTAACACATTTTAGGACAATTGCGAACATAACATTAGTAGCATGTTTTAACATGTTGCTAATCATGTTTTAGCACGCTTCTAACACGTTTTAGGACAATTGCGAACTTAACATTAGTGAGCATGTTTTTATATGTAGCTAACATGTTTTAGCACGCTTCTAACATGTTTTAGGACTAATTGCAAACATAACATTAGTAGCATGTTTTAACATGTTGCTAACATGTTTTAGCACGCTTCTAACATGTTTTAGGACAATTTCAAACATAACATTAGTAGCATGTTTTAACATGTTGCTAAAACGTTTTAGGACAATTGCGAACTTAACATTAGTAGCATGTTTTAATATGTTGCTAACATGTTTTAGCATGCTTCTAACACGTTTTAGGACAATTGCAAACATAACATTAGTAGCATGTTTTAACATGTTGCTAACATGTTTTAACACGCTTCTAACACGTTTTAGGACAATTGCGACCTTAACATTAGTAGCATGTTTTAATATGTTGCTAACATGTTTTAGCACGCTTCTAACACGTTTTAGGACTATTGCAAACAACATTAGTAGCATGTTTTAACATGTTGCTAACATGTTTTAGCACACTGCTAACATGAAATAGCAAGTGTTAACAGTTTGGTAGCATGTTTCAATGCATTGGAAGTAGGGCTGTAGCTATCGAATATTTTATTAATCGAGTATTCTACCGAAAATTCCATCGATTAGTTACACTTTACATGCAATGTATTTTAGGTGTTATAATAATTATATGATTGAGGAAAATGACAAGTTATGTTTTATTTTCTCCAACCTAATGTTTTATTGTTATTTGTTTTTTTAAAATAGCCTCATGAAATGTTTTATTTTTCCTCAGAAATTCTGTGTTGTGTATCTGGTTATCAAATGAAGGCATAAAACAGCAATTTTATTTATTTTAAATGATTGAAAATTAATATTTTTTGGCAAACAAAGGGAATTTACTATTAACATTAAAACATTTTGGAAATGTTGTGTGTTCATTCCTTACAAAAAAATTAAGTTTTCATAATTTTAGTAGTAGTAGTACATTCTGCTGAACAAATATTTCTGCTGCACTGTCTTAAAAAACCGGACTTTTATTTTGACGGGTTGCCGTGAATACCTTTACATTTCTGTGTGTATATGATGAGGATAGTTTTACTCAAATGAAACGGTGAAACACTCATAAAGTGACTCTCAGAGCAGTTCTGGAGATGTTGTTTGTGTGTTTATGTCCTCATTGAGACGTCACGCGCGCTTCAGTGTGTGTGCCAAAGGAAAACGCGCGTCTCTGCCATCCATTCATACAGAGATATGATCGCGTAATAATGCTCATCAGATCGCGTAAATCAGTGGGAAATGAATAGAAATGATGATTCGGTGTAAAGAAACATCAAGTAAACGTGTTATCAGCGAATGTGAGCAGATCAGTGAAGGAGATTTCAGCTGTACTGCATGTCACTCACAGCAGCTCTACTGCAAACAGCAACAAGTATACTAACATCACTTAGACCTTTCTTGCCTGCGCGTTATTTGAGCGGACTCCGGTGAGCATGAGCGTCACACGGCGCAGTGATGACGGTTGAGGGAGAGGGCAAACATGAACACTGCTGGGTGGTGCGGTGCGGCATATATTTTCGGTTGCCGGAAATTCAGTGCATCCCTAGTAAATGGACAAAACGATTCTTCGAGGCACATAATTTGCCTCGATGCTTTTTTTGTATTCGAGTTACTCGAGGAATCGTTTCAGCCCTACATTACTGCGAGCGCCCCCTTCTGGATTGGGGTGAATTGCCTGTATTCGTCGTAAGGCCTCATGCACCGAACCGCGATGCCCATACCGTGACGGTTCGGTACGAATATATGGTACTAATTCATAGTACATGCCACCCCTAGTGACCATACGTGCCATTTTTCCTGGACGCATCCTGGCCAGGATTTCTATATTAACCTTTTAGAAAGTTTTTTTTTTTTTTACATATACACTGAAACATCTTGAAATGATTTAATGAAAAAAGCTAGAAAATATATTGTCATTGAAAAATTGCTAGTAAATTTAAATAATTAAGTAACATCAATGAGTCATTTTTTTATGACTAAAAAATATATATTTTCTTGTAAAACATACTCCAATTAATCTTTGTTGTATTTACATCTTCCCAATTTTTATGGATTTGTTTTTTCAGGGTATGAGATTTTAATGTCTGTACCAAAATCACAGCTTTGTCGTCTGGGGTTTGGATGGAAAAGCGAAATATACTCTGTGCCGATGACAGCTCGACCAGTCGGGCTGCTAGAGTTCGCTCCAGGAATCTCTGCCTGTATGAGACACAATAAAAACACTGACTGAATATGATCTACAGATGACAACAAAACGAATCAATCAAATGAACTCGCTAACCTTTCTGAATTCGGCTCGGACACTAAACTGAGCTGTGATATATCACACTCTCCATCTTCACGAGGCTTTACTAATATTTCAGTTATGTAAATCTTCAGCACCTCTGAAACACAAAAGATATTGAAATATATTAAACACAGAAATCTGCACATTATTAACAGCTGGAGGAGCAAAATTATAATAAATAACCTCTTAGATAATACGTGCACCTTCAACATTTCATAGAAACACAGAGCTTTCTTGTAATAAAAAAAATTAAGTTATAATATAATTCTGAGCTGAAGAATTGTTTTCCAGGCCAAATATTAAACACTATTTTAAGAATGGTATTGAATATTGTGTAGAAAACAGTATGCACACAATATGCATAGACTAGCTGTTGTTTAGAGCAAAAACCTAAGTCATCTTGTACTTTTGCAGACTAGTGTGTAATTAATTACATTTGGAATATTGAATTATGATTGATTAATTGCAGTCAAGTCCTTTTGCATACTAATTAAACTATTTAATTGATTGTTGTCAAGTTAATTATTTGATCTGATCTAGATTGAATTCCTTTTTTTATATATTAATACTTTTAAGTCTTTTTTTACTCTCTTTAATTTAAATTTTCAGCATTTTGCATGAACAATTGTTTAAAATGCGAGCTATGAATATGAATAACACTGTCACAATGTGATACGATAACAAAGCCATCCATAAATACTGTTCACACTGTAGTACACTGAATATATACATACAGTAAAAACTGATATTTTCTGATCTCAAGACAATTATTAATAGCATACACACTCGTTTCGCTTCATTCACTCCAGTTTTGTTTGCACACAAGTATCAATGTGCATTTAATCTACAATGCTGAACTCAAATAACCTGATTTAAAACTCCTGATGTGAGCGAAACTCGTGATATCTCTAGTTTGTGAAGTGCCATCAAATCTCAATATGTGTAAGGAAGAGATTTGAGAAGTTCATATTTCAATGCAGAAGACATGTTAATAAAAAAACATGGGGATAAGTAAATGCATAATCATTTGTGTGTAAACTATCCCTTTAAAATACTGTCAAAACTCACTATCACTAAAAATAAACCTTTGCAAACAGACTATTTTTGCTTCAAAAGCACAGCACTTTTATAAATACCCAAGGGTCCATAACATAACATTTCAAAGCATATTAAAGAGTCTCAGGTTGTTGCTAATGGCAACAATGAATGGGCGATATGCATCATGGGTAATGGATGATTTATATATAAATGAGCTCTGGTTTTCTTCATTTGCACTCATGTAAAATGACTCAATGGTGTGTTAGCACATTATTCCATACCTGCAGTGAGTTCCTCGCCCAGCGCCGCAGAGCAGCTCCTGCAGGACACCGTCACACGCTTGCTGCTGCGCTTCTGCTGCCGACACACACAAATACTATGGTCAAAGGCACATTTGGTCACAGGCTGCTTTATATGGCAGTGGTTACATGGTAATACATATTCTGAGTCATAACACACTCAGCTGGACACAGCAGCTATTTAAAGCCATGCAAGTTCTTCACACTTCAACCTTTTCTATTGTCAGCTTCAGATGAAACGTTGAATGAATACTAAAGTTCCCCCATCTTTGTTTTGTTCAATCTGTCAACCGATTAATCGCATCCAAAATAAAAGTTTTTGTTTAGATAATATCAGTGCTTCCCCTACGGGACCCCAGCCCCCTTTGAAGATCAAGTTAATTTTATTTTCTCTATAGCGCCAGATCACAAAAGAAGTAATTTAATGTTACCTTTCCTATAGAACTGTTATATACCTTATTATTTCATTAAACAAACTAAATAGCCTTATATTATTTACACGACGGCATGTCATTTCTGCCTCTACTTTACATGGTCGTGCTCTCTGCACACACACACACACACACACACACACAGAGAGAGACAGAGACACACACACACACGTAAATATTAAGCAGCAAAACGACTATTTAAATATGACTTCTGTCTGTCTCTGTTAACGTATGGCGCAGACGCGCGGGTTTGTTTACTACTCATACACACAGTGTGCGTGATGCTTGCGGACATTACACGTCTGCTGCACACAACTAGAGAGAGACAGAGAACACATGACACACACATCACACAGAACATGCTCTGAGAGTCACATCACGAGCATTTGACCGTTTCATTTGAGTACACAACTATCCTCATCATCATCATATATACACAGACACATGTAAAGGTATTCAAACAGCAACCCATCAAAAAAAAGTTTGGTTTCACTATAGGGCTGGGCGATACATTCGATAACGATACATTATCACGCATATAATTTTCACTCTACACAACGATATGACAACAGTTCAGAAAAATTTTCGATATAATGTTTATGCGCACAAACAGCGGACACGAAACACACAGCGACTCATTTGAGATTGCGCCACACGGACAGTTTATCAGCAGTCGGATCACAGTTCAAACTAGCACACACGGCACGAGCTCACTAGAGCACATGCGTTTACTCGGATCACGTGATCACTACAGCAGCGCTGTGAGATCACAATCAGTAGGCGTGATTCGACTTAAAGCGGCGCTGCACAGAATGGTCAGTGTAAGACATCAAAGTACCGCGAGAGCCGTTTGAACAGCACAGGTTTCATCTGCTCTTATCGCTCTCGCGGTACTTTGATGTCATACACTGACACATTCTGTGCAGCGCCGCTTTAAGTCGAGCACGCCTAATGTGAGAACACAAGCCGAGCATGAGAAACACTGATAGCACAGGAGACAGTCAGAAGGCTTTATCAATATGCACATCGCCATTATTTACCATGCGATTTACTGTAGTAACATTCACTGCACTATGGTATTGTGGCAGAAATGTGGGACTATCTGCACATGTTAACTACTTATTACAGGAATAATGTTTGTATATAACTTACTCAGTAAGTATGTGTGGTTAAGGCAGCTATAGCATGTGTACATTTATACGGAATGGTTTTAGACTACTGTCTTTCATACAAATGAGACTAAACTTAAAAACAACATCTTAGTTATACTCTTGACCATGTTATTGAGGTGCTATATTGATGTGGTTTGGTAAAACTGTTTATCATTATCTAATGTATGCTACTACAGGAGACCAATGCTTAATAAAAATACAAACTTGGTCAGAATACATCATACCATATAAAACTGAGGTTGCTACAGATGTTACTGATGTAAAGATGTTACTGGATTTGATAATGAACAAAAGTTACTGCATCCTAACTCAAGTTGATCAAATGTGTATTCTCTAAGAGACAAAAAAGTGATATTATTATCATTCATATGTATGAGACAACCCAAACCGGTTTCTTGATTTTGAAACATATCAACTCATTAGAACATGCAGAAACTAAGAAATACATATCTATTTAGATAATTATTGTGTTAAGGAAATATTATCATGGTCTGGTTTCTAAAACTTTCACTTTGGAGCAAAAATCTGGCTTTAAATCTTAGAAAGAAATAAAGATTTGACATTTATCGTGATAATTATCAGATATCGACTGATATACAATAATTATCGTGATAATTTTTTGGGCCATATCGCCCAGCCCTATGTTCACTATATTGGGCAGAGATATATTAATATTGTTCAGTGGCACGTACGTAATAGGCTACTACTACTAAACCTATTAAACCCTTATTTTTAAGGAATAATCATACAATATGTAATATAAAAAATAAGATTTGTTTAATATTAATTCATTAAAAGATAAATTAAATTAATGTTTTTATCCTGGTAAAGATAATGGACTCAATACTGATTATTGTATTTTTATTATCTTAATGAGCAAAACAGACTTCTTTAAAAAAGATGATCAATCTTAACAATTCTCAACTTTGATATAAATGATAGCTTAATTCAAAATATGATTGGTTAGTTTATGAAGAACTGCAAACCCATTTTTGGATGACAAAATAACTAGCCTTGCTTATTTTTAAAGCTAAATCTGCAGTCCTGTGACTTGCTATTTTGGTAACAGGCTTGGAAATTCGCAAACCTCATGCAACCTGAGAGAAAATAAAACACTCTCATATAATGTTTATTTTGACCTGAGGCTGAATGCTTCTTTTCACTAAGCATGTGTTTTAAAGTGTTTCACTCTCCTGCAAGTCATTTTTCAACTTGTTTTCAAACTTCTGCTTCGACTGTATGCTGAAAATATATATAAAAAATCAATAAGAAAACCGACAACTGTGTGCTGAAGTGATTTCGGATTGAAAAAAGTGCTGGAAAGAGTGTTGTTATCTCCTCGGGCTACACACAGATTGAGTTTGAGAAAGAGAATCAACTCCTCTTAAAGACATGAGCGGCTCTCCTCCACAGACCGGCCGAGCGTAATGTCTTTAAGAGTGGATTTCCTCTCCGCCTCTTCAGCCTTTAGTGTGATGAAAGCAAGCCATCTGCCTCCTCTGTCAACCCTCAGGCTGTGTAAGTGAGATCTGTGCACTACTTAGGGTGGAAACATCACTACTGCATGTGTCTTCACTGTTTCAGACATTCAGCACTCAGCATTAGTAAGAGTGCTACTTTTGCTTAATTTAATCATGCGTTAGGACTCCACACTAATATGTACCACAGATATGAGTCTAATACGCCCTGACTAAGGTGCTTCACTGAATCACCTCTTCCAGCAGCATCCTAGTTTTCGCATCCACGGATGATCGACCAGCATTTGCCAGAACACCATGCATTCAGCTTCAGTGGAGATGACAGGTCTTGAAGCCATGCAGGGGGATATGGCTGCTGAGCTTACCTCTGCAGAGGCCTTCTGAAGCGACTTCTCTTCCCGTATGAGGGTTTGCTCACAGCTGCTGTCCCGAGCTAACAGAAGAAACGTGTCCCCGAGCAGACAGTCTCCATCTCGTGGGAGCAGCTTCTTGTTTGCGAAGGGATCGGGGTGGCAGCACCAGTCGTCCACTAATGCATTCCAGTTTCCATTGGGCAAAGGAAGAACCCGTCCAAAAGTCCTTTGGGAGTAAGAAGATAATAGCTCAACACTGATCTAATGTGTTTCCTTTGATGCACTTTATTCACCAATTTATCAATTGTCAGCTAATAAAGAAATTGAAGACATTCATGTGAACTCTGTTCTCGAAGGGCAGCGTGGAATCGTCCTATGCAAGTTTCATTGGCAAAGGAAGGAGAACGTCACATTAGACCCGTAGCGATCCATAGCTCAACACTGCTAAGTGTAGCCTCTGATGACAAGAAATCAACACAAAAAACTAAACTAAAGCATACCAAGAGACGATGCTTGTTTGTATAACCAATGATTGATCTGAGTAGATAAGGATCAGAAAACACTGGCATCTGTAGAGGGCTGAGTATCATTTATTAATTAGAGTGTTTATTAAAATTAAAATATTACAATTTTATTTGTTATTTCTAGTGCTGTCAAAATCAAGATTAATCGCATCCAAAATAAAAGTTTTTATTCACAATAATATATATATATGTGTATTGTTTTTATTTATTATTAATACATACACAATGCAAATATTTACATGTATATGGTCACAGACGTTAAGATGTCCGCATCGAAAGAAATTGTCAAAAGTGATTTTATGTCCATAGAAAGCACATTAAATGTAATTAAAGCATCTATTTTAAGGTTTCAAATACGTTTTTGGAGAATAAAATGTTGAAATAATGTTACACTGTCTTTCAGTGTAACACAATATTTATGTAACAATTCAAACAACATGTTTATTCTGACTTGTACATATTAAAATATGTAAAAGAATAGGGAAGCATATTACATTTTATTGTGTTTTAAATGAGTAAAAAAATGATTATTGACAAATGGGTGAAACCTAGAATAGTGGCACATTTAAAAAATGTAAAATTACAACTAATTAATATCTGGGGTGAAAGTAATTACTATTTTAATATGTCATAAATATATTTTTGTTGTAAATATGCCTGACAAGCGTGTTACACTGAATGACATTTCAGTGGCTGTTTTCTGTAAATCAGGGGAAAATGTATGATATTTATTTTTTGCACAGAAAAACAAAAACAAAATTGCAATTCAATTAAACAGAAAACTTTTAAAAAATTCAGGAAAAACAACTAAAATGTAAAGCTGTATTACACTTGTTGCTTTTATGCGTAAACCCTTTTTCTATATATATATATATATATATATATCATATATATATATATATATTAATATTATATATAAGTATATTTAATATATAAGCATAACATATTTTTCTTAGATATAATCATTCATGTGTTTTTATTCATATATACATAATACAAATACACAGTTCACACTCATATATTCCGTAAACAAAACGTTTATTTTGGATGCGGTTGATCATTTGACAGCACTAATTATTTCATTTTTAAATTTAGTATTTTTGTTATGCGTTTTTGTCCTTTATATACTTTTTTTGCAAATATTTCTATTTAGCTTTAATACATTTGTATTTGAGTAATTTTGGCACTTCAGGTTAAACACTGTATTTCAGTTAGTAGCCAAGGCAACGTGTTTAATTTCTGTCTAGTTGCTTTAAGTGTTTTATCTGATATTTATATTTAATATTTTTGAGCTTTATTTACAATTAGTTTTAGTTAACAATAATAATGCTGCTATAGAGCATTGCAAAGTCGGTGTAACATATGTAACAAATGTATCAAACAGTAAAAAAATATTATAATTTTAATAATAAATGATTAATACAATAATTCTTTTTTTTCACAATTTAGTTTAAGTTTAACTCGTTTCTGTCATTTATATATTTTTCCAAATATTTATATTTTAGTACTTGAACTTAAACTTGTTTCAATTCTTTGTCGAGGCAACATTTTCTCACTTCAGTTAAAGTGCTTTATGTTTTTTATGTAATATTTATATTTTATCTTAGTTCAGCTTTATTTCATTTAACAAGACATTTTAGTTAAACAACAACATACAATGAAGCATTGCATAGATTCTGCATCATTCAACTGAACTTCTTTCATTTAGGTTAATATGTACAGCGCTTTTCTTAAGCATCGTTTTAAAGCAGCTTTACAGAAAGTCTATGTTTCTATATCAGGGCTCTAGAGTGCGACCAATTTGGTCGCACGTGCGACCTAATTTCTCAGGGGTGCGACTAAAAAAAAACTTTGGTCGCACTGGTGCGTCCAGCCATTCGAGGAAAAAAACAAAAGTCTCCGCGACTCAGAAAGTCTCTCTGCTGTTCGACAACAGACACGTTAGGCTCATATCGTGGTCTAAACCAATCAGAGATAGTGAAGGGCGGACCCCCCCTCTGATTGGCCGTGGTCCAGATATTCCTGTATGTGTGTGTGCGTTTGAAGATGCGTGTGCTGCTGCAGTCAGAGAGAGAGGTGAGTAGTAGAGATGCACGCAGCTCTTTCTCTGAATCTGATCTGTTCAGTGAGTGTCTGACAGTCCCTCCAGGATTCTGCGATCGCTGAATTTATCGCAAAATCATGCAAACTCCGCTATTTTCCAAATTGCTGCAGATTTTGCTCTTAGACGCGTCTTGTGACGTCATCGCAATGCGCATTCAGTCAAAGAAAGGTTGTTTCTCAGTTCAAAAAATTGAATGAACAGCTTTGCGTTCTCTTCATGCACGATTTACAAGAGCTACATTGGACAAACGAACCGAAAGCGGAACAAATCCGCGCTACTCGTTTGGGCTACAGACCGTTTAACTGCTCGGACCGGCGCCGCGGGCTGCTCTCGATCACGCGACACCGTTATACACAGCGCTGGGAGATACAGTGAAGAAAGTAGTAGAATTAGCCGCAGAATCAATAACATCTCTGTCAGATCTTGTGAGAAGCATTCAAATTCGGCACATAATTATGTTAAAGCTACAGATATCAGAACAAACTCCACTGATGTGGAAAACAGGAGAAACGTTATTCAATAAACACAAATCTCCACCATTCACCATTAATTTAATATAACTAACGTTACAGGAACAACTTGTGACAGAAATGGTCGAATGTCTTAAAGTGTTTTTAAATGCTTCACACAACTTTTCCCAGCACTTCAAACTTTAAGTATTACCGAATTTTAAAGTTATTTTTAATGTGATGACATTATTTGTTCATCCTTCATAGGTTTTCCCATTTATAAAACTAAACTTTTCATAATGTAGGAAAGCAACCACTTATTTAAAAATAAAAAATACATTAAATTACCACTATTAGATGGCTGCAGAGAAGTACTTATAGGCTTATCAGCCATTTGCACTCCCTAATATATATATATATATATATATATATATATTGTATTTATTAAATTATATTTAGACATTATGAATTCCATTGATAAAAGTTAATTTTGAACTGCATCTCAACTACCCAGACAGCACAAGTATATCTGTAAGACGTCTTGTACATGTGTGTACAAGATGTACATGTGTGATTAGGGTGAGTGCTTTACTGTCAGGTGCTGGTGCCACCTTCTGTAGAACTTAAAGGCACTGGTGCTGGTGTCCTTAAATGCTAGTCTGGAGCCCTACAATGGTTCTCGAAGTCAGAAAAGTCATAACAATATTAGAAGAATGTTGTCTGTGGTATATTTTGAAGGATTTTTTAATAGGTTTAATGGGAGGGTTTGAGAAGCACTGCACTAGAGCATCCCTTCATTCAGACACAGTGGAAGATCTGATAAGAATCTGTGTAGAGGGGGCAAGTCTGGAAGATGTTTAATGCTAGAGAGTGTGGTCAGCTGGTTTAGCCGAGGCCAAAGATCAAGAAGGACAAACTACAGGAGTTGGCCATCCGAGAGGCATGTGACTGCAATGGAGGATAGTCCATAAGACATTGAGCCATGAGATGTTCAGTTTGACGCCCTTAAAACACTTAATTTAGATGTTCTTTTTATTTCATTTATCTTGAGATGTTTTTAAGTTTAAATATTAGCTCAGTGAAGCACTTTAAGCACCATCACTTTTTTCAGTAAGTTACCTTTCTTGTAGAATTGTGCTTCAAATAAAGAACTTTATGTTGACCAGATTGTTAGTTAATCGTTTACTAGTCAATATTGCCTATATGAAAATTTGGGTGCACCTAACTTTTGTGCCGGTGCACCTAAGAAAAAAAGTTAGGCGCACCAGTGCACCCAGTGCAAAAAGTTAGTCTAGAGCCCTGTATATTATAATCACGAGCAGAAAACTGTGATGTCTACATGGCAGACTGTACAGTTATCCCCCAGATAATGTAATCATACAGAAAACAATATGATCACAGTATTACAACATATGGAAAAAGCAATTTTTGTATCCTGATCAAGAGTTTTGTCATCCTTGACATCCTCGCAAGGGTCGGCATCATCATGTGACAGAGTATAAATACATTCAGCTAATGTTATTCTATTTCAGTTTTAGCTTTAGTAATTTTAGTGAATTGCCAGATGCAATGTCAAAATGTGTAATTACTTCAGTTTAAGTGCTTTAGGTTTCCATCTAATATTTATATTTTATTTTATGTAAGCTTTATTTAAACTTACATTTAGTTTTAGTTAACAATAACCACATTTCTGTAGAGCATTGCAAAGATTGTCAAATATAACACAAACAGTATAAATAACAAGCTCTGTTTAATAAAAACCTATCAGCTTAAATTGGTTTTCTGGGATAAATAGTTTAGAGTCAGCTGACATGAAGTAAAGCTCAGGTCACGTTACTGGAGTTTGCTTTGTTCTTCGTTGATCTCTGTTAATCTGCTGTGTGTGTGCAGCTCATGCACTCATTCCTCGAGGAAACCCAACCAGAATCAGATCCGAGTGACTGTTTAAAGACCTCGGGATGCTGACCTGGGTTTGGTGAGAGAGGGCTCATGGGTAATGATCAGCGTGTAGGGCTCTATGATGCAGAAAACCCAGAATCCAGTCATAAAAATGGAATGTTCAGTTTAACACGGAATGTGCCAAAGTTTGGATTAATTAATCACAAGTATCTCATTACACTTAAATCAAAACGCGATATGGACTAGTATCTGTAAATATTAAGCTGCAAAAGTTGATTTGAATATGAATCATGCATGTCCTGTGTCTCTGTGTGAATGGTTCTGTTTACTACACATACACTGAAGTGCGCGAAATGCTTGCGGTGATTTCAGCGTCTGCCGTCTCAATGAGGACATAAATACATGAACAATATCTCCAGAACTGATCTGAGAGTCACTTCACCAGCATTTTACCGTTTCATTTGAGTAAAACTAGCGTCATATCATACACCAAGAACTATTCACGGCAACCCGTCAAAATAACAGTTTGGTTTAACTTGGAAGACATATAGTGCCAGAAAACTAGATATAATTGGTATCTGGGATAAATAGTTTAGCGTCAGCTGACATGAAGTAAAGCTCAGGTCACGTTACTGGAGTTTGAACTTTGTTTTCTTCGTTGATCTCTGTATAATCGCTGATGTGTGTGCAGCTCATGCACTCATTCCTCGAGGAAACCCGACCAGAATCAGATCCGAGTGACTCGTTAAAGACCATCGGATTGCTGACCTGGGTTTGGTGAGAGAGGGCTCATGGGTAATGATCAGGGCTCTATGATATCAGCGATGCAGAACACGCAAACGGAATCCAGTCATAAAAACGGAATGTTCAGTTTAACGCGGAATGTATCAATGTTTGGATGAATTAATCACAAGTAGCGTCATTACACTTAAATCAAATCATGACATGGACTAGTATCTGTAAATATCAAGCTGCAAAAGTCGATTTGAATATGATTCATGCATGTTCATAAACCTAGCGTCATATCATACACCAAGAACTATTCACGGCAACCCGTCAAAATAACAGTTTGATATAACCTAAAGATATTGTGCCAGAAATAGATATATTACTATTATTTAGTAGAATGTACGTAATATTACTACTACTGTTGACAAATAATACAACTTTATTTTTTTTTAAGAAATAATCACAAAATATTTGTATTTTAATAGTAATAGTCCTTTATTTGCCAAAAATTGTAATGTTTAATTTTCATTAATTCAAATATAAATTAAATCAATGTTTTATGCCTTCATCTGATAACCAGTCAAATTTAAATACACAACACAGAGTTTCTGAGGCGGATTCTTTTTTTTTAGAAGGCAACTGTAAGAATAAATAAAAATGGTTTGTATGCATTCAAATAATTAGACATGCTATCAAAAAATTTGGTAACAATAAAACATAAGGTGAGAAAAAAAAAAAAAAATGTCATTTTTTCAACTTTTAATATATTAATGTTTAATTGTGTAAGTTACATGATTTTAATTAATTAAACATGGTTTTTAATTAATTAAATTGAATTTGACCAATTTAAAAGAAAAATACCGACCCCAAAAATTAAACGGTATCCAGAAAATCGTAACCGTTAAAAACTAACCCCCCCCCCCCCCCCCAATAAAAACGGAATCCAGAAAAATTACAACGGGGGAGAAAAACAGAAAAAAAAAAAAACTAACAAAAAATAAACGGAATCCAGATAAATTTAAATGGGGAAAAATCCGGAATCCTGATAAATTTAAATGGGGAAAAATCCGGAATCCTGAAAAATTTTAATGGGGAAAAATCCGGAATCCAGATAAATTAAAATGGGGGGAAACCAGAATCCAGAAAAATTGAAATGGAAAAAAAAGATTTTGTGAAAAATCTGACGTATTTGATAGGGCCCTAAGCGTGTACCTGTGGGCTGCTCCACCTTTATCCGCAGTCTGAAGTGTGATCCGGCTCGAGTGTCTCCTGGACTCCTCTGACACGACGTCTCCAGCAGACTCACACCAGGTGGCAGCTTCACCTGATAGCTCCTGTCAGGGGTCTGGACGCTCAGGAGAGAGTCTTGTTTCGACTCGATCTTCACATCTGCATCATCCCCGACAGCGTCACTGCTGAGAGGTCAAAGGTCAAACATTTATGATAATAAACGTGATTTCAGAGATGTGCATGTAAAAAATGCTGCCTCAATGTTAGGGTGTTGAAAAGCATCCACTCAAGTCCCTATAACATTATTTATTATGTTAAGGTGTCCTTGTTATACGTTACATGTATTTACTACCAATGAAGTACTGCCATCTGGTGTTTATTTCTGCACCACTGACTGTGTGAGTGTAAGCTACAGTGTCAGAAATGATACACTGTATTGAATACTCCACAGAATATGTTAACAAGTACAGTAAACCGGCTAACGTTACTGTCAGACATTATTATATGTCGTATTATCTGGTGTTGTTGCGTCATAGCGTGCATTCCGCATGTATGTATAACGTTACCAGAGCAAAGTAGTAATTAGGCTTTACAGCCAATACATGTCGTGTAAATTGTTTCTCGTTGCTTCACTCACAGACTTTGATGAACCGCTGAACAGAATATTAATAACCGAACGAGCATTAATAGAGAAATAAACCCACGCTTTACCGAATGAACAAAAGTCCACTTTGCAGCTTCGGTCTGAGCTCAAGAAAGACGAGGTCTTGTTGCGCAGTCTCTTCCATTTATACACTTTACCAGGAAAATATATTTATATATATATTACAGAACTGCTTCATTCATCGATTCTGCTGAGGAGGAACCCCACGCGACATTCAAAACAACGTGACTTCCGCGACATAGTCGTGACGTCACGAAATACATTATTTCAAATTAAAAGTCTCCAACGAACCGTTTTCATCGATATTTTATTTTTGTAAATGTTAAAAGTATATTATTAGGAAATTAGGTATTTAATTGACACTTACATACACTTTAATACACTGTCCAATCAGTATTTATTATAAAGACAGATATTAACTAAATAAATAAATAAATAACAAATTGTCTAAACACACGAGAAGGAGCGTGAATACGTTTTATGTATAATAAATATAATATAATATAATAAAATTATATAGTTAAAAAGTTCACGAAATTAAAATGCTTAAACAAATCAAATTAATTTTTAGGCTCATTTATTAGTTAAAAAATATTGAATGGGGTCAGAATATGTCTTTTGTTGAAGAAAAAAATAAAGCCTCTGAAGGCAGTGCTGGTTTGCGCATGCGTACTTTCAGCGCGCGGAATTGAGTCGTGACGTCAGGCAGTGCGCGAGCAGCGGTGGCGGGAGATTTTCCAGTGTTTCGTCGATCTAGTTCGTGTTCAGGAGATAAACGAAACATTAGCGAGTAAAATGTGGAACCAAGGTATGTGGTTTAGTAACGAGTTGTGTGTAGCACACTATGGCTCCTAGTCTACTGAGTTTTGCTAACTTGCTATAATGAGTTCGTGAGAGCTCAGTTAACTTTAGTCTGTTACTCGCTCTGCAGCCATGCTTGTAGTTCGAGTTGTCTGTTACTGTTGTTGTCTGTTGTTACTCGCACTACAGTTGAGTATGTTGATGTTGTTTTACACATGGAGTGGTCTCGAGGGAATTCTAAACGTGATGTTTTGGCAGGTAAATACGGCGAGGCCAGTGTGGCTGGATACACCCAGTCTCCGGGAGGGTTTGGATCTCCAGCCGCCTCTCAGGGAGCAGACAAGAAAGGGGTCAGTCTGCCTCAGCTCCGTATGAAACCTGTCAGGGAGATGTGTCTGTGTATATGTGTTATTTATATATAACTCAAAAGCGGAATAACAATACACATGCTGCCTAAAGAAGCTTAATTGTATGCATAACTAATTATTAATACAATACAGACAGTGCAGTGCACTTATGCACATTTAAATTCCCAATTCTAGTTACTGTAATGCACGTTATTTGGTATTTCTAACATTTTAAAATGCATTTTTTCATCACGTATTTATGCATTTTATGGTGTATGCTTTGCTTCATCCACAGTTCAAGTTTATGGCTTTCAGATGTTAATTCAGAAAATAGAAATAGCAGTGTTGTTTTCGTTAACTAAGCCTAAAAATATTAAGATAGTTTGCAGTAATTTGTAGTAAAGCTGAAATAAAATGCATATATTAAAACTAGTGCTGTCAAATTATTAATCACATCCAAAAATGTTTACATAATATATGTGTGTGTACTGTGTATAAATACACACACATTCATGTATATATTTAAGAAAAATTTTACGTTTATTTATTATATATATATATATATATATATAAATAAATGCATGTCAATATTTTCAAGATATATGCTAGTGTCTTTATATATATACGCAGTACACCTACATATATAATGTAAACAAAAACTTATTTTGGATGCGTTTAATCGCGATTAATCGGCTAATTAACATAAAAAAGTAATAAAACAATACTTAATTTTTACAGTATATGTACATTTACTATTTTAAATTTAAATATGTCCCGTGCATTTTCTTGACTGGCTTTTGCCGACACGTACATGACGTTCTGAGTCCCGTTTGATTTTCAACCTCAATGCTATCGTCGCTGAAGCAGGGTGACCGTAACGTCTGTTTGTGTGTGTTGTGCAGAGAACTCGAGCGCAGCAGATCGTTCCCTGCACCGTGTCCCAGCTGATGTCTGCGGTGCAGGCGGAGGACGTCTTCAAAGTGGGAGAGGCAGAGATCGCACAGGTGCGTCTGATAGTGTAGATGTACGTCTGCATTGAGCCCTCAAAGATGGGGAACACACACCTGTTTCATGATCTGAAGATAGATCAGCCAATAGACCTTTATCACGGCAGAATCGAAGCAGTGTATCGGTTCCTCCTGTTATATGTATTTTTCAATGTGCTGTAATCACCTAGTTCCCGCGCACCTGGTAGCCCTCGTGGAGTCTCTGAGTCGCCTGCCAAGCACGTTCAAAGCGCTAAACATCATCATATCGAGATTATGATACATAATAATGATAATAAGCTCTGGACATTTGTACTCAACATGGATTAATCTAACATCCTATCACACAACAGAAATAAATGCTACAGCAGCCAGTCATACGTCTGCATGCTGTGTGTGTCTCTGTGTGAATGCTAGGGTTGGGTACCGAAACCCGGTACCAATACGACACCGGTACCTATGTAACCGGTATGTACTAGAAGCACTGCTGTTTGATACAAACTGATTTTAAGCCGTTGAAACACACACAACAGAGCTATATGCGTGCACCGTCTCTGTGTCTGTGTGAGAGAAGCACACTTTTTTCCGCTTTATTGGCTTTGAACGATTAACGTCACATAAACACGTGCGTCAGAATCCCCGTCTTTGCAAGTATCCTTATAAACACAGCGATTTAGGTCTTAAGAGAGAGAAAACGGCAGAAAGAGAAAACGCATATGGTAACGGTAGATATATTGGATCCGGTGTTCTGTCGATTGGTCTTACCCTGTCAGATTTAGCTACCTCCCATTAAAACAGTGGGTATGTTAGTACAAATTCGGCAACGAAAAATGCTACCTGTTAAATTGTTTTATTCACGTCTACATCAACCCCAACCATAAACCTACCCTCACAGTAATTCAGATACATTATTGTTGTTCAGCGTGAGAAAAGGATGCAATATTGATGCGTGCATGCACAGTAAGCCAAGGTAGGAAAATCTGACGGTAGGATAAAATATCAGGACTTCGGTCTTAAAGGGGAAGCGTTCCAATATTCATTCTGTCTGCCATTCATGCTAATCATAGCACACTGCTAGAAAATCTCTCACTGCTCTTGACTAAATCACTTTTGTAACTTTAATCAAATAAAAATAATAATGATATATTTATATACATGTATAGAATCTATACATAATACACGTGTTAATTATATCTATCATAGATAGATATAATTAACAAAGTGAAGACTAATTCATTTACACAATGTATGTAGCACTTCTTATTTATTGTAGTTTTGTTCTATTGCTTGCAATTAGTTTATTATCCTTATTTCATCACTGACTGTTTATTTATCTTCAGTGAGTTTTCGTTTTTTTGTCTCTTTTTAGGCTTGTATTAGTTTGATATTAACGTTGGTGAAAATGATTATGAAAATTCTATGGTATCAAAGATTTTAATATCATAAAAACCTTTTTAAAAGAAAATAATTACTATATCGTGATATATATCGTTATCGTGATATAACATTTTTCATATCGTGATATAACATTTTTGGTCATATCGCCCCCCCTAACCGGCACCACACGTGATCAATAATTTCCCGACTGAGAAAATGCACGTGAACTTAATTCGGAAAGCTCTAATAATACAAGTCCAACACATCTTTGTAGTAACGCGAGTGTGCGGTTTTCACATTCTGACTTAAAAGCACCACTCAGGGAACGAGAGCATCCGAGGAGCGTGTGAATGCAGTAACGTTAATTACATTCGCTCTAACGACCTTCCATTAACGAGCTACGCTACTACTACCCCTTGGGCTAATAATATATCCATTATAAATATACTTAATTATTGTGAAAATACCAGAGATGGCTTGAATAACACAAATAAACTATACATAGTTGTCCTCTCGCGTCTTACATTTACATTTAGTCATTTTGCAGATGCTTTTATCCAAAGCGACTTACAATTGGGGAATACATAAAGCGATTAATCTTGAAGAGGCAAACAGACAGAGGAAGTGCCAATAACACTAATCTCAGGCATTGTTCAAATAAATACGAGCAAGCAAGGGAAGGAGAGAAAGATTTAGAAAAAGTAAATAATAAAAATTGATAAAGACTGGTGTAGTCTAGGGTTAGTCCAAGCCCTGTCTGTGAAACCGGGCCCATGTGTTTAGTGCTAATGGTCAATCCAATTATTAATTGGTAATTTTTTATAAGTATCGGTTCAGGCACCGCTTAGACATGAACTTCATCTCCAGAGCTGCTCTGAGAGTCACTTCAGCAGCTTTATGTGGTTTCATTTGAGAAAATTACCGTCAAGTACACTGAAACTAAAACTGAAAGACCTTCACGACAAACCGCCAAAATAAAAGACTGGTTTAACTTTTGTATAGATTATATATATTTGACTTTTGTAATATATTTTGACCGATTATATTACTACTGTATACCAAGATGGATAGTGGATAGGCCATGTTTTAAGTTAGAAAAAAATGTTTGAGAATAAATAGCTCATTAAGTCTTTATGTATTAATTATTTGGTGCTATTGTGAAGACTAAATATCTAAATGACTATGAAACCGCAGCTGCTTTGTTTACAGGGTAACGATAGCATCGGCGCCCTCTAGTGGCGAATGTGCGTTTCATTCACCGCGTCTCCTTCACTCGCTCCGCCTTCTCATGTGCTCATTTAAATTAAACCGTTGTGTTTTTAAAGTTCAGTAATCATATGAGGCTGTATCGTTGTTTTTCCATAAACGGAAAAAATGAATAACATTTGTTATTGGCTACTGTATAAGTTAGGCTGTTTTGTATTTTGAATTCGCACTCATACGCCTAAATATATTTTCCAGTTCGCACACTATCTATTTTTAGACGCAAATGCACGCACTGTCGAGCGCTGACTCAACTGAACTTGTAGATTTAATCCAACAGAAGCAGATCTGAGAAAGCTGTGGCCCGTAAACGTGCGAGATGATTTCACCACACAGTGCTGCAGTGTGTGCGAGACATGAATAAATGAGATTTTAGCCATTATTCTGTCATTTTTCATTGACAGTCATTACACTGTGCAATTCACACATTTTAATTAATACACTCGCTCTTAATTAATATTCAAAGTCTCACTGTCAACGCATTATACTGTTTAGATTAATTAGCCTAAATGTTTAACATACATTTTTCTCCCTATGCCTTTAAATTTGAATATAACTCGAATATTGATCATATTTAAGTACAAAATTCAAATTGAGTTTTTCAGCCGTTTTGGCAGCCCTAGCGTACGCCGATGTTAATGGAAATACACAGGCATGTAAACACCTTAATCGCAGTATTGCCGCTCTGACAAAAGTGCATGTGTGCTCGTGACGTACATGAATGACGTGACACACACCCGCAGTAATACTCACAGGGTTCGTACGGTCATGAAAAACCTGGAAAAGTCATGGAATTTTAAAACGGCAATTTCCAGGCCTGGAAAAGTTTTGGAAAACTAAATTAACCCAGAAAGTTTTGGAAAAGTCATGGAAATTTGTTTCACATTTGAACATGTTTTAGTTGATAATATATATATATAATAATATTGGTTAAATTACAATAGTTAACGTTCGCGCGATCCGTCACGTGATGTTCTCTGCGTGGGGTAACGGCAACTCGCAGATGTAGCTAGTATTATGTACGTTAGTAAACTCACGCAATGCCAGGAAAATGCAGATTTCGAAATGTATGGATTCAGGATGAAAAATATAAGGGGTGGCTTGAGAAAGATCAGGACCCGGGACGTGCAAAATGTACTCTGTGTCGTAAAACGTTTGACATTTCGAACATGGGAGAGGCAGCGCTGTCTAGCCATGCTAAAGGTGCAAAGCACCAATCTGCTGCTGCAGCTGCGTGCGCTACAGCTCCCAACCCGATCACTGGCTTTTTCACTCGTGTGACTGACGTGACACCCGCTCCCAACTGCGGTGCTTCCCTTTCAGCCACTGTAAAACAAGGGACCATTCTGAGTGCCGCGTCCAGAAACGAAACCCTAACTGCAGAGGTACTGTGGGCGCTAAAGGTGGCTAATTCGCACTATTCCTACAAGTCCTGTGAAGACACAGGCCAGCTTTTTCAGAGTATGTTCCCAGACAGCAAGATAGCAGCCAGCTTTGCATGCGGCGAACGCAAGTGTTCATATTTATGTACTTTTGGACTGGCTCCTTATTTTAAGAAACTGACTTTGGCAGATGTATCGAAGCAAAGCGTCTATGTTATGCTGTTTGATGAAAGCTTGAATCACTATTTACAGTCTAAACAGTTAGACATGCATGTCAGGCTATGGAACGGGTCCGAGGTGAAAACTAAATACATCGGCTCAGAGTTCATGGGCCACTCATCAGCTCAAGACATCGCTGAGAAAATGAATAACTTGCTTTCAGAGATCGGAATCAAGAATCTTGTCCAAATCTCAATGGATGGACCAAACGTTAATTGGAAAGTATTTGAAATACTCCAGAACCAAATGCAGAATGATGCGGGAAAGTCACTAATTAGCATCGGTTCGTGCGGGTTGCATATACTGCACAATGCGTTCAGAAATGGGTGTAAATCCACCGGATGGGAGGTTGAACACGGACTCTCTAGCTTGTATTGGCTGTTCCATGATTGCCCTGCCCGTCATGAAGATTTTATGACAGCAACCGGTTGTAAAACGCCCATGCTTAAGTTTTGTAAGCACCGGTGGATTGAGAATGTCAACGTGTCAGAAAGAGGAATGCTACTCTGGCCCCATGTCAAACAATACATCCAGATGGTAGAGAGAGGTGAACTACCCAATCCAAAAGTAAAGTCATTTGAAGAGGTGAAGATGCGCTGTGCTGATCCTCTCTTCCCAGTAAAAGTGGGAATATTCAACAGCATTGCGAGAGAAATCGACCCCTTCCTCACCATCTATCAGTCTGACCAACCCATGCTGCCCTTTCTCTCCGGTGATATGTACAAACTGATTAAAGGTAAGCATAAACATGGGTTGTGTGATAGCTAATAATGTTTAATTCTATACACTGCAGTAATTAGAAACGCACGCAAATATAATTTTTTTTTTTTTACTTTTTTCCATTTTATAATCTAGAGCCAGATGTTGAATACGTTTAAATAGTTATAAAAATAGAAAGTTTTTGTGTTTAGAAATGTCCCATGCAGGGCAGTGGAATGAATAAAACACTCTCTAGAGATGCGTTTTTATTTTAAAGAGCTATGAACTTTTTACTTTTTTTGTGTTTTTGACATTTTGTGACATTTACTGACCAGACTGCAAAGTTTTTTTTTTTGCCAACCACATTAACTGAGGAAGGCGCTGGCACAACCACTTGTTGTTATTATTATATTTATATGAAATGAAAAAGTTAAAGTAATCTGTTTATTACTTTACTATTACTGTTACTGTTTAGACCATTTAATTTGGTTGTTTTTAGTTAACAGTTCATGTAATATTCATTCTTGTAGTTTAATACATTTATTGATAGTTAAAAAATAATTAAAATGTAAGTTGTTTTTACCTCAAAAGATACATTTGTAAATTTTATTTATCTTGTAAATTTCAAATTAAGTTATCAAAACTGAAGAATAAAATCACTGGACTTTTTTCACAGGCATCATGGGACGATTTCTGAAGGAAAAGCATCTGCAAGAGGCCACATCCATTTACATTTACATTTATGCATTTAGCTTTTATCCAAAGCGACTTACAATTGCATTCAGGTTATACATTTTTATTAGTACGTGTTCCCTGGGATTCGAACCCACAACCTTTCGCTCAGCTGACGCAATGTTCTACCACTGAGCCACACGGGAACAACAACTAAAGCTCCTCCATGTCCCTTTTCAAGACAGCAGTCTGCACAAGGACAGTTCTCAGATTGATATTGGATTTGCAGCAGAAGCCACCCTGAACCAACTCAAGTCTTCCAAAAACATTTCAGACAGGCAGAAACTAGAGATTAAGATGGACTGCAAGAAACTCTTGATCACACTCCTTGAGAAGTTGCTGAAAAAGGCCCCAGTGCATCACACGTTAGTGAGAAGCATGCAGTGTCTTGACCCGAGACGCATGGCTGAAAATAAGGAATTCTTCAGGTTAAGTTCAGGGAATTTGACCCCAAAATCGCTCGAGTGGACACCCTGCTGTATGAGACAATGGGAACAAAACCATCATTTTCCCGAGTGTGGGATGTGGTGAAGATTCTTCTTGTTTTATCACATGGGCAGGCAAGCGTTGAAAGAGGTTTTTCGATCAACAAAGAATTAATAGTTGAGAATCAAAGGGAAAGATCTCTGGTGGCTCAGAGGCTCATTGTTGACCATGTCAGATCTGTAGGGGGCGTAACCAAGGTGGAAATCACAAAGGAGCTGCTCCTTTCTGCTGCTGGAGCCAGGCAGAATTACCATGGGTACCTGGATGAAGAGAAGAGAAAGAAAGAACAGCAAGCTGTTGACTTGAAGAGGAAGGCCCTCACAGATGAGCTGGAAGATTTGAAAAAGAAGAGGGCTAGGATGGAGGCAGACATTTGTGCTCTTGAGAAATCAGCGGATGAATATGCTGACAAGGCTGAATCTTCAGGCAAACTGACCTTAATCACCAAATCCAACAGTTTCCGCCGTACTGCAAAAGAAAAAAAAGCATCTCTGCTCAAAATTGAAAAACAGATTGATGAGAAGCTTACAGAAATGAAAAAATAAATGTATTGATTGTTTTTGGGGGATGTAGAATTCAAATAAAGGTGTTACCATACCTTGTTAAAGACCGTTATCCAGCGAGGTTAATTTATGGCAGTTAAAGTTAAGGACAATGTTGCTGGACACTTTTATTTATTTTTTAGTTTAACATTGTTGGTTCCCATTGATTTATTTTAATTATCTCCCATGGATACGTCAATCCATTTCTAAGGGGTTCTCAGGGTTTGATGTACTATTTAATGTAACTGTGTTACTGTGCAATCGTTATTTAAATAAATGGTTATTTTGTATTCTAAGCTACAAAGCTAGTCATTTATTTTAGTAAAAATATGCTGTTAGTAAAACATGGCTTTTTGTATACATAGACATTTCATGAAACATTAGGTCATGAATATTTACCTCAAAGTCATGGAATTTTATTGGTAAAAATGTGTACGAACCCTGTACTCAGATTAGAAACGATGGCGGAGAAGAAAGCATCGCATTTCTGGGAAAAACACAACTCGCTGCCGCCAGTCTCTGTTACCCTCGTCCAGAAACGGCGAGTAGAACGCGAACGACGGCAGCGTAGGCAAACGAATTGCCATCATTTCTATGTTGCGCGAAAAAAGCATGGAATACAACCATACAAAAGTGTTTTGCATTAGATGTAACAGCTGCCAGTAACACACCTGCTCTTTCTGAGTCCATCATTTGTGCTGTGCAGTGTGGTATGTGAAATAATGGCAGTAAAAAAATAACCACAATTCTTAGAGAATAATAGAAATTGCATGTAAACGGGAGCGAAGAGCTTTGCTCTTGACATGTAAACATCATAATGCAATTAAATCCATAATTCATTATTTGTTTGCCTGTAAACGCAGATCAAATAGAGGCGTGGAAACATGTCTGCAGTGTGGAAGCATTTAAAGCTGTCCGAGAAAAACACAAACATCATTACAAGCACCGACAGCGAGAGACTGCTTAGTCTCTGATGAGCAGAGGGAGGGTGGTTGCTGCTGGTTACTGTATGATGATTAAAATCACCAAATGGCCTCAAACGATTAGTTAATAAGGTGCAGAGTATTTTGTAAAACACGCACGAGTTGCATGTATTCTGACAGCGCTGCTCGAGCTTGTGTGCGAGTGTGTGAGAAGTGTGTGTGCGTGCGTGTGTGTGTGTGTGTGTGTGTGTGTGTGTGTGCGTGCGTGTGAGTGTATGAGAAGTGTGTGTGTGTGCGCGTTGTGTGAGAAGTGTGTGTGCATGTGTGTGAGAAGTGTGTGAAGTCATGATGCTCTGAACAGATCACACATGAACAAACTCATCCCTTTTCTTAAATGTTTTAATCTCTTTTCTGCATCATTTTCACTAAAGTATCTTTGCATATTTAAAAAAAAAGCAGGCTGCACAATGAACCTTTTTATAATTGTGATCATGATTTCAGTTTTTCTCGCTGACGCATTATCGCCTGCAAATATTTTCACACTGGTTATATCCTGAAGACGTTTCATTTTACATTTGTGTTATCTTGCATCAATATCAAGCATTCATAGTTGCGGTTTACAAATACCAAGAATTGAAATCCCCTAATAAGAGCTTTTATATTTAATATTTAGGAGGATCTATTGACAGAAATGCTATATAATATACACAACTGTTTTCAGAGGTGTATAAAGACCTTCCATAATGAACCGTTATGTTTTTATTACCTTAGAATGAGCAATTTCTATCTACCTACACATACACTAAAACGACGGCTTAAACGATTAGTCGACAATATAGACAGTAATAAATTGTCAACAAATATTTTTGATTTTGAGTAGTCGTTTGATCTCATATGAGCTAATAATGTAAGAGCCTGTGATACTGCGGTTTGACCAGTGTGTGGCGCTGTAGAGACTAATTCAGCTCTTCTGGATGCATTTCAAGAGAAGATCGCCAAATGCCATTTTTTCCGGCATAAAAACATTAAATTAATTTATTCTACGGGGCCGTTGAATGCTTGAATCTGATTGGCTGACGAACGTTCTGAGGTGTGCAATTATTTTCAGGGAAACGCACGGCGAACGTAGTTCCAGTCCCCGCTTTACATGTCTGTATCACTTCTCCAAATTTCATTTCAAAGGTCTTAAAACAGCAAAATAACCAAAACCCACAACGACACTGGCCAAACAAATACAGTAAACAAAAGGATAAAATCGACAGATCTTGTCCATGTTTTTGCCACTAAATTGTTTTATTATGTACGGAAAGCACATAGCCTAACGTTACTCTCTCTCTCCCGATCTCGGTCTCTCCCTCACAGACGCCATAACGTTATAGTTAGCACACACATTAACATAAGCGCTAATGTAGTTAGCACTACTCTGACAAATTTATCAGTAACATAGTTTAAGAACTTGAAAACTACATGACTTCTCACAAGCGAGGTAACAACAACGGCTCTGTTTGGGAAGAAAAGGAACTTAAATTCTCACTATAGACATTGCTGCCGATCACTGACTCACAGAGATAACATTAATCTCTCTCTTTTGTTCAGCTTCGGCCAAGAATTGTCGTTTCATTGCATCCCTACTTGTGGTATGTAATGGCTTATAATATTCATATCCAATTGGGCCCAACCAATACGTTATTTGTATTTTTTTTATCCTCCAAAACACCGCTGCTTTAGTTCTCGGGGCCCAATATCCTCGTCTTTGACTATCCTCATCTTTTGATCTAGGTCCTCTCTTACACCTGGTGTTAACTCTTTCCCCGCCTTTGACAGAATTGTCCCACTTTCCGTGTTTTCATTGTTATACAGTAGGAGGCGCTATTGCACATCTTCTGAAAGAGCTCTGGATCGAAACACAGGTGAAGAAGAACCAGAAACAAGCGATCGCATATGTAAAACAATGCATGTATTAAACAGCATCTAAATTAAACGTTACTGAAGTAATTGTTGACCTCGCTTTAGATGTGTTGATGGAAGTTATCTACTCCATCTGTGTTTCGATCTTTATTCTGAATCCTATCCGGATGTAGACTAAAAAAAAAAAAAAAAAAAAAAAAAAGTGATTTTTGTTCAAAGTGTTGATTAAAAAAAAATGAATATTACTTATAAAAAGTTTTTTTTGTATTTGTTTAAAAACAGGTTCTGGTCTTTTTGACGTTGCATGGTCAGATATTCATTCAACAAAATACTCTGGAGGCCTGCTTAAAAAACAAAATGCTGATAAGAAAGAGTTAATGTTTGTCATACAAACAAATCTATATTAATACACTCTGTATTAGGGTTCTGATAAACCTATCAGGCTTTATTTTGCATTAACAAAACTGTACATTATTTGTATTTACTTAACAAAGTCTGTGAGATTGGTTTACTAAACAAGTATATACTGAATTAAGCTTAAATTGTTTTAGCTCAAACCCGAGTTCTTGCGAGTCACAAGCAGACCTCGTTTAGTAAATCAGTCTAACAGGCCTTAAGAGCAGAAAGACTGTCATTTTGTAGAACCGTAAGTTATTTGGATTAAATGTCTTTTAAAATAGTGTACATTTGTTCTGTGTACTGCTTGAGGACGCTCTCGGTGGTTCATGTATCATAGAACCATTTCTCTAAATAACTATCCTTAAAAAACTTGTGTGTGGTGTGAGTTTGAGAAGTGTGTGTGTGTGTGTGTGTGTGTGTGTGTTTGCGCGTGCATGTGAGTGTTTGAGATTGTGTGTGTGCGTGAGAAGTGCGGTGAGTGTGCGTGCGTGCATGCGTGTGTGTGAGTGTGTGTTGCGCGTGATGCGTGTGAGTGTATGAGAATGTGTGGTGGTGTGAGAAGTGTGTGTGTGTGTGTGTATGAGAAGTGTGTGTGTGTGCGCGTGAGAAGTGTGTGTGTGCGTGCGAAGTGTGCGTGTGGAGTGTGTGAGATGTCGTGTGGTGTGCGTGCGTGCGTGCGTGCGTGTGTGTGTGTGCGTGCGTGTGTGTGTGTGTGTCTGTGTGTGTGCGTGTGTGTGCGTGCGTGTGAGTGTATGAGAAGTGCGTGTGTGTGTGAGTGTGTGTGCATGTGTGTGAGAAGTGTGTGAAGTCATGATGCTCTGAACAGATCACACATGAACAAACTCATCCCTTTTCTTAAATGTTTTAATCTCTTTTCTGCATAATTTTCACTAAAGTATCTTTGCATATTTTAAAAAAAAGCCGGTATGGCTGCACAATGAACCTTTTTATAATTGTGATCATGATTTCAGTTTTTCTCGCTGACGCATTATCGCCTGCAAATATTTTCACACTGGTTATATCCTGAAGACGTTTCATTTTACATTTGTGTTATCTTGCATCAATATCAAGCGTTCACAGTTGCGGTTTAAAAATACCAAGAATTGAAATCCCCTAATAAGAGCTTTTATATTTAATATTTAGGAGGATCTATTGACAGAAATGCTATATAATATACACGACTGTTTTCAGAGGTGTATAAAGACCTTCCATAATGAACCGTTATGTTTTTATTACCTTAGAATGAGCAATTTCTATCTACCTACACATACACTAAAACGACGGCTTAAACGATTAGTCGACAATATAGACAGTAATAAATTGTCAACAAATATTTTTGATGTCGAGTAGTCGTTTGATCTCATATGAGCTAATAATGTAAGAGCCTGTGATTCTGCGGTTTGACCAGTGTGTGGCGCTGTAGAGACTAATTCAGCTCTTCTGGATGCATTTCAAGAGAGGATCGCCAAATGCCATTTTTTCCGGCATAAAAACATTAAATTAATTTATTCTACAGGGGCCGTTGAATGCTTGAATCTGATTGGCTGACGAACGTTCTGAGGTGTGCAATTATTTTCAGGGAAACGCACGGCGAACGTAGTTCCAGTCCCCGCTTTACATGTCTGTATCACTTCTCCAAATTTCATTTCAAAGGTCTTAAAACAGCAAAATAACCAAAACCCACAACGACACTGGCCAAACAAATACAGTAAACAAAAGGATAAAATCGACAGGTCTTGTCCATGTTTTTGCCACTAAATTGTTTTATTATGTACGGAAAGCACATAGCCTAACGTTACTCTCTCTCTCCCGATCTCGGTCTCTCCCTCACAGACGCCATAACGTTATAGTTAGCACACACGTTAACATAAGCGCTAATGTAGTTAGCACTACTCTGACAAATTTATCAGTAACATAGTTTAAGAACTTGAAAACTACATGACTTCTCATAGGGCTGGGCGATAATTCGATAACGATAATTATCGCGATATAATTTTCCTCTAAAACGATATGAAAAGTTCGAAATTTTTTCGATATAATGTTTATGCGCCAAAAGCGGAACGAAACCCACGTGACTCATTTGAATCGCGCCACACGGACCGTTTATCCGCTCGGATCACAGTTCAAACTGCCGCGCGGCACGAGCTCACTAGAGCAGATGCGTTTACTCGGTCACGTGATCACTAAGCAGTGCTGTGAGATCCAGTCAGTAGGCGCGTTCGACTTAAAGCGGCGCTGCACAGAATGGTCAGTGTAAGACATCAAAGTACCATTCTGTGCAGCGCCGCTTTAAGTCGAGCACGCCTAATGTGAGAACACAAGCCGAACATGAGAAACACTGTGCAACGAGACAGTCAGAAGGCTTTTCAATATGCACATCGCCATTATTTACCATGGATTTACTGTAGTAACATTCACTGCACTATGGTATTGTGGCAGAAATGTGGGATATTCACATTGAATATTATTCCAGGAGTAATGGTATATAATTATAGTAAATATGTGTGGTTAAGGCAGCTATAGCATGTGTACATTATACTGAATGGTTTTAGTCTGTCTTTCATACAAATAGACTACTTAAAAAATATTTAGTTATATTTTGACCATGTTATTGAGGTGCTATATGTGTGGTTTTAACTGTTTATCATTATTTAAATGTATGCTACTATAGGAGACCAATGCTTAATAAAAATAAAAACTTGGTCAGAATACATTATACCACATAAAACTGAGGTTGCAACAAATATTTTTGATGTTGAGTAGTCGTTTGATCTCATATGAGCTAATAATGTAAGAGCCTGTGATACTGCGGTTTGACCAGTGTGTGGCGCTGTAGAGACCAATTCAGCTCTTCTGGATGCATTTCAAGAGAAGATCGCCAAATGCCATTTTTTCCGGCATAAAAACATTTAATTTATTCTACGGGGCCGTTGAATGCTTGAATCTGATTGGCTGACGAACGTTATTTTCAGGGAAACGCACGGCGAACGTAGTTCCAGTCCCCGCTTTACATGTCTGTATCACTTCTCCAAATTTCATTTCAAAGGTCTTAAAACAGTAAAATAACCAAAACCCACAACGACACTGGCCAAACAAATACAGTAAACAAAAGGATAAAATCGACAGATCTTGACCATGTTTTTGCCACTAAATTGTTTTATGTACGGAAAGCACATAGCCTAACGTTACTCTCTCTCCCGATCTCGGTCTCTCCCTCACAGACGCCATAACGTTATAGTTAGCACACACACGTTAACATAAGCGCTAATGTAGTTAGCACTACTCTGACAAATTTATCAGTAACATAGTTTAAGAACTTGAAAACTACATGACTTCTCACAAGCGAGGTAACAACAACGGCTCTGTTTGGGAAGAAAAGGAACTTAAATTCTCACTATAGACATTGCTGCCGATCACTGACTCACAGAGATAACATTAATCTCTCTCTTGCTCTCTCTCTCTCGATCTCGCGCTCTCTCTCCTCTCGCATCTCGCTCTCTCTCCTCTCTCTCTCTCTCGCCCTCTCTCTCGCTCTCTCTCTCTCGTGCCCTCTCTCTCGCCCTCTCTCTCTCGCCCTCTCTCTCTCGCCCGCTCTTGCTCTCTCCTCTCATCTCGCTCTCTCTTCTCGCTCTCTCGCACCATCACACCGAGCGGTTCTCGAACCCGGGTTTCCGGCGCGGGAGGCGGGCGCTCTAACAAGGAACGCCAAAGGCTACAGCCTCTAGCGTCAATCGGTTAAACACCACCTTTACTGGTATACACATCTGTTACATTGACATCCCACAGTGGGTATTAACGCGCCACCTGAGAACCTTCTTTTTTGTTGTTTTTTGTGATTTTCTTTGTCCAGTCTGCGTTTTCTACCCCCAGGTGTAGGTCTCACTGGCTCATCCAGGCCATCAAAAGTGTTATTAGAGTTTAAAGCACTCATTTTGAAGACTGAGCACAAACAAACGCTTCAAAGCGTTGCCGTGTTGGATTACATCGAACGAATTCTGATTGATCGAGAGGACATATCGCATTTAGGCTAAAAACAGGTTCGGCGCTTATAGCGGTTTGGAAAAGAACTGCATCTTGCAGTACATTTAAAACAAGGAAAGGAGCAGTGAATAGGTTCAGTACACAGCAAAATGGCATGACGAACTCATTTTTTTTTATTTGGCGTTTATCGCGTTTTGGAAAAGAGCTCTTCATATATATATATATATATATGTGTGTGTATATATAATATATATATATATATATATATATATATATATATATATATATATATATATATATATGTGTATGTGTGTGTGTGTGTGTGTGTGTATGTATATATATATATATATATATATATATATATATATAAATATATTATATATATATATATGTGTGTATGTGTGTGTGTGTGTGTGTATATATATATATATATATATATATATATGTGTATGTGTATGTGTATATATATATAACTTAGTTATTAGCTGCATTAGTCTATCAATGGCTGAAACGGTTTAAAATGACGTGTTGGAATTAGCGAGGGAGGTGATAAATGAGATGCGGAAGAAATAATCCTACTCACAATAGCGATTGAAGTAGAAAAAAAACGGATGAATGCTTTGAAATATATAATCTGATCGATGTCTTTAAGTGTGGCAACCATAGTATAAGAGGAATAATTGATTCCGAGCCGTTGAATTATTAGAAAAATATATAACAACGCCTCGGGTGTGCATTATTTTTCTAATAATTCAACGGCCCGTCATCAATTATTCCTTACTTATCTTTTAATGAATGAAAATTAAACAAATCTTAATTTTTGGATTTAATATTATAATTAAAACATTGAAGACATATTGTATGATTATTCCCTAAAAATAAGGGTTTAATAGGCTTAGTAGTAGTAGCCTTTTACGTACGTGCCACTGAACAATATTAATACATTTCTGCCCAATATAGTAAAACCGAACTTTTATTTTAACGGGTTGCCATGAATACCTTTACATTTCTGTGTGTATATGACATGATGAGGATCGTTTTACTCAAATGAAATGGTAAAATGCTCGTGAAGTGACGCTCAGAGCAGTTCTGGAGATGTTGTTCGTGTGTTTATGTCCTCATTAGTGAGGCAGCAGACGTTAATATCTCTGCAAGCATCACGCGCACTTCTGTATGAGTAGTAAACAAACATACATTAACAGAGACAGGCAGAAGTCATATGTAAATAGTGTGTGTGTGTGTGTGTGTGTGTGTGTGTGTGTGTGTGTGTGTGTGTTAGTGATGCGCGGATGAGCTAAAACGTCACCCGAATCCGTAGCTTCAAATATATTATCCACCCACCAACCAACCGCACCTATATTTTTGTCTGATTTAGATAACCGCACCCGATCGTCACATTCAGGGTTCATACGGACATGAAAAACCTGGAAATGTCATGGCATTTTAAAACAGCAATTTCCAAGCCTGCATCGATTTGGAAAAATAAATGAACACAGAAAGTTTTGGAAAAGTCATGTTTCATAATTCTCTCTACAATAGAATTGTGTTTAACCAGCTCCTGAGTTTCGGTGAGGGATTGCACATATATTCCTGCAGGTTTCGACTTTAAAATGAGGGAAATTACTGTAAAACATTTATTCAATACAGTGTATATAGATTAGATGAGTAAATAAATTCACACAAACCCTCAGATCAAATCAGTCACTGAAAACAGCGCGAGTGATTCAGCACCGATCCTCTCTCTTTGACCTTCTCTTCACATCGGCGCATCTAGAGCTGAACGCTGCGATACAAGACTTTAGCTCACGTTTCGGTACAGTTGACATAATTGTCAATAGCCTAATCAGTCATTGTTGCATCGTCACAAAAATGTATTATTTGCACGTCTTTTTAAGCCTTTTGGTACTCGCGCTCTCCAGAGGCGCTTTTGTGTGTGTGTGTGTGTGTGTGTGTGTGTGTGTGTGTGTGTGTGTGTGTGTGTGTGTGTGTGTGTGTGTGTGTGTGTGTGTGTGTGTGTGTGTGTGTGTGCGTGCGTTAGGCTTGCCACGATAGACGTGACGACGGTTATACTGGTGTTAAGCCGCAACACCGTTATGTCACTTGCCCACCGCGGCACCGTCCCTCACCGTCGTTTAGATTTTTTTATAGTAATAAAAATAATTTTGTTCAGTTAGAGGACACTACAATTAAAACTGAATGCGGCTGCTCAATGCAGCGCACTGAATGACCGAGAGTCGTGCATCACAGCAGTCTAGGTCTGCATTGCTGCGGCTGTCCCGACCAGATTTCTTGCACCGTGGGATTCAAATAATTTCCTGAATAAAACGCGGTAACGGTTGGTAACTCTGGTGCAATTTGAACGGGAGCGGGCAGTCTAACAATATCCCGTTCCCGAGGTCCTTTCAGAATATCATATCTGCGCTTTATTCTTATCGAGCTCCGGTACAGCCTGCACTCGGACCGTTATGCGCGCGCTGCATGACATGTATGAACCAGTGCTTCGTTTTATTTGCGGGGTCTGAGCACAGCATGTGCAACGATGCTCAGAGCAGGCTAGCAGATATAATATACGGCTCTCAGACAGAACAGACAGGTTGTGATGAGTGACAGAGCAGAATAAAGACGGAGTGTGAATGCGATGTCTTTGAAGGACGTTCAACTCGTCTTTGCTTTTTTCTTTTTTTGTATTATGCTTATTCTATCATTTTAAATGACAGACTGTGTCGAATTTATTTATTTTTCTCTGCTGCACTTTTCACTGTGTTAACAGCAAGATGTTAAATTAATTTAGTGTTTTGACAAGACTAATAAAATAGCTATTAGGCTAAACCTACATTTTTTTCCTATTGTGTTGTAGGCTGAATGTTAGCATAAACGAATTATATCCTGACAAAACGAATAAAAATAGGGATTACAATTTTTATATAACTTTTTTCCTCTCTGTGAAACTTTATTCCGTGTTGGCAGCAAAATGTTATTGACATTTATCAGTCAATAAATTCAAGACTCTTTACAAGACGAATAAAATAAATACAATTTTGTGCAGACTACACTTTTATTTGTTAGCCTAGTTCTCTTTCTTTCAGCAGAAATGTGAACAAACAGAATATATCGCGGGAGCGGGTGTGTGCGGAATAAAACCTAAAACAGTCCCACGCAGACCTCTACATCACAGATCAGATTTCATTTATCACGTAAAGAGAGATGACTGACAAGACGAGTGAAGTGACACAGACAAGACGAGTGAGGTGACATAGACAAGAAGAGTGAGGTGACACAGACAAGAAGAGTGAGGTGACACAGACAAGAAGAGTGAGGTGACACAGACAAGAAGAGTGAGGTGACACAGACAAGAAGAGTGACGTGACACAGACGAGACGAGTGACGTGACACAGACGAGACGAGTGAGGTGACAAAGACGAGACGAGTGAGGTGACACAGACAAGAGTGAGGTGACACAGACAAGAAGAGTGAGGTGACACAGACAAGAAGAGTGAGGTGACACAGACAAGAAGAGTGAGGTGACACAGACAAGAAGAGTGAGGTGACACAGACGAGAAGAGTGACGTGACACAGACGAGACGAGTGACGTGACACAGACGAGACGAGTGAGGTGACACAGACGAGACGAGTGAGGTGACACAGACAAGACGAGTGAGGTGACACAGACGAGACGAGTGAGGTGACACAGACGAGAAGAGTGAGGTGACACAGACGAGAAGAGTGAGGTGACACAGACGAGAAGAGTGAGGTGTACACAGACAAGACGAGTGAGGTGACACAGTACAAGAAGAGTGAGGTGACACAGACAAGAAGAGTGAGGTGACACAGACAAGAAGAGTGAGGTGACAGCAAACAAGATTTTTCATGAGTGAGGTGACACTAGACAAGAAGAGTGAGGTGACACAGACAAGAAGAGTGACGTGACACAGACGAGACGAGTGACGTGACACAGTTTACGAGACGAGTGAGGTGACAAAGACGAGATCGAGTGAGGTGACACAGACAAGAGTGAGGTGACATTCAGACAAGAAGAGTGAGGTGTTACACAGACGAGAAGAGTGAGGTGACACAGACGAGAAGAGTGAGGTGACACAGACGAGAATTGTAGCTGAGGTGACATCTTAGACGAGAAGAGTGACGTGACACAGACGAGAGAGTGAGTGACACAGACGAGAGAGTGAGGTGACGACGAGACGAGTAGAGGTGACACAGACGAGACGAGTGAGGTGACACAGACGAGACGAGTGAGGTGACATCAGACTGACGAGATTTCATGTGATCACAGACGAGAGAGTGAGTGACACAGACGAGAAGAGTGAGGTGACACAGACGAGACGAGTGAGGTGACACAGACCGAGAACGAGTGAGGTGACTCAGACGAGAACGAGTGAGGTGAAACAGACGAGAAGAGTGAGGTGACACAGACAAGAACGAGTGAGGCTGACACAGACGAGAACGAGTGAGGTGACACAGACGAGAAGAGTGAGGTGAACACAGACAAGAAGAGTGAGGTGACACAGACAGAGAAGAGTGAGGTGACACAGACAAGAAGAGTGAGGTGACACAGGACGAGAAGAGTGAGGTGACGACAGACAAGAAGAGTGAGGTGACACAGACAGAGAAGAGTGAGGTGACACAGACGAGAAGAGTGAGGTGACACAGACGAGAAGAGTGAGGTGACACAGACGAGAAGAGTGAGGTGACACAGACAAGAAGAGTGAGGTGACACAGACGAGAAGAGTGAGGTGACACAGACGAGAAGAGTGAGGTGAAACAGACAAGAACGAGTGAGGTGAGCACAGACGAGAAGAGTGAGGCGAGACAGACGAGAAGAGTGAGGCGAGACAGACGAAGAAGAGTGAGGCGAGACAGACAAGAAGAGTGAGGCGAGACAGACAAGAAGAGTGAGGCGAGACAGACAAGAAGAGTGAGGCGAGACAGACAAGAAGAGTGAGGCGAGACAGACAAGAAGAGTGAGGCGAGACAGACAAGAAGAGTGAGGCGAGACAGACAAAAAGAGTGAGGCGAGACCGACAAGAAGAGTGAGGCGACACAGACAAGACGATGTGGAAGAGTTTCAAAACCAAATGTAAAAGCGCCCGTTTTAAGCCTGTTGACTTCTGAGTCTGACATTAATCTAAGTCAAGGAGAAAACTCACAGAGATCTACCAAGTGAAAAGTAAATAAATGATAAAATAAATATTAAATAAAATAAATAATTAAAAAGGCTTGTTGGGATGCATCTTTATATTGCATTAATTTAATAATAATTAATAACAATATTTGTTTAATATTATTCACTATTCACGATGCCATCAAGTAGTTCCTCTGTAACATAATGCACATAAACACCACTGATCCTCACAAATCTTCTCCAAACACACGCGAGCATCCGTTATAAAACACTCGCTGTATTCAAGCGGAAATATGAGTGAGCCGAGAGCGCACATACACGGTTCGTTTGCGCATCATTTATAACGGACATAACGCATGCCTATTGCACGATCATGTCACTGTAATCATCTTTACCCTGATTACAATAGTCGTCCATCAAAACTTTAGGCTACTAGTGTGACACTGGCTTCTTTTATCCAGCTGAGAGATGTAGTTTGAGAATCATATGATTATACAGAGTTTTTGAGCAACCGTTCAGTCTGTATTACACACTATGAGAACCGTATTTCTCCTCCTAAACAGAATACGTAGAGAGGTGGTACTGTTATTTATTTATTTATAGGCTATATATTTTTTTTACATGACTTAACATGCGAGTCATAATATTAGTGAATGTATTATATTGTAGTTTTATCTCTCGCCCCCCCCTGGTTGAGAAACACTGACCTAAAGCGTGATCTTCCAGCATTGTCTTCGTGATCGATCTATTGGGCATCCCTGCTCTAAGTGATGTTTAAAACAAAAAATTTGTTTCTCATTTATTTGAGAATTTATTTGCTGATTTTTATTTTATTTAAACAGTGCTTGACGCAGAATTACCGCTGATATTAAAGTCAAAGTAAAACGCTTACAGGCTATTGTAAGCTTTATTTTTGTCTTGGTCAAGTGACTTGATGGCTTTGTCTGGATTTGTCTAGGTAACCATTGTTGGTGTGATCAGAAGCACTGATAAATCCACCATCAACATCCAGTATAAGGTGGATGACATGACGGCAGCTCCCATGGATGTGAAGCAGTGGATCGACACAGAGGTACGGCTTTTGATGGATTTGAACATTGAAATCATATTGAAATTTGATTTATAAAACGGATAGTTCCGGTCCTTATTAATTATTTATGTATTTCTATTATTTCCAGAAGTCCAGAAATGTTATGTTTTCAGGCACTGTGCACTTTGCAAGACAGGTTAATCTCAGTGGTCAGTTTTTGAAACAGACATCACAATGTCTTGAATAAATACAAATACTGTTACACACAGGTCTACATCAAGATATATGGTAGATCCAATTGTCTGGCAATGAATAGAGTAGACTATTTCAGAATCACTGTATCATGAATATGATGGACACAATTGTATTGTAGTTGCGAGTACGCAATTATTCAATATATATTTAATTATTCTTGCCTCACTAAATGCCGCAAAGTGTCCTCTTTGGTGTTATGGAAATGGCCACCCTACAGGCAGTACTGCAAAATATATATTTTTTCGGTATATTTGATCAAATAAATAAAGGCTTGATGAGCAAAACATATGCAATGTTTAAAAACATTAAATATTTATCTTCCTTTAATTTATTTCTATAGCACTGTATAAATACAACTAAGTTGCCCAAAGTGCTTTATAAAATAGACACCACACCAACAATAATACCTCAACATAATGATAGAACAAACAAACATCATATATCAAATATATTTAGATGTGGTCTTTGTGCTCAAATGCAGCAAGTGTGGCTTTAGAGCAAATGGAGGGGAATCCCACTCTTAGGTGACTAGATGGATTGTGTGTGTGTGTGGGGGGGGCATTTTTAGACTTGTATTATCTCACCTAAATGTTTGTTCAGTCAGTGTATTTGTTTTTAAACAAGCCTAATTTAAACAAGCCTTTGTAGCCTAATTTAGTTGCACAGTATATTACACACAAGGAAGCTTTAAACTATTTTTTTTTGTATTCATGTAATTTACATGAATCCTCACCAAGATGGACATGCTGATATTTTGTGTGCATGATTTAAGAAATGATCCGTTCATGTTACGTAGGGTGCTTTCCTCCATAACATGAACCATAGTGCATGTAGGGGGTTCCTCCATAGTGTGCCATAGTGCATGTAGGGGGTTCCTCCATAGTGTGCCATAGTGCATGTAGGGGGTTCCTCCATAGCGTGCCATAGTGCATGTAGGGGGTTCCTCCATAGCGTGCCATAGTGCATGTAGGGGGTTCCTCCATAGTGTGCCATAGTGCATGTAGGAGGTTCCTCCATAGTGTGCCATAGTGCATGTAGGGGGTTCCTCCATAGTGCGTATAGGAGGTTCCTCCATAGTGTGCCATAGTGCATGTAGGGGGTTCCCCCATAGTGTGCCATAGTGCATGTAGGGGGTTCCTCCATAGCGTGCCATAGTGCATGTAGGGGGTTCCTCCATAGCGTGCCATAGTGCATGTAGGGGGTTCCTCCATAGCGTGCCATAGTGCATGTAGGGGGTTCCTCCATAGCGTGCCATAGTGCATGAAGTGGGTTCCTCCATAGCGTGCCATAGTGCATGTAGGAGGTTCCTCCATAGCGTGCCATAGTGCATGTAGGGGGTTCCTCCATAGCGTGCCATAGTGCATGTAGGGGGTGCCTCCATAGCGTGCCATAGTGCATGTAGGGGGTTCCTCCATAGCGTGCCATAGTGCATGTAGGAGGTTCCTCCATAGCGTGCCATAGTGCATGTAGGAGGTTCCTCCATAGCGTCCCATAGTGCATGTAGGAGGTTCCTCCATAGCGTGCCATAGTGCATGTAGGGGGTTCCTCCATAGTGTGCCATAGTGCATGTACGGGGTTCCTCCATAGTGTGCCATAGTGCGTATAGGGGGTTCCTCCATAGTGTGCCATAGTGCATGTAGGGGGTTCCTCCATAGTGTGCCATATGGCGCTTTTCCACTGCATGGTACGGCACGGTACGGTTCACTTTTGGGGGGTTTTCCACTGGGTACTGTACCTGGTACCTGGATACTTTTTTAGTACCACTTCGGTCGAGGTTCCATGCTAAACCGTACCGTTACCAAAACGTGACGTGTAAACTCTGCTGATCACTGATTGGCCGGAGATGAATCGTCATATACTGCGTCACTGAACTTGCGACACAGACCCTCCTCTACAGTCATACCCGCTAGATTTAAATCAGCACAGCCAGCGAAGGATCGGACGCAACTTCTGTTTAAACAAACGCACATTTTTGCATCAACCGCAAAATAGCAGTGTCGTTGTCTGTTGAGGAAGAACAGACGTTCCTCTCGTTGATGGCCGAGGAGCGGATCCAGCGAGAGCTTGATGGCACGACGCCGAAGGAAAAAGCCTTATGTATAACGTTACTTTTGAACTTGCTATATTTTCAGAGTATGTTTTCTGTTTATATTTTTACCTCTGTATCTGTGTTTTGCTTCAATTAAAAACAATCTGATCGAATAAGTGTACCTCCAGACTATATTAAATATGTATCATTGTATGAGCACGTAACAAACCTCTTGAAAAAGACAAATGATTAATGCCGCGATTATAAAAACCAAAACATAAATACAAAAAAACAAGGGATACATTGTACATTTTGAAATATTCAAAAGTTTATTGATAATTCACTTTACAGAACACGCTGCATGAATAGTTAACTAATCAAGTAACGCAGCACACCTGCACATCTCTGCCCTCATCTACAACCCGTGACACTGTCACCACAGTCTCTGCTGCTGGGGGTAAATCCCAAGCATTCTCATAGACCTCTCCATTGCTGTTAAAAACATCCACATGCCGAGAGTGAAGAACACTATTCCGTCTCCTTTCTTTGTTGTGAGTTTGTTTGTGGCGCGTTTACGATGATGTCACGGCAGTAGAGGCGGCGCAATTATAACGACGCGTGAATAATCCCGCCCACTCTATAGCGGTACTAAACTGGTGGAAATGCAACCGACCCGAACTGAGCCGTACCGTACCGTACCGTGCCGAACCGTACCGTACCATGCAGTGGAAAAGCGCCAATAGTGCATGCAGGGTGTTCCTCCATAGCGTGCCATAGTGCATGTAGGGGGTTCCTCCATAGTGTGCCATAGTGCATGTAGGGGGTTCCTCCATAGTGTGCCATAGTGCGTATAGGGGGTTCCTCCATAGTGTGCCATAGTGCGTATAGGGGGTTCCTCCATAGTGTGCCATAGTGCATGTAGGGGGTTCCTCCATAGTGTGCCATAGTGCGTATAGGGGGTTCCTCCATAGTGTGCCATAGTGCATGTAGGGGGTTCCTCCATAGTGTGCCATAGTGCATGAAGGGGGTTCCTCCATAGTGTGCCATAGTGGCCTCAATAGCCCTGCAGGAGTCAGTGTGCTATGCATGGGATTGAGCAAATGTGTAGGGTAGAAATTAAACTAAAATTGCATTAAATCTGGTTGTTTTAACCAAGATTTTGTTCTCAACTATATTTTAAGTTCCCAGGTCCTGCAATTTTTCAGTTTATTCCCATATATTGCCGTTAATTCCCATGGAAAGTTTCCAGTCTTGAAAATTCCCAGAATTTTGCAACCCTAATACTGATGCTCTGTCTACCATTTATGTCATCCTTTAATGTGTAACATTATCTGATCGACGCGATTGTCAGTGCTGTCACCAGTCATGAGATTAATGAATAGCACACGCTGCTCTATTTACTTCGATTAAAATTCATTTAAAATATGCAATTTTTGCCCTGATTTTCCAGTCTGAACAAGTTGAGGCTAGTTGAGGAAAGTCAGAGCCAGTCTGTAGATTACAGCTGATAGAGTCCACAGATAATCTCGTGGTGTATTATGGTCATGGACTCCGGTGTTTTAGCTTCAGAATTTGATTCTATCCAGTCGGAGGAGATCAAACATGTTTGATACTTTCAGCCGATTTTAGAACACATATGTTTTCATTTGTCATGCGTCTCCTAGCAACAAGGCGCACGTCGGAACAACTTTAAAGTCTGGTAGTGTGTGATCTTCAGACACGTAGTGTATGATGCCAAGTATTCCTTTTGTCACCATTTATACATTCGGTAAGTGTATGATGCCTAGTGTTTTAAAAATCTGTTCAGATTGTAAAAGTCATGTAGTGTATTCCAGCCTTAACTCTACAAACATACGCCTTTGTTGACATTTGTGTGTTGCTCTGCAACCCCTTTGTTGGAACCGCAACTGTTTCTGAGGCCCCGTTTACACTAATGCGCTTTCGTTTTAAAACAGCTTTTTATAATAAATACGATTTACGTTTACTCTGGCATCTCCGTTTACACTACACAACCGAAAACATGTCACATGACCATTCATGCAGGTACAACCATAGATATGTATAGGTAGATACCCTATTATTTATATGGTGGATGCGTCTGCATGATTGGAGCGGTCGAATGGGGAATCTACCTATACATATCTATGGGTACAATAACGAGCATGATGTTATTGTTTACACGGTCGTTAAGGATACGCAGAGCGAATGTGGGCAGCCACGCCATCGTTTTCAAAAGTCTCCGTTGTTTTTATTAATGTCATTACACTTTATTTGCTCGGTTTTATTTTGTGAAACCTTACCACGTATATGGAATAACCATTTTATAAAAGCAATAATCCCCGTGAAGCCGTGGTTTACTGTGAATTGTAAACCATTGTAACAATTGTAACCATAACAACGCCCCTTAGCTGCTATTAATTCACTGTAGACCACGGCTTTTTGGGGCTTATTGGTTTACTTTCAGGAAGTAAAACAGGGCTATTGTAGTTAACTGAAACCATTAACAATCGTGTGTGTGTGTGTGTGTGTGTGTGTGTGTCTTAAAACGGTCTTTAAAAACTCTTAAATTTACTATCATCAAACCTGCAGAAACCCTGATCAAATTCTTTAATTGTCTTTATCTAGAAACCAAAGTCATGGAAATGTACTGATCAAAAAGTATGTGAACCCTGAGGTTAATAACCTTCATATATTTATTCATAAATGTTTTTGTTTTTCCAGGACATGGGTGTGGATAACTCGGTCATTCCTCCAGGCACTTACGTCAAAGTCTCCGGCAACCTCCGCTCTTTTCAGGTGAGAACTTGTGTGCAATTAATGAAAACCTCAATTAAAGTGCTGTTTTATATGCGCTTAAGTTATAGTGTGAATGGGGTTGTTGCACTATTTAATTATTCAAATATAATTTCCTGTGCATTGTGCAGTTTGAGTAATGATATATTTATTTTGCTTCATGCAATAAAGATCACTGTTTTTATTCCTCTGCTGGAGACTGTTAGTGAGCAGCCCTCGTGCACTATTTAAGTGTGTATCTTCAAATCCAGTAACCCTACTTACAGTAACAAATACAGTAACCCTACTAGAGCCCATTGGCCTCTATCATCATGGCACCCTACACATCTTCAGTTATATCCTCCTGGGACCCAGCTATGGAGTTTTTGCCTCTGTGGTGGACATTATATTTTAGTGCATTTCTCTGAGACCTCACATGTCACAGTTATACGTCTGGATGTCCTGACAGAGCACATTCAGGGCTTTATAGAGATACTACATGATTGGTAGTGCTACCGTGACCACACCCTCTCCTGGGTCTTTAAAGATGGCTAAATTTAATTTAGTGAAAAATGTTACATCCTTATGGAAAATGATTATATTTTGTAATTTGTCATTTAAATCTGAATAATTGTAAAATTGTTTGTCATAAAGCAACATCTCAGGATAATGTTATGGATTTTCTAATTCAAATATGACTTGCTGTTATGAAACAGGACATAATTTCATACATGTCCACTGTAGAGGACACCAGGACTAAAAGCATGTTTTTTACGCATTTTGGGAGACATTACAATTGAATAGGAAAATTAATTATTTACCAATTGTCTTATTAAATATTAGATATTATTATGCAAATCTGGCAATTTATTACTCCCATTATGACCATTGTTTTTTCAACATGCTGTCCCAACAGCAACACATTAATATGCTAATTAGATACACTGTGTTTAATGGGAAAAACTGTTTATGGATTTTTTTTACACACATATTGCATAAAACAAAATGGTTTATCAAATCATTTTTTTTATATATTTTCTAACATAGTTGAGAATCATCCTTAAACATAGTATAGAATAAAAAAAATCCTGAAACCTAAAAATTGATTGGTGATTATAAAAAAAATCTCATATTTTGCCTTTTTGATGTCTATTCATGCCATTTTATTTTTAGAAAAACCAAGTCCTAGTGTCCTCTACAGAGGACATCGAAAAAAATATTAATAAAATATAATTTTTCAAAAATGTTATTTTTCTATGTTTTTCTTAATATTGTCTAAACAATGTTATGACTTGAAAAAATACTAAATTCACAAAACTGTGTTCTCAAGAGGATATATATGTGAATGGTATATAAAACACTTGGTCTCATTGCAGAATAACCGGTCGTTGGTTGCGTTCAGCGTCCGAGTGCTGGAGGACATGAATGAAGTCACTTCACACATGCTGGAGGTTGTGAGCGCTCATATGCAGCAGAGCAAACCACAGAGCATGGTGAGCCTAGCATATGCTTCTCACACTACACTTCTGCTTTCCTCTTGCTCACGCTAGGGCTGGGCGAGATGTGCAAAAACTCATATCTCGGCTGATTTGCGGTATGCAGTATATATCTCGGTATTTTGTATTTGGATTAAACAAATAAAGTGCATCTAGGCATATATTGTGTGCAAAAAAAGGGTTAAATCACATTACATTCTAACATTGCCATCTAAAAACAGAAGTTAAATTGACTCAACTAAAATTAAAATAATAAAAAAGCAGACTAATTGAGTTAAAAGGCTATTTTGATTACCCCATTAGTCCCTTTACAGTTATTGCTATCATACAAATACACTTACTTGTAGGTTTAAAATCCTACATATGACACATTTATTGTACAAATAAGTTGAGAGTTGAGTTTCCGTGTGTACCTGATGGTAGTTTTTCTCAAATTAAATGGTGAAATGTTGGTGTAGTGAGTCTCGGGGCAGCTCTGGAGATGAAGTTCATGTATTTATATAGTGAGATGCAGAAGAGCGTCATGCGTGCTTGAGTTTGTGCGGCAGACCAAACTGTGACACGCAGACTTCTTCTAAAGACTGCGTTTTGCACTGTAATGTTCACTCTCTAGTGCAATACATGACTTAATTGTACAGCTCTACGTTTCATTTTATTCATCCAAAATCATAGGGCCCTAAATAATATAAACTATCATATTGAAAAAACAGCTAAATGTTGACCTGGCCAATATATCTCTCTCTCTCACTGTTTCATTGTGTTTGCATGAATGTTTGTTTCTCGTTGTGACTAGTGTGTTTGGTAACCGAAGCTCTCTCTGTTATAGATAGGAGGAGGTGCAGGAGCTAACATAATGCCCACGACACATACTAGCATGAGCATCGTGAGCTCCACAGGCAGCTATTCTGGTGCTAATATGATGCTCGTCAATGGTTTGAGTGCCAACCAGAATCAGGTGAGTCAAAATTAATCTGCTGCCGTTCAAAAGTGCAGGATCAGTCATACCTTTTAATGTTTTTTTTTTTAAAGATGTTTCTTCTGCTCATCAATCTGCATTTATTTGATCAAAAATAAACAGTAATAATTGCAATAAAAAAAAAAAAATCTGGTTTAACATACTGTAAAAGATCATTTATTCATGTGATGCAACGCTGAATTTTCTTACGCTGCTGGTTTAGGGTTAGTTTTTTTCTTGTAATTGATCTAAAGTGATAGTAAAGACCTACATTGATTGATTTGACTCCTGTAAAAGTATGACGGACGTGTGTTTCTGATGCTGGCTCTGGTCTTTGTGCAGGTTTTGAGTCTGATCAAGAGCTGTCATGAGCCGCAAGGCGTCAGCATGCACGACCTCAAGCAGAAGCTGAGCAGCATGAGCGTCACAGTCATCAGGTACAGACCTCTCCTGCGACACGTCTCTTTACTGGGAGGGCTTTTGTAGTGGACCTTAACCCAGAGAGGAATTTGACGTTGCTCTTCCTTTTTCTAAGTTTCAGTTTCTCTTCTTTTAAGCGAAATGATCTTTGAGAATAGTACGTCCTTTATTTCCCTGAAGAGGCTTCCTCTATTTCTGTCACAGGAAGGTGTTCGTGTGAGATTTAGCATGTACTTAATTCTCAACTCGACGGTTTGTTTCCCAATGTATGAGGCTGGTTCTGTGAAATTATATTTCTGCTTTTAGTTCTGTCTTTAACAAAGTTATCGCAGTTTTGCATTTAATTTATTTTCATCTTTTACACCGTTCTCAAATTGACTTCAGTGTAGTTTTTGCAATGGATCTGAAAGTTACGGTTTCATTCTTTTAAAGCACATTAGTATTTTATTGTTAACCCTCATGTTGAGTCCCACTCATTTTGACCCCGAGAGGATTTTCATTTTCACACAAATCCTAGTTATTGCAGTGGACTAAAACGTCATGAACTTACTCAAAGGGTATAACAACTTCCACCCAAAAAAAAATATAATTTTTTTTTTTTACTTTTTGTTGCACTTGTGGTGCTCCCAGTCAATAATGACCGGCCTTCTGAATTTCTCATGCTATTTTGTTTCCAAATCATGATTCAATCTTTTTTCTTTCAGTTTTGCACAGCTTTTGGGACGGCTTGATCTTAGACTGCATTGATCTGAACGTATGCATCTCCGCTTGAGCGAACATTGCCAAAATTATCCACAAATAATGCTTTTTCACTCAAAAACTGAGGTGCTGAGCTCCGATCAATCAACTACGATTAACCACTTCCACAAAGAAACACAAAAGCTGTGCTCATTTATGCATTTAGCAGATGCTCGTATCCACAGTGCATTCAGGCTATACATTTTTGTATCAGTGTGATATGACATGAATTGAAAGTTGACAAAAAGATTGAATCCAGGATTTGTTGATAATACAACATGAGATATGTACAAGCAGTTTTTAAAAGGCTGGTCATTTGTGACGGGAAACAACGGGTTAAAAGATGTTCAACAGCACAAGAGTTAACCACGTAAAGAACAGCATGAAGTTATGTCTAAAGTAAGTGAAACCTTTTAAATATATAGACCACAACAAAGGAACACGTGCGCATCCGGAAGGTGTTTTTATGACCACAAATATCTCTTCAGTGCTGTTCTTGGAGGTACATCATCTAAAACAGTCGCTCGACTCAGAAAACTGACTCAGAACTGGTTATTCTGACGGCCGGATCGACCTTTAGCTCCACAGATTGTATCAGTTCAAATATCCATCTCAGTACATTAACAATGCGGAGGAAAACTGCAACAATTATAAATTACTAAGCCATCTTTCTGGCTGTTATTGTAGTTATCTTGAGGCAACAGTAAAAAAAAAACAAATCATCAGCAGTGTAAAATAATGTGACATGTGAAAAAAACAAGCAAAAAAAAAAGTGCAATGCTTTTTAACGCAGCAACAAGTGTGCGATGATCTTGTCAGATATGAGCGCTGAACTGATGATAAAGTCTCACCTGCGTGAGAAAACTACCAGACTAAGCAATGATTGAGATGTTAATGACCACAAAAGTCACTCCGCTCTTGGTGTCCAGACACATGCATTGTAGTAAGGTTTCTCTTGCAGTGCATCATCCCAGACGAACGCAAGTGGCATTCTGGGAAAAGGATCTTATTTAGTAAATCTAAAGTGACAAAAACAGCACTAAATCAGTGAAGCAGCATCTGCTCGTCCTGAGCTGATAGTTTCGATTAATCACGTCTCTTCTGTTCACCAAAGCTGCATTTATTTAATCAGAAGTACAGCAAAAACAGTCATATAGTAAAATATTATTACAATTTAAAGTCACTTTTCTATTTTAATGTGTTAAAATGCAATTTCAAATTTAGCTTTGAACTAAATGTTCAGCATCATTACTCCAGTCTTCACCATTAATAATTGAGCAGCGATTACTAATAATGGTTCTTATTATAAATGGCTCAATTTTTTTTCCCACGATTCTTTGAATAGACAGTTAAAAGGAACTGCGTTTAGTTGAAATTGCGTTGGTGACCTCGTCTCGTTTTTAACCACCAGATGTTTCGCAGATTGCAAAATGCAAATGCTTGTCAACACTGTTTCTATGTGTCGCCGAACCAATTCAACGGTGTGAAAAGCCATCTAAAACACAACCCAGGCCAGAGTCTAATATCTGTCTGCTGCATGTAGACCTCGTATTGAACTCTAGTTCGTTTCCTTCTCGTTACAGGCAAATTGTGGATTTTCTCAGCAACGAGGGACACATTTTCTCCACTATTGACGAGGACCACTTCAGATCAACAGACAATGAAGCCTAATACATTTATTTTTTGGTCAGATCTGTATTGCTTTAATAAGCCTGTTCCTTATCTCCATAGTAAAAATAATAATAATTTCAGTTAGTTTTGGTCTTTTTAATAGACGCACACTCAAAGTTATTTTCTTTCAGCATGCATAAAGAAAAAAAACAGTGAAAAGGACAATAAATGGTCAATTTGTTAAACCTTGTCTTTGAGTATTTAGACACGTATTTCAGACTAGCATTAGTTTTGGGTGCAGTGGAGACTGCTATTTTTGGGGTTTCTTTGGCACATCTTGCTATGAAGACAGCAGTGTCCTTGAACTAATAAAACAAGCTTTCATGGGGGTTTTTAATTGTTTCTTCGATAGACTCGTAGTCATGTTCAGAGTCCGAGTCAGAGAGTCTCTTTGCTGTTTTTTGGAGGAAGAAAAGAATAGGTTAGCGTACAATATTTCAGCTCCCTTATAAGCTATTCCAAATATCTAGCTAGCAACAAACGTCTTAAGACAGAGAAACTAACCTGATTTGCGTGTCACTGTTGGGGTTTTCACATACATATTGTGCACACTCTCGGCTATTGATGAGCCTTTCCTGGGCATCAGTGGAGGGGGCTGGTCTGGAGTCTAATGGAGTTGCACACGAAAACAAAATGAGATTCATAAGCTGCCTTGTCAGCTAAACAAAGAGGAACATGTGACTGTAGTGCATTTCGGTTCAGTACACACACGCATTGTTACCATCAAACATGGTGTTTGCGGAGATTATAAGCGATGAGTTATGCATGTACCAATATTTTACCCAAAAATGGGAATTCTATTTACTCAACATGTATTTTGTTCCACCAAACCAAAAAACATTACATTTGCCGTTATGAATGACATGCTCTTGTCCATACACTGAAAATGAAGGAAACCGACATGCTTCGATGAATGTGCAATGCTGTATGATAACTTTGCGCTAACATTGTCATGTACCATAACTGTCTACAGTGCTGTAAATCTGCATAGTGAAAATGTTAATAATTTACTGTGAATCACGCTGGACCCCCCCCCCCCCCTCCCCTTAAAAAAATTAGAACATTTTAATTTTTCTGAGATACTGAATTTGGGTTTTTCATTAGTTGTCAGTTACCATCAATCATCAAAATTAAAACTAAAATAAATAAACACTTGAAATATATCAGTCTGTGTGGAATGAATGTATACATTATACAAGTTTCACTTTTTGAATGGAATTAGTGAAATAAATCAACTTTTTGATGATATTCTAATTATATGACCGGCACCTGTGTGTGTGTGTGTATATATATATATATATATAATATATATATATGTGTGTGTGTGTGTTTTTTAAAGAAGTCTCCTGTTCACCAAGCCTGCATTTATTTAATACAAAATGCAGTAATATTGTGAAAAGATTTGACTAAAAACAACTGATTTCTATTTGAACACATTTTAACATTTAATTCAGCATCATTACTCCAGTCTTCAGTCACATAATCATTCTGATTTGCTGTTCAATAACATTTTAACTATCATTATTGTCAATATTTAAAACAATTGAGTTTTTTTTCAGGATTCTTTGATGAATAAAAGATCAAAGATCAGCATTTATCTGAAATAAAAAGCTTTTGTAACATTATGCACTACACCATTCAAAAGCTTAGTCAGTGTTATTGGAATACATATTTTTTGGGGGGGGGGGTACATATTAGAAAAATATACTTTTATTTAGCAAGAATGCTTTAAATTGATCAAAAGTGATTGATAACGACATTTATAATTTTACAAAATATTATATTTAAGATTCTGTTCTTCTGACATTTCTATTAATCAAAGAAACCTTAAGAAATTCTGCTCAATATCATAATAATATTTTTCTTTTTTGCAGCAAATCAGAATGATTTCTGACTGGAGTAAAAATTGCTTAAAATTTTGCTTTGAAATCACAATAAATATATATATTTAAAATATATTCAAATAGAAAACAGTTATTTTAAATAGTACAAATATTTAAAAATGTTACTGTTTTGCTGTATTTTGGATCAAATAAATGCAGGCTTGGTGAGCAGAAGAGACTTTAAAAAAATAAGATCAATCTTAAGGCGTTGGGAACCCTGAGTGGGGGTGTTATTCTTCAATGCATCCGCATTTTGAACAAATCAGTTGAGTGAATGATTCAACGACTTAGTCATGCATACTTCCTTTGGGTTGAGTTTAAATGAGCCGTTTTAGGGGGGGTGGTCGAGTCTTAACTTTTGATGAATATATCTTTGGTTTTGAGACTTTAGTCTTTTTTAACTTCAGGGATCTTATCTTTACTTTTTAGTCATTTAGCAGACGCTTTTATCCAAAGCGACTTCCAAATAAGAATCGAAGTATCTAAAACTAAGTTAAAACTCAATAATACTATATATACACATTTAAGAAAATGGAGAAATTAAATAAAATTACAAACAACATTTCAAAACTAATTTAAATGAAAACAAAAAATAAAGCTAAAAACATTTCAAAATATTCAAACAACAAAACATATGAGTATAAAAATGATTCTAACGTGACACTAAGCCAAACACTCATATATATACATGCATATATATATATATATATATATATATATATATGTGTGTGTGTTCTTTCCATGTAGTATGTTGAAGTAACGTTACTAAAATAAATACAATTTATTCAAACTAAAACTAAAGAAAATACCTATAAAGACATAATAAATTCATACATAATTTATCTAAAATTCAAATAGATAAATCAAATGACAATAGTTTCAGTAATCCTAACACTGCCAAACACACATGCTAACAAACAACAACTTACACATAGTAAGAATTGGTTATACAAATTAAAACCGAAGTGAAACAAGCAGTAAGAAATAAGATAAATAAAAAGCGATACTTATATCAATTACCGGTGTCCCTGCCCGGTGGAGTCGCACGGTAGTATCAATGGTCTTTACACTCTTCGGTCTTCTCACGAGGAGGTCTTCACACAACGGCTGCCGCGGTAAACTACGATTTTTATACCCATCTAACAAAATACTACTCCACTAGCTGAACACACTTTCCTGTTAACCACAATAAATGGCCAAGCAAGCGCCCGACACTGACAAGGAACGCGATACAGTATATATCTCCAAGTACAACACTGTGGGTTATTATATTGCTGACTGTAATAAAACCAGAACAAAAGCTCATGTTTATAAAGTGCTGCTACAGGTTTCCAAGCTGCATTTGCCTCTTGCTACACTCATGGGATGATGATCCTCAAAACTATTATCTATGCATGAACAGCTTGTAACACTCAAAAGAGAAAGCAAGACTTGAAATTGCATCATATTACCGCTTTAATGATGCTTTGTCATTATTGGAGGTTGACCGCATCCACCCCGAGTCACTTTCATTGCATAGCAAAAGAGCATGTTATAAATTTAGCTAAATGTTTCACAAAGCAAGCTTTATGGATTTGGAACAAGATGATCATATTTTTGGATGAACTATTTAAAAAAAATATATTTCCGTACTTTTTAACCGTTCCATGCAAATATGTGAGCAATTGATTTCCCATCAATCATTAAGATGAACCACAGAGGGGAATTTTGGACAATTTAGATAATCCTCTAATAGCTCTGATCTAAAAAATGATTCATTATGAAACCTATACATTCATATTTGAATTCTGCATTTCTGTTATAGTGGGTGAATAAAAGCTTATGCTCACATCTTCTGGTGGAGGTGGAGCAGGAGACCGTCTTCCCTTTGTCTGACCCAGCGAAAGGTTGTCGAGCTGTTTGGTCACAGCACTCCTGAAGTTTGGTGATTTAGACTTGGAGGACTTCTTAGGCACTTCTGAACTGGATGTCTTCCTCTTTGGTGGACGAGGAGGTGGTTCCTCAATTTTGCATACGAGTTTATGATATTCATAGTAGAATTTCTCTGTCACCTCAGTGACCGTCTCTACATGACGTTCTGAGGACTCCGGCAAATGGTCGGAGGTGAAGCAAAGAGACATTTGTAGCCAGCGCACTGGCAACTCAAAGCACCGGTCTGGTTTATTTGGTAGGCTTGTCAACACCACGGTCTCCGTGAAAGTCTCCTCAAGCTTAAGTGCTGGTAACCCCATCAGGGGATCTTTTTCTAGGTCTTTATCCCGACTCACAACTTTAACATCCAGAGGCAAAGAGCTGCTTATTAAATCGGTTAATTTATACTTTTTGTTGTCTGAAAGCTTTTCCACAAAGTGACCTGTCATAAACAGTGGCAGAGAGATTTCCTCACTGTCCTCTTCCTCGTCCTCATCCTCGTCGTCCACCTCCATAGTTCGTTTGCAAATTAAACATTCTACCTTCTGAGCAGCTCCAGATTTATACCCGGGTCCGTCCATCAGCGCCTTTCCCAAAACCTCCAGCTGGTCTCCGACACTGAGCGCAGGCATTCCCTCTTCCTCCAACGCCTCGCAGTGCCGAGTCACGCTTACTTTCAAACCCGGACACTGAGAGGAGGCCAAGTATAGGTCGTACACCGATTCAAATTCCCGCACCCTCCTTCTCATTTGTCCCCCATACCCCTCTGAGATGATGAAGTACTGTTTTTCCTTCCTCCCCTTTGGAGTTGAGGCTAATGTCATTGTTGTTGTCCCATACGCATGTAACACGAGCCGCCTGCCACTTTGCAGTTCTTGGAACCAGCTGCAATTAAACAACTGGTTGCCTTGTGGTCCATCAAGGATCTCTGCCATAGTCGGGAAGGCCTCCATTGGCTGACTCACAACTTCAGTCATTGAAAATGGAGTTATGAAAACTAATTCCTGGTTCTGTTCCGTCACGTCCTGGACATCCACTTCCAGGCTGGATGGGAACTTGACAACATTCTTCCTCACTATATGAAAAAAAATTAACAAACATTTATTCCAAAAACATTATCATGCATCAAGCCTCTATGATTAGGGCATCCAGTCCTGCTGCTGGAGAGCCAGGGCCTCATTTAAACCAATCTCTCAAATATGCGGACAAAAAATGCTGGGTTAAATACAATCCAGTGCTGGGTAAATATTGGACAGTACACATGCTGGGTTGTTTTCAACTAACAGTTGGGTTAAATGTTTAACCCAACTTAATGGGCAGTAACCCAATTGCTGGGTTCGTCCATATTTAACCCAGTGCTGGGTTGTATTTAACCCAGCATTTTTTAGAGTGTAGAATGAACTTATGAACAGAAAACGCGCACACGCGTCTCTTTCAGATGCGAAACCTATGAATCGCAAGTGATCTTGAACTTGCACGCAAGAATGATTGAATGGTTTCAGCTCTGCGTGTAAACGACTTAGATAATTATACATTACTACTTATCATATTCATTCATTAACATATAATATATCTCAAATCATCATAATTTATAACAGCGAGCTGCAAGAACAGCTTACATTTTCAAAAACCTGCAATACTCCAAGAAAGAGTGTACGTCTGCTTAGACCCTGATGTGATGCTAAGCACTTTTACAGTTTTCATAAATATGAGCGCTAGCGTGGATTTAAGCATACGCACATCCTACGATCAAATCTATGTGTGCGCACGCTTTATAAATGAGACCCCCAGTGTCCTGCCGAGTTTAGCTCCAACCTGCCCATACACACATGCCTGGATGTTTCCTGAAGACCTTGATTAACTGGTTCAGATGTTTAATTAGGATTGGAGCTAAAATTTGCAGGGTAATGGCCCTCCAGGAGCACGACTGGACACCTCTGTTTTATCACAGGTGTACTCAGTCCCAATCATGGAAGACAGCAATTCTGCTCCAACATATTGGCCTGTAGTTTTCAGGGAAACCCAAAGACCTTGATTAGCTGGTCCAAGTGTTTTAGAGGTACAACTAAACTTTGCTGGGAGGTGGACCTCCAGGAGTAACAATGATGACTGATATCCCTATTCCACCAACATGGTGCTTGACTGGGGGATCTGCAAACCACTCTTTGAGCTTGCTTTCATTGACTTGCCAAACAATGATGTACAGTAACCGATCGTGTGCTGCATGTTTAAGAGCACATATTAGCGCTAAAAGTAAATCACAAGCTGCTTTCGATGCAATGATCAGAAGTTATAGTACAATTCATATCAAATAATTTCCACTTCAGACTGATTTATTGATTATATTATAAGATCGTTTTTAAGAAAAGTCAGTGAACTCTGTGGCCATATTTGCAAGACCTTTGGGTAGTTTCTCCAGGAATGCAAAACCAATTACTTAAATGGGGAACTACCAGAATCTTGGTCCACCCAATGCATTTCAAAACAATGGTTTCTATGGGAAGTGGAGCTTCTTTACCAGTTGGGTTTCCATTTTAGCAGATTCAGATTCCTTTTATTTGTCATTTTCATAAAAGTTCAATTATATTTCACATGTTCACACGTGCAAAATTATAATACAAATAGCTAATAAATAAACTAAAATAAATTAAAATATAATAAAAAAATACAGTCTTTTAAGTGCAGTTCACATTCTCACATTAAGCAGTCTGATAACTGTAGAGAAAAAGCTGCAGCACTTCTGGTTCCATTGTTCTGAAGTCAGTGGTTTTTCTGAATGGGTTTTTGGGTAAACGCCTGAAATAAGGTCTGTGGTTCACACAAGTGCAAGATATTTTCACGTATCATTCTACAGCATTTTACTTGTATTTAAAATGGCAGTTGCTTGCTAACAAGGCTAAATGGGACTTCAGAGGTTGGACACGGGTTAATTTCTGCAATAATCCAAAAGCAAATGGAAAAATCGTTTTGGGTTTTTGTCGAGAGAACCAGTGTGATACCAACTGCTAAAAAAATACATGATCTCTGCAGCACCCCATGTGCTGGATACTTATGGATCTGTCTTTGGCACCAGCAACCTGTCGGTGGGAAAAGAACTTGACAAATATTTACCAAGTAACACTGTTGTACTTACTATGCATGATGGCACTGATTTCATACACTGGGCTGAAAATCAACGAGCTTTCGCTGTTGCTCTCCGTTGTATTGCGGAAGCGGCGGCAGCTCAGTCTGGATGACGACATGATTTCCTGAAGAGAGTATCCACGGTCACTTTGACACTCGTAAAACTCCCCTTTGAGGGCCAGAGGAAGGAGTATCTCTGCAGAGGCCATGTTCGGCCCCACCACCTGACACCGTGCCAGTCTTTCTCCATCTCTGGCGACCTCCACTGACAGCAGGGTCAGCTGTTTTCCTGCGGGTAGCGTGAAGCTGTCTATAGTCAGCTCGCTGTGGCATATGAAGGTGAAGGAGCCGCAAGCGTCCACTCCAACAGGACACAACCCTACAATTTCCTCTATTGTGTTGTACGGTAGGTCCTCAGCGACGAGACTGAAGTGACCTAGAGAGATGCACGGTGTGTTAAAATCAATAAACTTGCCAAGTTAGCTTTTACTTTACAAATTAATTTCCTTGAACAACAGCCTCCTTGAAGGCTTAAGTTCTATAGCATCACGTTTTACTCATGGATAGACAACTGCTTTGGATTAAGCTGTCCCAGGTGACAAAAGTGCACCTTCATAATGACTTAAAGTGATCTATTTTCATGCACTAATTTTGTACTTAATATTCTTTAGTACTTCGTAAGATCATCTAAGTGTTCTCAACTGCTATTTTGGGATACCATGAATATGAACTAAAATGTTGAGTGTACTACAAGTGGTTACTAAATACATTTTTTAAATAGAGATATGTTAAAAGCACATTTTAGTTCATTTTTATGGTGTCCCAAAATAGCAGTTGAGAACACTTAGATGATCCTAAGTGTATCTTAAGAACTAAATATTTTTTTAGTATATTAAGTACAAAATTAGTGCGTGAAAATATAGCATTGGAAGTGCACTTTTTTCAGCTGGGGTTTTTATAATTAATATTCACATTTAAGTATTTTTAGTAATACTTTCTTGTTTCCCTGTATAATTTGGTTTAAATGCATGATCCCAACTTAAAGCATTGCTTGAAGCATTGTTTGAACATCCTGGCACAATATAACGATGGATAGAATAGGATCCTTATGTCTGTCCAATGGCTGGGAAACCTGTTTGAAAATTAACTTTGGAATTCCATTTGGTGACATTAGAACTGTTATAATCTATATTTCTTTGGAATTCCATTTGATGACCTTAGAACTGTTATAATCTATATTTCTTTGGAATTCCATTTGGTGACGTTAGAACTGTTATAATCTATATTTCTTTGGAATTCCATTTGGTGACGTTAGAACTGTTATAATCTATATTTCTTTGGAATTCCATTTGGTGACGTTAGAACTGTTATAATCTATATTTCTTTGGAATTCCATTTGATGACATTAGAACTGTTATAATCTATATTTCTTTGGAATTCCGTTTGGTGATGTTAGAACTGTTATAATCTATATTTCTTTGGAATTCCATTTGATGACATTAGAACTGTTAGAATCTATATTTCTTTGGAATTCCATTTGATGACATTAGAACTGTTAGAATCTATAATTCTTTGGAATTCCATTTGATGACATTAGAACTGTTAGAATCTATATTTCTTTGGAATTCCATTTGATGACATTAGAACTGTTAGAATCTATATTTCTTTGGAATTCCATTTGGTGACGTTAGAACTGTTATAATCTATATTTCTTTGGAATTCCGTTTGGTGATGTTAGAACTGTTATAATCTATATTTCTTTGGAATTCCATTTGATGACATTAGAACTGTTAGAATCTATATTTCTTTGGAATTCCGTTTGGTGATGTTAGAACTGTTATCTATATTTCTTTGGAATTCCGTTTGGTGATGTTAGAACTGTTATAATCTATATTTCTTTGGAATTCCATTTGATGACATTAGAACTGTTAGAATCTATATTTCTTTGGAATTCCATTTGGTGACGTTAGAACTGTTATAATCTATATTTCTTTGGAATTCCATTTGATGACGTTAGAACTGTTATAATCTATATTTCTTTGGAATTCCATTTGATGACGTTAGAACTGTTATAATCTATATTTCTTTGGAATTCCGTTTGGTGATGTTAGAACTGTTAGAATCTATATTTCTTTGGAATTCCATTTGATGACGTTAGAACTGTTATAATCTATATTTCTTTGGAATTCCATTTGATGACATTAGAACTGTTAGAATCTATATTTCTTTGGAATTCCATTTGATGACATTAGAACTGTTAGAATCTATATTTCTTTGGAATTCCGTTTGATGACGTTAGAACTGTTAGAATCTATATTTCTTTGGAATTCCATTTGGTGACGTTAGAACTGTTAGAATCTATATTTCTTTGGAATTCCGTTTGGTGACGTTAGAACTGTTAGAATCTATATTTCTTTGGAATTCCATTTGATGACATTAGAACTGTTATAATCTATTTCTTTGGAATTCCATTTGATGACATTAGAACTGTTATAATCTATATTTCTTTGGAATTCCATTTGATGACATTAGAACTGTTATAATCTATATTTCTTTGGAATTCCGTTTGATGACGTTAGAACTGTTAGAATCTATATTTCTTTGGAATTCCGTTTGGTGACGTTAGAACTGTTAGAATCTATATTTCTTTGGAATTCCATTTGGTGACGTTAGAACTGTTATAATCTATATTTCTTTGGAATTCCATTTGATGACATTAGAACTGTTAGAATCTATATTTCTTTGGAATTCCATTTGATGACATTAGAACTGTTATAATCTATATTTCTTTGGAATTCCGTTTGATGACGTTAGAACTGTTAGAATCTATATTTCTTTGGAATTCCATTTGGTGACGTTAGAACTGTTATAATCTATATTTCTTTGGAATTCCATTTGATGACGTTAGAACTGTTAGAATCTATATTTCTTTGGAATTCCGTTTGATGACGTTAGAACTGTTAGAATCTATATTTCTTTGGAATTCCATTTGGTGACGTTAGAACTGTTATAATCTATATTTCTTTGGAATTCCATTTGATGACATTAGAACTGTTAGAATCTATATTTCTTTGGAATTCCGTTTGATGACGTTAGAACTGTTATAATCTATATTTCTTTGGAATTCCATTTGATAACGTTAGAACTGTTATAATCTATATTTCTTTGAAATTCCATTTGGTGACTTTAGAACTGTAGAAATACCACATTTTGCCAGTAGATTATTTCCAACAATGCTTATACAGCTAAATCTACGTGAATCCTGTCCCAGTTTACTTGTAATCATGCGGGCTGATATTTCCTCTATAACGTAAACGTACTGTATGTTCAATACCACAAGAAGAGGTTTCACTCGGTCCAAATACTCAGCTATATTCATTCACTTGGAAACACCTTGCAGTGGTTTAGTGGCTCACCTGGATATTCAGTAGGCAATTCAAATGAAGTTCCAGTCTCAATCTCCTCACACGACACAGACAGAAGCTCTAAGCCAATGACCTTCACCAGATCTCCAGTAGATAAACACACTTCGCTCCCTGAAAGCTCATAAATGGAACCTGAAAACAATAACACATCATCAAGCCCTATTTGCATAACTTCCTGTAAAATGTTAAGGTAGACTTTGATCGCAACGCCAAACATGCCGTAGCCTCCTGAGAACAATAAAATAAATGTTGTAAATAACCTCATTTGTTTGGAGGATAAGAAAAAAATGTATATTCAGTACCAGTATATTTTTAGTTTCCAGCCTATTTATTTTTATATAATTTGTCTTCCGTAAAACAAACATGAGAGAAATGTTGTAAAAAGATAGAGAACATTTGTATTTTGTATGAATACTAGTGCCTGCATTTAAGTGATTAATAGAAATCATATATTCAGTTCTTCGACAGCTGCAGGACATGAACCAAACTTTGCACTAAGACTTGTACAAAGATTCTCAAGCATGGTATGATTTGATATATTTTACTTTACACAATATGAGGGTAAACATGGGTTTTGCTATTATAAACCGTGTATGGTAGAAGTCTCTGATTTGCATTTATGACCCTGGAGCACAAAACCAGTCATGTGTCAGTTTTTCACAATTGAGATTTATGCATCATCTGAGAGCTGAGTAAATAATATTCACATTGATGTATGGTTTGTTATGATCGGACAATATTTGTAAATCTGGAATCTGAGGGTGCACAAAAATCTAAATATTGAGAAAATCATCTTTAAAGTTGAAGTTCTTATCAATGCATATTACTAATCAAAAATTAAGTTTTGATATATTTATGGTAGGAAATGTACTAAATATCTTCATGGGACATGATCTTAATATCCTAATGATTTTTGGCATAAATTAAAAATCTATAATTTTGACCCATACAATGTATTTTTGGCTATTTCTACAAATATACCCCAGCGACTTACTGCTTTTGTGCTCCAGGGTCACATATAACAGTGTTATTTGGTAACGATAAGAATAATAATGAGACCTTAGCAACATTTTCATATAAAATCTTATTTCATAGAAATATTGATGTATAATTTATTTCCCTAATCACGTATGTCTACCTAAATTGCCTGATAAGCATGTCCAGCTCTCCTCTACAGTAGACATGTGTGAAAATGATGCATGTATCATAACATAAATATATATTCTGCTCTGAAATCCCACTAAAATATGTCATAAAACAATTAGAAAATGAGTCTATGATATGATCTTCTGTGATGAGGTATAGTACGTATTATAGTTATCAGCCTTTGTTTTATTTTACTTCAATACTGTCCTCTTTATTTAACACAGGTTCTTGGCTTGGGTTGCATGTTTGTTGTGTTCAGCTTGGGGAAAGTGTATAAGACAAACAAATCCTTATATATGAGTATATGAGGCACGCTCGGCAAACCTGAACAGGTTGTGTGACATTCCCTTATCTTCAAAAGCAACTTTCAATACATGTTTGATATTTCTTGTATTACAAACAGCTTTGATACTGTGCTGGGGTCACTATGATTTAAAGTACACAGTCATGACTCTAGCAGTTTTATGCATGTTAAAGCAAATTTGACAGATAAATAAATGTATACTGCATCAAAAGCTGTAGTATATTAATCAAAGTTATGGTCACATGATGCAGTGAAGTACTGATTTGAGATCAGCCTTTATGAGGAACAATCTTAATAAACTAGTGTTTTCTGATCAACTCGACTGTTCGTCTCATCTACTGAAGATGCACAGCGTAAACCACAGACAATGAAAAAATGCCATGTCCTGTTTGAGGTCGGAGAGAACACAAAAGACTAGTTAACGCTGAAGTAAGACATTTAACTCGGTGGCACACTTGGCAAATGTTACATTACTTCGGTTTCACAGGTGTAAAATATAACAATGTGCATTCAGGTTTCATTTGCACATTGCTTATTATTTGTATTAATCACTCTGTTTTCAAATGTACAAATGGATCAAATCTTAACTAATCAGAAACAGCATTATATATTGGGCAAGTCACGTTTCTAAAAAAGTGCAAGCCTATTTAACATAATTTTGACATCATTGTACATCTCTAAAACTAAAATCAAAGTCTTAACACAACATGGCCATTAGGAAAACACTCTTGTGTCTTATTTTACAACATTATGATGGTTGGAAGATACATAAAACAATCACAATGCAAAATAGATGTATGGACATAGTGGAACACCATAACAAATGTAAACTTTGGGTGAAGTATGATTCATGTTTAGTGTTTTTATGCCTTGATAAAGACTCATACGGAATATGCAGGAAGAGAGAGTAAACCTACCCTGGAAATAAACCCCAGAGGAGACCTGCAGGACGCGGGGTAGAGACTGTTGATCCAGACAGTTGATGAAGTCTCGCAGAGACTGGAGGAGGTCTCCCATCTCTCACAGCTGACAGACACTCACACACTGAGCTGATCTTCTGTGTGCGCGCACTCAGCTAACGCGCAGAGAGGAAGTCTCGAGGTCAGTGTTGCCAGATCGGGTTGACGATATCCAGCCCAAAGGCTCACCAAAACCCGCCCACTTCAACAAAAACCAGCCCAAAATTTTAACTGCCAAAATAATGTGATATGATTTTATTACCATGTCAATCAAGATTAATAAGGACCATTTTTATCTCCTCAAAATAAAATAATTATGAAAAAAAGGTAATAAATATAAATAAATTTCACAGGAACATGGATCAAAACAGGGCAAATGCGTTAAAGACAGTCAGAAAATATGCTTAAAATGACCAGGAACCTTTTCAAAATGGCAATCAAGAAATTAACTGATAACCCCCGGGGGAACACATGCATCATTTGCAATGTCCACAGTAAGAAAAAGCTCATTTTTGTGCAAAAAAAGTGCACAATAAAGTGATCAGAAAGCAATGTTAATTCACACCCACAACAGCCAAACATGTGTTATTCATTGATACATACTGTATGATAATCTGACAGCTAAAATAATAATAACAATTAAGAACAATGCGCTAACCTTTCTCTTGTGCTTTATCTTCAGACAGCACGTATTTCATGAAGTAAACATTTTAGAACATAATGCAGAACTTAGCACAGTCAAAACTGTTCAAGTCCAGCAGCTGTCAATGCCAAGTATACAAGAGTTTGGACGGTTTAAAAGATGTTCTGATGCAGGACAGCATTGTATAGTCCCATATTCAGTTTAGATTTGTATTAAATCCTTCAACTGTTCTCTTATTTCAGTTACAATTACATTTAGAAGTCTTCTATTAATTTAATCCACGTTGTGAGATTTGAGTTACTCTTAGATTCTTTATCGTGTAACTTATATTTAAGCCACTTTGCCATGAATCTCTTAACTTAAATAAAATGAAAGAGTAAATATATAGCTGCACAATTAAATTTAGCCGTTTACAGCGCCAAAACCCAATCACTCACGAGTCATCACATCTCACCAACATAAAAGATGGTAAATTGATTGACAAGTCTCTGTTAAAATAAACCAAAAAGGGTTGCGTTAAGGAAAAATGAGTTGATGACTGCAGTAAACATTATTTTGCTGTGATACTTTGAGCTCGAGCATATTAAGATAACGTGACTAAGATAAAAGTGAAGAAAAAAGCAGCTGATTGGGCGGTTTTTAGTTTTTTAAAAGCAGCCCAAATTTGGTCTACCCGCCCAATGCGTTAATCTCCGGTCCAAGCCGATCAAAAGAAGCCCAATTGGGCGGCAACCCACCCAATCTGGCAACACTGCTCGAGGGACTCGCCCAGAACCACAAGCATTTCATTCGCCTGTATTTAAATATATTTTATTTTATCAATTACTATACATGGACTTTTATTTCAATATATAGAATAACCGCGTTAATAATTAATGTTTATGTGGTTTTAATATGTTTAACCGTTTTTCGGAAAACGAAGTTCTATGTCCTTATATGGCGACGGCTGAGCTCATGAATATTGATTAAGCAATGCTGCTATTGGTTACTCACGTCCGTCATTCACCACAGAGGGACTCGCTAATTCGCCAGTTGAGTGACGCCTACTTACTCACGTCTGCTTTTCAGCCAATCAAACGCGAGTTTTAAAGGAACTGTTACTGTTTTAATATTTATGAGCCGGAAGACGTTCACTTTGAGTAGATTACCCGAGATGCTAAGCGTGCGTGTAGCAGGGGGGAATGTGTGACAATGGCAACAAATACTACAGAAAATAACCCAGCTTTCGACTGTCCATCATGGTAAAAACACTCCAGTGCTTGATGGATTTAGTGCATGAATAAGGCTTTATTGTATCCAATATAAAAACATCAATCTTGCAGCGGACTGTTAGCTCTCGTGCTCTTTAGCAGATCTACCGCCACACTTCGGAACTCAAACTTGCTTCACTAACTGCATTCTTTGTGTATATAGCGTTTATTTAATCAGTAGATTTGAACAGAGAGCACCTCAGATGTTATGTTTTCAGTAAATGCACGTCGGTGGATGATTTGTGGAGCGAGGTATTCATGTCGTGGTTTTCTTTCAGGGCAGGGAAGCCTCCAGCAGGACTGCATCTGGACGTGGTGAAAGGAGACAAACTTGTTGAGGTATTACACCGAGTGAAGACTATCTGATAATAATAATATATGACCCTGCTGGAGCACAAAAGCAGTGTTAAGTCGCAATGTGTAGCAATAGCCAAAAATACATTGTATGGGTCAAAATTATAGATTTTTCTGTTATGCCAAAAATCATTAGGATATTAAGATCGTTATATGAAGATATTTTGTACTGTAAATATATAAACACTTCATTTTAGATTAGTAATATGCATTGCTGTGAACTTCATTTGAACAAATTTAAGGATGATTTTCTCAATATTTGGATTTTTTTGCTCCCTCAGATTCCAGATTTTCAAATATAGTCCAAACCATACATCAATGGAAATATTATTTATTCAGCTTTCCGATGATGCAAACATCTCAAATTCGAAAAAATTGACACTTAAGTCTGGTTTTGTGGTCCTGGGTCACATTTGATTTTGTAAACCATTCCTTGTATTCTCTCTTGTGTTGTTCTAAAGCTCTGTGCTGCTATTGATATTGCTTTCCACAGAATAGTAAACAATTTTTAAGGAATCTTAAAGCAGCTATTTTCTATGCAAACTAAGTCAATAACCACAATTCCTAGATAAAAAAAAACAAGCAAATAGATATGGGTGTGTTTGTTTAGTGGGTCAGTCAGTCCTGTGATCCAGACTGTGACCGGGAAGCACCAGACACTGACCTGTCCGCCTGCGGCTCAGTGGAGTTTTCTCATACTGATGCATGCGTGATCGTGGCTGTTGGGTTCATACGGTGCTACAGAAACACAACCCTGAGATTTAAGCTCTGAGAGGGGAGTCGCTCCCTCAGGTGTTATAACTCTAGGGCACATTAAGAAAATACGTGTGCAGAACTGGGTCGTGTCACAAAAATACTGTCATGCTATGAATCATTTATATCATGGGAACCTAGCTTGTGGTTTATTTAGAGAGCCATCCAGAACATGTAATGCATGACACTACAGCTGAACAGGGTGAAATGTTTAGCTAATAGATATCACTCATTTTCCCAACACAGTACATGTTGTATTGGTAGTTTTCTGAGATGTTTAAATACACAAATGAGACGATACTTCATTAAAAAAGAACTAATTTGCATACATTTCCAGCACAGAAAGCTGGAATCAAGCTAGGTTCAAAATTCTTTCATTTTATTGCAGGTTTCGTTCTGTTGCCATTTTAAAAGATACATTTAATTTTGTATAACTTTATAAATCAGAAAATGCGTTCAACAGCAGGGTTGTCTTTAGGAATGACGTGTTATATAAAGTAGGTGAATGATAAAAAAGGTAAAAACCTTATTATAAAACGTACACTTGATGTAAGTGCAGCTGAAGAGGAGCAAAAACTAACAGCATTCAAGGATATATTATATTGTATTTAAAATATACAGACACAAATTATGTATAATAAAAAAAATGCTTGCATGTGTATTTTGGTTTTCTTTCCGCTAGTCTGGAATATATTGTTATAAAACCTAAAAATTCACTATTGTATGGAGAGAAAAAAAATCCTGCAGTATTTTGCTTCAAATTTTAGACTAATCAAACAATCTCTGCGCTATTTATGTGTGACAAACTGAATGTAAATAAATGCAAAATACAAGCATTTTCATCAGTAGGCTCAGATTTCCGTCAAATACAAGTGGATCAAGTTATTTTTCCTTTCCTTGGATACAACCCTAAAAGAGAAGATTATTAAATTAACTTATTTCTACTATCCCCTTTTCTGTACTCTCACAACGCCCCACTTGTATGTGATTGTGTGTGTGTGTTAAAGTAGTTTAGTTGACTGCAGACAGCCCACTGAAGTGCTCTCTCTGCAGAAATTGATCATTGATGAGAAGAAGTATTATTTGTTCGGGAGGAACCTAGACATCTGTGACTTCACCATCGACCATCAGTCGTGCTCTCGCGTGCATGCGGCCCTCGTCTACCACAGGCATTTGAAAAGAGTGTTTCTCATCGACCTCGGCAGCAGTAAGTGCATCAGACCAGTGCCAATCATGCCGTATCATACAGATAAGAGTAAACCAGCATGTGTGTTGACTTCTGTAGCACATGGTACGTTCCTCGGACACATTCGCCTGGAGCCCAACAAGCCCCAGCAGGTTCCCATCGACTCCACCATGTCGTTTGGTGCATCCACCCGTGTTTACACCATTCGGGAGAAACCTCAGAGTCAGCCGGGCTCCGGCGTCGGGGACGGTAAAACCGGGGAGGAAGAGGAGCTGAAGGGCCTTCTGGGACTTCCAGAGGAAGAAACTGAACTGGAGGTACATGCTTGCATTTACATGTTTTTATTTGAGTCTTAAAACTAAATAGCAATCAAATTTGGGCTCTGTTGTTAATTGTAACCTTATAGTAGGCCTAATGTAAAAGGGCTCCCTATAGTTTAGAGCAGAGGTAGATTTTTTTTATTATTTTATGAGGTAGATTTAAATCCATTTTAATTCTAATTGAATTTATTTAAAGAGAGCAATTTGTTCAGTAAAACATGGTTTAATTTAAAAATATTATGTTTAGTATTTTTTCCTCCTGCTGTACCGAAACATACCAAACCGTGACGTCTAAAACCGAGGTACGTACCGAACCGTCACGTTTGTGTACCGTTACACCCCGAGTTTGCTCCAACTTATTCTTTACTGCTATTCTGGAGTGATAAAGTCATCAAAACTGATTTAACACAAGCATGAGAATACTACAGTGAAAGAGCAAATCAAAACTCTTAACTACTGATGATGTCACGATACTACATTTTCAGTAGTCGGGTACCACACAACGTTTCACAGTTACCAGCACCGAGGTGGGTACCATAGCAAAAACTGTTGGAAACTAATACAAAAACTGTATGAAATTAAACGAGTTGTTAATGCTAAAGTAAATAGGTGTTTTTAAATGGCAGGTAGCCGTCAAATAATTTTCAGATTTTTTTATTTACATTTATTAATTTTGCAGATGCTTTTATCCAAAGCGATTTACAATTGGGGAATACAATAAGCGATACGTTATAAAGAGGCAAACAGACACAGGAAGTGCTTGTCATACAGAGTTCTAGGCCCAAAGTTCAGAGCAAAGAGAGCAAAGTTAAGGGAAAGAGAGCAAAGTTAAGGGAAAGAGAGCAAAGTTAAGGGAAAGAGAGCAAAGTTAAGGAAAGAGTTCAATTGGTTATTTTGTTTTATAATGAAGTCAAGTAAAGACGGAAGAGATGAGTTTTCAGTTGTCTCGCTTGAAAGATTGTCAGGGATTCAGCGGTTCCTGGATGGGGGGGGGGGGAAGTTCATTCCACCAGCCAGGAACGGTGAACGAGAATGTTCTGGAGAGTGATTTTGAGCCTCTCTGTGATGGCACCACGAGGCGTCGCTCACTAGCAGATCTCAGACTTCTGGAGGGGTGTAGATTCGTAATAGTGAGTGGAAGTAGGAGAGGCTTCTGGAGGGGATGTTAGAGTTCGTAATAGTGAGTGGAAGTAGGAGAGGGCTTCTGGAGGGGATGTTAGAGTTCGTAATAGTGAGTGGAAGTAGGGAGGGGCTTCTGGAGGGGATGTAGAGTTCGTAATTAGTGAGTGGAAGTGAGGCGGGGCTTCTGGAGGGGATGTAGAGTTCGTAATAGTGAGTGGAAGTAGGGGGCTTCTGGAGGGGATGTAGATTCGTAATAGTGAGTGGAAGTAGGGCGGGGCTTCTGGAGGGGATGTAGAGTTCGTAATTAGTGAGTGGAAGTGAGGAGGGGCTTCTGGAGGGGATGTAGAGTTCGTAATAGTGAGTGGAAGTAGGGCGGGACTTCTGGAGGGGATGTAGAGTTCGTAATTAGTGAGTGGAAGTAGGGAGGGGCTTCTGGAGGGGATGTAGATTCGTAATAGTGAGTGGAAGTAGGGCGGGGCTTCTGGAGGGGATGTAGAGTTCGTAATTAGTGAGTGGAAGTAGGGCGGGGCTTCTGGAGGGGATGTAGAGTTCGTAATTAGTGAGTGGAAGTAGGCAGGGGCTTCTGGAGGGGATGTAGAGTTCGTAATAGTGAGTGGAAGTAGGGCGGGGCTTCTGGAGGGGATGTAGATTTGTAATTAGTGAGTGGAACTAGGGAGGGGCTTCTGGAGGGGATGTAGAGTTCGTAATTAGTGAGTGGAAGTAGGGCAGGGGCTTCTGGAGGGGATGTAGATTCGTAATTAGTGAGTGGAAGTAGGGCAGGGGCTTCTGGAGGGGATGTAGAGTTCGTAATAGTGAGTGGAAGTAGGAGGGGCTTCTGGAGGGGATGTAGATTCGTAATTAGTGAGTGGAAGTGAGGCGGGGCTTCTGGAGGGGATGTAGAGTTCGTATATAGTGAGTGGAAGTAGGGCGGGCTTCTGGAGGGGATGTAGAGTTCGTAATTAGTGAGTGGAAGTAGGAGGGGCTTCTGGAGGGGATGTAGAGTTCGTAATTAGTGAGTGGAAGTAGGCGGGGCTTCTGGAGGGGATGTTAGAGTTCGTAATTAGTGAGTGGAAGTAGGAGGGGCTTCTGGAGGGGATGTAGATTCGTAATAGTGAGTGGAAGTAGGAGGGGCTTCTGGAGGGGATGTAGATTCGTAATAGTGAGTGGAAGTAGGCGGGTGCTTCTGGAGGGGATGTAGATTCGTAATAGTGAGTGGAAGTAGGAGGGGCTTCTGGAGGGGATGTAGATTTTTAATAGTGAGTGGAAGTAGGAGGGGCTTCTGGAGGGGATGTAGATTCGTAATAGTGAGTGGAAGTAGGAGGGGCTTCTGGAGGGGATGTAGATTCGTAATAGTGAGTGGAAGTAGGGGGGCTTCTGGAGGGGATGTAGATTTCGTAATAGTGAGTGGAAGTAGGAGGGGCTTCTGGAGGGGATGTAGATACGTAATAGTGAGTGGAAGTAGGAGGGGCTTCTGGAGGGGATGTAGATTCGTAATAGTGAGTGGAAGTAGACGGGGCTTCTGGAGGGGTGTAGATTCGTAATAGTGAGTGGAAGTAGGCGGGGCTTCTGGAGGGGACTGTAGATTCGTAATAGTAAGCTGGAAGTAGGTAGGCTTCAGTGAGGGATGTAGATTCGTAATAGTGAGTGGAAGTAGACTGGGCTCTGGAGGGGTGTAGATTCGTAATAGTGAGTGGAAGTAGGCGGGGCTTCTGGAGGGGATGTAGATTCGTAATGGTGAGTGGAAGTAGGCGGGGCTTCTGGAGGGGATGTAAATTCGTAATAGTGAGTTGAAGTAGGCGGGGCTTCTGGAGGGGATGTAGATTCGTAATAGTGAGTGGAAGTAGGTGGGTGCTGAGCCTGTGGTTGTTCTATATGCAAGCATCAGTGTCTTGAACTGGATACGAGCTGCAACTGGTAGCCAGTGCAAGGAGACAAAGAGAGGTGTAACATGGACTCTTTTGGGCTCGTTGAAGACCAGTCGTGCCACTGCATTCTGAATCATTTGTAGAGGTTTGATTGTGTTTGATGGAAGTCTAGCTAGAAGAGCATTGCAGTAGTCCAGCCTAGAAATGACAAGGGCCTGGACAAGAAGTTGTGCAGCATGCTGTGTAAGGAAGGGCCTGATCTTTCTGATGTTGTGTGATGCAAACCTGCAAGATAAAGCAGTTTTTATAATGTGCTCTTTGAAAGTCAGCTGGTCATCGAAAGTTACCCCAAGATTTCTGACCGAAGCTGATGGGGTAATTGTAGAAGAACCTAGCTGGATGGTGAAATCATGGTGTAGAGTTGGAGTGGCAGGGAAGACAAGAAGCTCAGTCTTTGCCAGGTTGAGCTGTAGATGGTGTTCTTTCATCCATGCAGAGATGTCCGCCAGGCAGCCTGAGATGCGTGCAGCTACCGTTGGATCATCTGGTCGAAATGAGAGAGCTGTGTGTCATCAGTGTAGCAATGGTAGGAGAAAACATGTGCCTGTATGATGGGAGCCAGTGATGTAGTGTATGTGGAGAAGAGGAGGGGTCCAAGAACCGATCCCTGGGGAACCCCAGTGACCAGTTGATGTTCTGTCGATACCCCCCCCCCCCCCAGGCCACCCTGAAAGACCGATCAGTGAGATAGGATTCAAGCCAGCGAAGTGTAATCCCAGTGATGTCCAGTGATGAGGGTGGACAGGAGGATCTGATCATTGACCGTGTCAAAAGCGGCAGACAGATCCAGCAGAATGAGAACATATACATATGGATTTTGTATTTACACTCCACAAACATTGAACTATTTTGATGTATTTTGTGTCCTGTTCATTGTTATGCTTATTATGATGTCAATCATAGCAGCTCAATTATAGCAATAAATAAATAAAAGAATATATATATATTAGGGGTGTAATAGTGTAATCGTTTGTAATAGTAAAACGATACGCATATTCGTATTGAACCGTTCGGTACGAGGCCTTCGGTTCGGTACGCATTACAAACCCAACGGTTCATTGGACTAATCCTATTATGTTTTGGAAATAAGAGCTTAATGTGTGTGAAATATCAGTGCCACTGCGTTCAACAACCCAGCCTGATCCAAAGCGTCTGGCTCCATATATCGTTGCAGAGCCGCAGCACTTTGTAGCAGGAGTCACTGATCACGTAAAGAGAGGTGCTTTCAGTGCGAGCGGTTCTGGTGTAGAGCCTGGTTTTCATCACGAGCGCGAATGCGTGGCAAAAACTATGCTAATATTGAGGAAACGATAGCGGACGGAGGATTTGGTTTTTGCTAAAGTAAAAGTCATTTTCTTAAAACCAGAGAAGGTGAGCATGTTGGTATTCTTGTGGAAAAACAATTGCATGTGTATGCTATGCCTCATCTTATTCGTTTTTGTTAATAAATGATGTAAGCTAGTTTGTCAGTGTAGCCAGCTGTTTTATTGTTGTTGTGCTTTTTAATTAAGAATAACAATGAATCCATCTTTTTTTTTAGTCATAAAAAGTGAATAGATGTAAGCAAAACAATTATATTTTCTTGTAAAACTTGACTAAAGATCGCGAATTCAAAAATGAAAGTGAAAGCATCTGAAGTCCAGCTTATAACATTAGCAAAAGAGGAAAAACTTCAAATCACAAATAATACTAATGATGAAAAATAACTTTCGGAACCATATAACCATTATAAAAGTTCATCAACATGCATTGATTTATCCCATGTTGTAGCAAAAAATAATAAATAATAATACAATTATGTGCTTTTTGATGTAATAACGTCTCATAGTCACACAGCCTGTTAGGAGCTATAAATACTATTAAAGTGTTATAATTAAGTTGCGCTAGTCTACGGAGATGCACGTGATCGCTGCACATAGGCGCTTCAGATCAAAGCCTCAGCGAGCGCTCGTCAATGTTAAAATGACTGAGATGGCCAATCAAATCAAAGTAGGCGGGGTTTACCATTCACAGTATATCCAGTGATGCACACTACTTTAATTTTTTTTTTTTTTTTTAATATGGCCATTTTGAGAGAGAGATGTGAGAATTGCAAGCATCCATCTCTCTCTACAAACAATGAAGCTGAGTTTACAATTAGAGGATCGTCTTGATTATCTTGTTTTCATAATTGTTGGAAGCCAAAATCAAATTTGATTGATTGCAAAGTCTTAATGTTGATCATTAGACTTCCCATATTGATCCATGTTGCTTGTTTTAGGGTTTTTAACGAGAGATTTACACACGCACAATTGGTCTGCAAAACTAATTTCAGGTGTTTCAGGTCCATTGCAATGAATGAACCGCTCCCTAAAATGTGTTCTTTTGGCAGAACCTGACCGAGTTCAACACCGCTCATAACAAGCGCATCTCCACCCTCACCATAGAGGAGGGCAACCTGGATATTCAGAGACCCAAGAGGAAAAGAAAGCATTTCAGAGTGAGCTTCAATGACGAGGATGAGATCATTAACCCAGGTAAAGTGATCACCCTTTAAAAAAAAAATTAAGTGACCTTTAACTGCACCTCAACCAACCATTGGTTCGTCCACAACAGATCATAAGCAATCGTGTGGCATAAAAGCGAGTTATTAATGAATTGTTGTGAACTGCTGTGAAACCACAAGCTTGTGGAACATGCAACAATGCCACGCTTTGACTTTGATTGAATGAAATGTGACCACTGCATGTTCAATCACTTCTGAAGTGTAACCATTACTCTAAGATCTTCTGACGTTGTTGCTTTTCTGTCCCCTAATTTAAGACCTCTTATAATTACAATGAATCTCTTCAAAGGTATTAAGAAAAGTCTTAAGTTGTGTTATTTTAACATTATTTAAATGCTATTATAGTTTATATTAATATTTTGAATTGGATTTAATATTTTCAGTTTGTATTTCATTTTCTGTGCTTTTGTAACGTATTACTTTCATTTAAATATATATATATTTTTTTTTTTCAAATTTAGTTTGTTCAATTTAGTTGCCGAAGCTTCAGTTATATTTAATTTCAGCTTTATTTGTGTGTTAATGACATCAAACCCAGCACAACAGGTTGAAGTTCCCTTTTTTTGGGTGGCGAAAGGTTGTGATTTATCACCAAAAACCTCCCCCCCGTCATTCAATCATATGACCGAAGACTTGGCCTTCAGCATCCCTCACTACTTTTGTGACTTGAGGCATTTAACAGTGCTTGTGTTGTTAACTCTTTTAGAGGACGTCGACCCCTCTGTTGGACGTTTCAGAAACATGGTCACAACAGCTGTGGTTCCTATTAAGGTAACTTCCCAAATATCGTCATTCTGCCTTATGCAACAAAAAAAAAAGAGAGATTGCTTTACATGTTTACATGCTGCTTTTTGATTACCCAACAGAAGAAGAAAATGGGCGGAGGCCATGCGCTGGGAATCGAGGAATCCGTGACCCGACACATGCACGCGTTCCCTTTGCAAGGTGGACTCTACAGAGACCTTCCCCCCGCCAGTCATGAAGCTCAATCCACAGGAGCTCCCGGCGGAGCCACAATCCTGGGAGGACTGCCGCTACCCCAGCCCAACCCGGCCCCGGACGTGGACCTGGCCCAGGAGGCCCCGCCGCCTCCGCTGGTGCTCAACCCCACGCCGTTACCCGGCCCCTACTCCTCCGACCCTCTCAGCGAACCCCGCAAGAAGAAGTACGCTAAAGAGGCATGGCCTGGCAAGAAGCCCACGCCGTCTCTGCTCATTTAGCTGCGTATTACTAATACAAGACTCTTCTATACTCATGAACTCTCTCTTGAAACATCTGGCAAATGGACTTTGATTTCAACTGTGCTACAAGAATCCGATTTAATGCAAGATTATCTTTCCTCCTAAAACAAGCATTGGCTTACTCTCATGTAGAGCTGGGCGGTATACCGGTTCATACCGAATACCGGTGTTTATTTTTCTTACGATATGAATTTTTAAAATACCGCAATACCGGTGTCATTTAAATAACGTTTGAAACGCGACACTGTTAGAGAGGGGTCTCTTTTCACTATTGCATTTTGGCGAGGATACAGCTGTATGTGTTACTAAGCGTGAAAGTTCAGAAACTGAAGCACTAGTAGAATGAGATGAGAGAGAAGTCATCCACAATATCCACATTGACCGCCACAAATATCCACCGTCCATAAGCTCCCGCGTCTCTCACAAACTAAAGTTCTCCGTCGATAAGACGGATTCCCGTCAACTGCAGGGTTCCCGCCTTCTTAAATTCACTTTTCTTCATTTTAAGACCGTAAATACGCTTACATTTCTCAAATAGTGTTATAAATGTCTTGATTTCAGCTTGAATAGGTCTTAAATGAAGGAAAGAGGAGGTGCATTCAGTCTGCTGAGGGGGATGTGATCAAAGCCTGGAGTGGATTAAAGCACGTTCCTCTCTCCGCTCTAAGCGTTCTGTAATCACTCCGCTCTGGATCCACTCCGGGTTTTACATTCCCGCTCGCGGAGAAACTGCTCTGTGTGCTCTGCTCTGTGTTCACTCCATTTAAACGTTATCAGGGATTACTGAGAGAAAAGAAACATGTAGGAATCATGTAGCGCACTGTTGTTGTTCTGCGGAACACCAAAAATCATCCCCACCTCGGCAAACAACATAGTAACGCCACTCGTATCATTTACAGTCGGGTTCTTAGCAGAGAACACCGAGCAGAACTTGAATTTCGGTGCGGGATTGCGGTTATTAATAATAATTATACTCGTTCCCACAGGTTCCGACAGAATGCATCACATTAGCACGTGCTTTTGATTCTTGAGCTCACTCACGCGCTCTCAATGTCTGCGCCCACAGATCGCGATCAAGAGACAGCTTTTAATAATTATAAGGGGAGTTTGCAAATGTGATATATTGATTTAATACAAAAGATCAATAAACAAGTACTGCATGATTTTGTTCTATATCATCAACGAAAATAGTTCAAAATAAAGTAACAGCTGAGCCGTTGTGCATCACTAAAAGCAAATTTATATGTAAAACATTAATGTCCACATGAATCTATGAATGTAATTGCACTCCTGCCACCTCTGAGCCTCATTAAACTTTTGTGTTCTTTGTGCCAAATTATACAAATAATTTTTTTATTAATACTAATTTCATGATTGGTAACTTATTTGTCGTATTGTACTTATTATATTGTTTTAAATATAAATTTTAAAAAGCTTATAAACATACATTTTTGAATTTGAAGTAGATGTAAATTATGCTATTGCAAAAGTAAAAATAAAATACCCCTTTAAGTCACTTTAAGGAGTCAAACGTCACCTCGTATTCGGAAGGCTAATTTTTTTTATCAGAATTTTTTTTTCATTGATCAGAAAGTACTCATAAATGTTTTTAATTAGGAGGACAAGCGCTCCTAATTACAAGAAGAAAAACACGGCTCTTAAACTGTGTGGTGACTGTAGCCGTATGGCTGTGGGATGGGGTTTGGCCGAGGAAATATTTTCAGTCAAATTTTTTTTTTTTGCTTTAACCCCTGTATTTAGTGTGGACTTTTTCTACAATATTCACTCGTCATGACACTAAAATATGGCATTCTAAGTCAATCTACTGCAGTTTTTCTTCAGTCAGTAGAAAATGTGGTTAACACCCGGTCATGCATGAAAAAAAAAAATACCGTAATATACCGTGAAACCGGTATAATTTAGAAAAATACCGTGATATAAATTTTTGGTCATACCGCCCAGCTCTACTCTCATGTCATTCCAGATGCATAGTACTTTCTAAATTCAGTGAAAGGCAAAAGGTCCTCATTTGCACAGTTCAGTGAGGGGAAAAAAAAATAATTGACTTATTTTGCTCCTCGCACAGAATGATCTGGTCCTATATTTTTGTCAAAATAGCTGCTTGGACATTGTGCATTAGATCTTTTGTGTTTCATAGGAAGATTGCAATGACGTGAGTGTGAGTAAATGACGTAATTTCATGCATTTTGATTGATCCATTTCTTTAAAATGCCAGCTTGAAAGTGAGAACCCAATGAAAAGCAAACACAAGAACACAACCTTATCCAAACAGCAAAAGGTGTCATGTTTAGTCTAAAATGGCAGGGGGGTTAACTTTGTGTACTCTCTTTTTTATATATATATATATAACTATTTATGTAAAGTGTTCCAAAAATTGACCATGCGGCAAGAAGTTGTTTCAAACTAGCTGTTTGGCCATCACACGTTTACATGAGCATCATTGATGCAGATGATGGATCTGTCACAAACCCTGTATTTGGTAAAACGGATGAAATTCTGCAATACTGTAACACTTTGCCTTCTAAAGATCTCTGTGGTTTCTTACTGTATTAGTTTCATTCACTCGTTCCCCCTTAATATACAACCTGAGGGTAGCGGCGCTTCAAATGAACTGTTGGTTGATGGTTCATCAGGGCTCAATGCAAACGGTCTTCACTGTTCAAGAAAGAAAGGAAAAAAATGTTTTATACTCCAGTTCTGTTTGGTACATTTGATGTTTGTACATATCATTCACAATAAAAGCCAGTGTATTTTTATATATTTAAACTGATGCCAGAAGTCTACCTTTGAATAGAGGCTGGCTGCTCATCTTATTTTATATTCATGACTGAGCTGATCCTTTTCTCCACGACTGGGAATCAAGATGAGATTTCTGTTCCAGACCATAATGCTGATTAGCAGTTGTCCATTCTGTCCTTTCATTGCTACAGCATGCCTTTACACAAGCACCTTCCTGACAGAAACACTATTATTTTGACAAATACAGCTGTAAGCAGGCCTAGTACTTTACACCTACATCCGAAAGAGTAGTTTGCGATACCTGTGATGGATCTAGGTAGTTATCTTTGACAGTTAAACTAATTGTGACGTTAAGTTCTGTGTCAATACACAAAACCTTTGCTATCTCACTTCCTCTTCCGTACTTTATTTTTGGATACTGATGTCAAACTCCAAACCTGCCTTTGGTGGCTTTTATGGGGTTTTGGTTTGTTTACGAAAGGAGACACTTTTAATTAGACATGTTTTGCCAAATAAAAATAATAGAAATAAAATACTTTTCTTCTGTGTTAAATTCAGTATTCTTGTGTATTAAAGGGCCCCTTTTTACTAGATGTAATATTGATCTTGGGTGTCCCCAGAATGTGTCTGTGAAGTTTCAGGCCAAAATACCAAACAGATTATTTATTATAGCAGCTGGAAAATTTCATTTTTGGGGTGTGTCTAAAATCGAGCTGATTTGGAGCGTATGCAAATGAGCTGCATATTCCCGCCCCGTCTCCAGAAGAGGGCGTCGCGTATACGTCTCTGTGATTGCATATCTACAGCGATGAACAGCTGGTAGAAGCAACATGACTGAGAGCGAGACGACCGTGTTCAGCCGTACATATGGGAGTCAAATGCACTGAAAGTGGGACAAAACTTTCTAATTAATCTCACAAGTGCGTCCTCAGCAGCTCAGATGTTGGGAGAAAATAAAGACTCTTATGTTCGGTCTTACATCCAAACACAGAGCACGGGATTGCTTGCGAGACATTGCGGCCCTGTCCCAAATGGAACACTTCATGTGCACTTGTGGTCCTATAATGGCCGCCATATGCGTGTGTCCGTTAAGTCCACGAGATCGTAGTGTCCCATTCCTCATTTTAGCGTTCAGAAGGGTGCTCGCGAGCGCCGTGGCCGTTATGCGCCCTCGATCCGCACTTCTGCCGAGTCTGCACTGGAGCGAGCTCCGCAGCAGACTTCAACCCGACAGTCAAAGCGGACAGAAAAATGAAGGACAGCTTACAACCACTGAGGGTGGAAACTATAGCAACGCAGGGCTGTCAATCAAACCCCGTGGCCCCGCCCTCCAAAATATGACGTCACACTGCGGTGAGCGTCAAAACGGCAGGCCTAGTGAGACTGACTTGGTTTAGAGCAGCGTTTCTCAAACTGTGGGGCGCGCCCCACTGGTGGGGAATAGAGACGTGACAGGTGGGGCGCGCCAAACGGGAGGAAATTTTCCTTTTTATGCCTTATATGGTTGTGAGATCAAATCTTCCGGAATCTGGAGCAAGACCACGCACTAGACTAGAGAGTGACTGCGCGGTGTGTGTGTGTGTGTCTGTGTTCAACACGTCATCTCAGTTTCATTTTTGTATTCATGGTTACAAATGAAATGTTTAACCTTTTGAGCAGTATCCGGTTTGGTCCCATATATGGGATTTAGAATGTTCAGTGACGTGACATAACTGCCAGATTCAAATTGTGCTTTCGCGCGCTGTTTGGCGCTGAGCCAGAGAGGGACGCGCTCAGCTCTGTCATATATCACAACTATGCATTGTTTTCAACCTAATAATGTTTATTTTAGGTTTCAGCCATTTAAATACACATAAGCACTAGTACAACAATACACTTGGTGTTTGTAAAATACACACTGATATCTGTGGAAGCAGCAATAACAATCTATTCAAATATAATTTGACGACGTGTGTTATTCACATGAGACAAACATAGTGGAAGTGACTATAAAGTTTACTCTATTCTTCTCGGAGTTCACCGGCCACTTTCTTGCATGTATTTCGGGAGAAACTGATGACAGACAGGACTCTCTGAACTGAGTCGCAAAGAAACATGGTGGCGCCCATCTCACGTTATAGATCAAGATTATTTCAAGGTTCAAGGTTCAAGGTTTCTTTATTTGTCACATGATAAATTATACACGGTATAATCAAAAGTGAAATGTAGGTCAAATCAGGTCCGCTCAGTGGACAGTGCAAAGAATAAAAAAAATAAAATAAAAAATAAAGTCAAAATTAAATTATATAAAAGTAACACCACACAAGAGTATATATATATATATATAGGTAAAAAAAAGAAATAAGAAGTAAAATGTGCAATAGAATAAAGAAAAGTGCAAAACAGTAAAACAGTAAGATGTGCAAAACAAATGGATGTGCAAAAACATTATATGGGACTTAATAAATATTAGTATAAACAGGAGGGATGAGAGGGATGTGCAACGGGTTGTACTGGGTATGCACACATAGCGGCAATATGGATGATGAGAATATGAATGTTTTTGTTATTTTTTTACAGATAATAATGAGTCTTGTGAAAGTTTATGGAACAGAGTTTGTGTTAAGGAGCCTGATGGCCTGAGGGAAGAAGCTCTTCCTCAGTCTCTCTGTCTTTGCCATCAAGCTCCTGTAACGCCTGCCAGATGGCAGTAAACGGAAAAGATGGTTACCGGGGTGGTTTGAGTCTTTGATGATTTTAGCAGCTCTGCTTTTGCAGCGTTTGAGGTAGATGCCCTGCAGAGAGGGGAGAGCAGACCCTGAGATGCGCTCAGCTAAGCGCACGACTCTCTGTAGAGCTTTGCAGTCCTGGTTTGTGGCATTATTATACCACACTGAGATGCACTGAGTCAGAACACTTTCTATGGCCCCTGAATAGAAAGTTTTCAGGATAGCTGGAGAGACCCTGAATTTCCTCAGCTGTCGCAGATGGTACAGCCTTTGCCTGGCTTTCTTGACCTGTGTTTGGATGTGTGCAGTCCATGTCAGGTCCTCAGAGATGTTTACACCGAGGTACTTGAAGCTGCTCACCCTCTCCACAGGGGTCCCACTGATCATAAGAGGAGTGTAGGGCCGCTGCTGTCTCTTCCTGAAGTCCACGATCAGTTCCTTAGTTTTGCTCACGTTCAGAGAGAGACAGTTGTCCTGGCACCATGATGTAAGTCTCTCCACCTCATCCAAGTATGCGGTCTCGTCGTCGTTGTTAATGAGGCCCAGGACCACAGTATCATCAGCAAATTTGACAATAGAAGTGGAGCTGTGAAAGGACACGCAGTCGTGTGTGTATAGAGAGTAGAGCAGGGGGCTCAGGACACAGCCCTGTGGGGCTCCTATGTTCAGGGTGATGGAGTTGGAGGTGAACTGGCTGACTTTCACCACTTGTGGTCTGGCGGTGAGGAAATATTGAATCCAGTCACAAAGTGAAGTGTTTAGGCCGAGGTCTGAGAGTTTAACAGCCAGCTTGGTGGGGACTATAGTATTGAAAGCGGAGCTATAGTCAATGAATAGCAGCCTGACATAGTTGCCATTCTTGCTGTCAATGTGAGTGAGGGAGGAGTGCAGTACCTGGGAGATGGCATCATCAGTAGACCTATTTGGCCGGTAGGCAAACTGAAGAGGGTCCAAAGTAGCAGGGATGGAGGAGCAAATGACTGTCATGACTGTCGATGTGAGGGCAACTGGACGATAGTCATTCAGGCAAGAGGGTTTACTGTTCTTGGGCACAGGGATAATGACAGATTTTTTAAAGGGGGTGGGGACCACAGAGGTAGCAAGGGACTCATTAAAGATGGAAGTAAACAATCCAGCAAGCTGATCAGCACAGGACCTCAGAACGCGGCCAGTAATCCCATCGGGTCCTGCTGCTTTTCTGACGTTCACTCTCCTTAGTTCCCTCCGAACATCATCCTCTGAAAGGGTGATAGCATAATCATTGCTGCTCTGTCTGCTGCTTCTTGACGCGCTGCTCGGCAGAATCGCGCCGCTGTTGCATTCAAAGCGGCCGTAGAAGTTGTTTAGCTCTACGGCTAGCAACGGGTCTGCTCTCACCTCCACAGAGTTGTTGTTTCCAGAGGAACAGATGGTCTTTAGTCCCTGCCACATGCGTCGAGAGTCATTGAGCTGGAAATGTGACTCAATTCTCTCACTGTATCGGCGTTTAGCGGCTCTTACTGCACGACGGAGAGCATAACAAGATGACTTGTACTCACTCATGTTTCCCGACAAAAGACCAGCGTTGTATGCGGCAGTTCGATGGTTAACCGCGTCATGAATTGTTCTGTCCACCCACGGTTTCTGATTTGAGAAAGTCTTTATTGTTACCGTTTCAGTGGCCTGTTCGGTTAGTGTGTTTACGAAGCTTAATGCTACATCCGTGAATTCGCTGACGTCAGATGAACTCGCCCGGAACATGTCCCAGTCGACGTCATCAAGAGACGCCTGTAGCGTAGCTTCAGAGTGGGGGGACCAGCGCGTCACTTCCCTCTCCACCGGGGGTTCTTGAAGGATCCGTTGTTTATAATCCGGTGTGAGGAAAATGGCGGCATGGTCTGATTTTCCAAACGCCGGCAGTGAGTGGGCTTTGTAGGCATTTTTGAACTGGGTGTAGCAATGATCGAGTGTATTCAGTCCTCTGGTTGGACAGGATATGTGCTGATGAAAGTTAGGGATGACCTTTTTGAGGTTAGCCTTGTTAAAGTCCCCCGCTACGATACATGCAGCGTCAGGATGTATGTTGATATATCCGCTGAGTTCATCGTGTAGTTTAGACAAAGCCAAGCTGCTATCTGCCTGTGGTGGTATATACACGGCAGTAACGACGGTTGATGAGAATTCCCGGGGCAGATAAAATGGGCGGCAGATAATGGAGAGGTGTTCTAGATGAGGCGAGCAGGAGCGCGACAGAATGGAGATGTTCCTGGGGTCACACCATTTCTTGTTAATGAAGAAACACACTCCACCACCTTTGGTTTTTCCGGCCTCGGCTGTTCTGTCCATCCGAAAAACAGAGAAGTTGTCAGACGGCGTTACAGCGTTGTCCGGGACCGAAGGAGTGAGCCATGTTTCGGACAAACAAATTATGTTACAGTCTCTGATGTCCCGTTGGAAACTAATCCTGGCTCTAAGATCGTCCATCTTATTATCCAAGGATTGGACATTGGCGAGCAAAATACTCGGTAAGGGGGGACTGTGAGCCCTTTTCCTCAGTCTGTTGCGGATTCCAGCACGTTTCCCGCGGTGTTTCCTTCGCCTCCTGGTATTATTGAGGCGGCCTTTGTCAGCTTCGGTGCTCCGAAGAATCTCCAATGGCCACGCTGGATCTGTGTATAAAGTGTCCTGGATCAGGTTAGTGTAACGCTGTCCAATGTCCAAAAGACGTTACACGTATAAAAAGGGAGGTAAAAATAGAAAAAAAACACAATTTTGAGTGGAGCTAATTCACAGGCGACTGAACTCAGCAGCGCCACGGTTTCATGTTTATATGTTTCATGTTCATTTATAAAGGTTTTTAAACGACCAAACACACTCACTTACACATTTTTGAGAATCGGAATATCAGATAGTTGATGACATGGTAAGCAAGTTTGTGAATATTTTGAAATAAAAAAGGAAATTAATCCGATCTGTCATACAGTGTTATTGTGGCTGCGGTGTGTCACGTGACAAATATGACGCGTCGCCATGGAAACATTAAGCGGGAATGTTATAAAATAACAGTCGCCTTGAAAAAAACAATAACAAAACATGGATACATTTGTGACACGGACCTCAAAAGTTGTCGAGCCAGCGCCAGCAGAGAGACACAATTGCCGAATGGATTTCTCTTCTTTTCTTTTTACAGATTGCAAAGTGGCACTTTTATATCTTTTCTATTTTTGAAATTAGTAAAAATTTTGACACAGCTGCACTTTTATTTTCTTTATTTTTGAACTTTCTGTTATTTTATGTATATAGTTTGTATTTTAGATACAACTTGTTACTCTGATACTACTTGTTAGTTCAATAAATTGGAACATGTTAAGCTTGTTGCGCATTTCATTAGCATTGTGTTGGGGCGATGGGGGCAGGTGGGGCTTTAAAATTCCCCCTTGTCTAAAGTGGGGAATGACCAAAAAAGTTTGCGAACCACTGGTTTAGAGGGATTCAAAAATGAGGAGTGAGTGGATTTTTATCATTGTAGGGTGGATGTGTTCACACTGCCAACACACATTTATATCCAAACACCTTGTAAAAGTGGAGTTTGCACAATAGGTGCCTTTTAAGACACACAAACAAAGTTTGCATGATACCCATGACTTCTCTGATTGGTGCAACTCTCTTAAGGATTGTGGGAAGTGTGGCTTTTCACCAGAAATGTAAAACTACAGAATAAAATATGTTAAAGTCACCGACTTCTATGTGGGCATATATCATCTCTTAACCTCAGAGGTCATCCAGTACTGAAGGTTTATTGAAAGATTATATTTCTCCGAGGGCAGAATAAATGGGATCTTTAAATCTGGATCCTTTCTGCAGTGCTTTAGTGACAGGAAATGATTTGTATTTTTCGTTTCACACGGCAGAGCATGCTGCCCACTTCTGCTTCTTACTTCTGTCCTTCGTAATGAGACATTATTAGAAAGCCAAATTCATCTATTTTAATCAGGCTTTAAATCCCTATAGTAACATGCTACACCAGATGTGTTATATATATATATATATAATTCATGCCCACAAGGCAGACGTGGTCATTTACAAAGAATACATGATTTGGGTGAGATTAAAATACATCACACATACCCATGGATGAATCTCAAAAGCTGTCATGAATCAGACACAATCACATTATCATCAAAATAAAATACTAAATATGTTAGTTTAAAGAGAGTGTTCGAAAGGAAACATTTAAGAACAAATTAAATCAAAAGCAAAAAGACAGAAGTAGATGCCCACTGAACAGTGTATGTTGTGTATATGTAACTGTAGGTCAATGCTGTAAATTATGTTTCTGATCTTAATGTTTGCAAGAGTGTTAGCATACAGTACAGGGTGAATTCAAGTAAATAATGACACTTTTTGTTATTGAGATGACTGGGAAAAATGTCACAATTAAACTAAATTCACCCCTATTCAGTGCTTGAAGTGGACACAAGAAGTGCTGGTACTCACCCCCCCCCCCCCCCCCCCCCCCCCCGCTTATTTAATTATTCATTTATTTATATTAAATAAATAAGTACGTTTTAATAATTCACAATCAATCAATCAATAATTAAATACAAGTTTTCAATACAAATTAGCATAAGTCAAGCTGCAATACCAAATATGACCACAGGGATACCAAAGACCACTAAAACATAAGAATTGCTAAATCTCTGACCACCACATAATCAGCGTTCATTATAAACACGCTTGCTTTTAAGCCAAATACACGCTGAAAATAATAATGTTACTGACATCTGGACGTAAGTCACTATTCTCTCTGTAAGCGCTGATGAAATCGGCCATGTTTTCTCTGCATTAGCGCTGTTTTGAGCGTTTGAATTCATTCACTGGATCCTTGGACTTTCCATGAGTTTACGGTTTAAAATGACGTGATTGCAAAAGTTTTGGGAGTTTTGTTATAGTCCTGGTTCTAGTTGAGGAGACCAGTTCTGTTTGTGCTGTCTGAGTAGTCACAAGTGTTCCTGCATGTTGAAGGCGATCTGATGTTAATAAAGCGGAGACGTTTACTAAATAAGTTGCTTTATTGAACATTACACATGTGTGGAGCAAAAATCATAGCTCTGGTGTTCCTGTGCAGCCTACACAAGTTATTTTAGGTGTTTCAACTGTAGGCCTATACACATGTCTCAAATGTACTCAGGCTACCCTAATAGAAAGTGATGCACGGGCTGCATCTTTTTTCTTTTTCTGTTCTCGCGGCCGGGTTGTGATTGCTTGCGGGAATAGATTCTATCAATTATCAGGGACTGAACCAATAACAATTGACAACTCTCTCTGAGGAATTGGTATTTTACAATAAGAAAGGAATTCATAACAGTGTTCCTTCTTTGTTTTATAACTGACTAAACAATTTAATATTGTTGTCAAAGCAGTTATTAAAAAAATATTTTTTTATTATTTCATATGAAATAGCGATGCAGAGAAAAATGATGCTTAAATAGGCTATAAATGACCAATATTGGAGCATTTGTTTATTTTTGTTAAAGTGCATTTTCAGAATGGGTGTGTGTGATTTGCATTGTAGAGTAAAAGTATTGTCAAGTTATGTTTATCCCAGACCTTATTTTATTAATGTTTTGTAAAACCCCATTATAATTTCATGTTTATTGTTGAACACTTAACAATAAACATGAAACACACAACACTATCATATATTTATTTATTTAACATTAACTCACATACTCAAATTTGCACCTAACATACTTAATTGTCTATTTTGTATACTGTGTTATTTTTCACATTGTCTATTTTTTATCTTTGTGTATTATTCTTTTAATATCTGTCTTGTCCTGTCACTGTCATTCTGTTGCACTGAGGAGCTTCTGTCACTATAATACATTCCTCGTCTGTTTAAACACCTGCAATAAAGCTCATTCTGATTCTAATATAATCTAATGTACATTTTTTTGTCACTCACTATTACACAACTCACTTTTACATTTATATATCACAGTTATACTAAATAAATATTATAATTTTTACCAGAATTTTTTTTTTAAATCAACAAGCATGACAAGTGTAAGGTTTCACAATTTCAAAAGAAAATTAATTATTTTCCAAGCCTAACTAAATAACTGGAGACAGGGTTATTTTTAATTCCATGTAGATCACAAACCACTGAAATCGGCTGATAAATGTAAACGTTATCATGTTTTTATCCCAAAAAAACCGCAGCTCCTCCATTTGTTTTTAAGGCGGTCTTACCCGGACCAATATGGCATCGCTAGTGGAGGTGACGTATTTCTGCTCTTGAGTGGAGCTTCACTCGCCCAGTGTCTGCAGCCAGACCCTATAGAGTGGGGGAACTATGACGTCACTCTGTAGGTGGATCGGTTGTTAGCATAAAACTGGTTCCCTCGACAAAAATCCAATAGGATTGATTTTTCCATAGGCTTTTGGATTATCGCAAATCATTTTATCCTTGCTTCTCGGAAATCCTCAATCTATATGCTTTCTAACAGCTTCATTTGGTCGTAAACATTTCATTTTAACGTGGCTTTAAGCACTATGCATCATTAAAGTTTCACTTTCACCACGTACAGCCGGTAAATGTGGTGTTTACATGTAATAATCGTAATATGAGTTTACCTTACGGTATGAACCCAGAGTCTCCGCATCAGTAAGTGATAAAACGAGCACGTTCCATCCGAAGCCTTGTGTCGCATTTCAGGACAAAGCAAAAAAAACATTGTCGAACAACAATATAAAATGCGGGAAACTGTTCATTGGTTATTCTAAAATTAATCGTATTACAAATTATACTACAACTGTAAAATACAGTAAATTGATAAACTGTTTGGCGTGATGACATTGAATGTCTCCGACAGCACCTGTAGTCCCATTTAGCAACTTGTTAGCAAACGGCTTTTTTAAGAAACGTAACAGCTTAAAAATATCACGAGTGTGGTGTAACTTGTGTGTTTTATGTCGTAGAATAAAATGTGAAAGTATCTTGAGCCTGTGTGAACCACGGACCTTATTTAAGGGATTTAACCAAAATCCCATTCAAAAAACCCATTGAATCTGGGACGATGCAACCGGAAGTGCTAAAATGCTATCTCGCTTCCGGGTTCTCACCTACAAAGTGACATCATAGTTCCACCACTCTATCGTGGAGAGGCCGGAAGTCATTCATTTTCAATGTGAGCCGGCGGCGAGCTCCAGCGCGGCGCGTTTTGGATGATGAGAGCATCGAGAAGAGTTGAAATCAGGTCAACTTTATGGTACAAAGCTATGACACGGTTGGGTGGCAACCAATCGGAATGTAGAAGTCCTCCGCTTGAAAGGATTCCAGAAAACTCCTGTAAAATTTGTTTCCGACCACATTAGTTCCCAAGCATTTTAGCGCTAGAGGAACGCTTTGTTTTTCAGCGGGAATTATATTAATTCTCAAAATAACATATATTTGACCAATTACATTAAGGCTATTGAAGGATTACAAATTTTATTTTAAATGTTTAATTTAGATACACTTCCTGACTAAAGAAAGTGTCAGGAAATACAGATGTTTGAGAGCGTTTCCTGACCATTTGAGCTCGAGACAGCTGTGCCTTTTGTCTCTATGTTAATGGTAAGATCAAGGAGTCAGACTACTGAGAGATTCAACCTTTGTTAGGTTTATTGGACCACGGGAAGTTTCCTGTAACTAACTAACGCCTCCCTCAGATGTTTGCGTTCTTTGATGTTTGTCTCCACCTCAAAAAAAGTCCCTCCTCCAAAAATACCTATAAGACAACCTGTAAATTACTTAAGAGTGAGATTTTCGATGACTGCAGCTACCATCAACATGTCATAGAATAAAGAAATTCTGCTGACAATCCAATCCGAAGTCTCCTGGTCTTCTCTTCTGAGTTTTCTACTTTAGAAGAACAGAGTTTTCAACAGATGGTGCCGTGACCCGGATAGAGTTCCAGCTTCCTCACCTGAAAAACTTCAAGCTCAAACAAAGATCTGCATCTTTTGGAATCCAGCGAAACTTCAAGCTGAACAAGGATTCCCAGACTGAATTTTTCTCTGAACCAAGGGTTCTGGTGAGTGGTCTCTAATCCAAAAGAACCTAAGACCAGTGTATCCTCTGTGCCGTCAGAGAAGAGTTAACATACATCTGTAGGGTTTGTTTTAACTAAAAGTTATCCTCTGTTTCAGGCAGGGAAGGTTAGCATTTCATGCTAATAATTTTGGTTTATCCTCTGTTCTTGTAGGCAGGGACGTTTATCCTCTGTTTCAGGCAGGGAAGAGTTTATCCTCTAAAGTTTTTTTATTTTAGAGATGAGTTTATCCTCTAAAGTTTTTTAGTTTAGAGATGAGAGTATCCTCTGTTCTTGTAGGCAGGGATGTTTATCCTCTGTTTCAGGCAGGGAAGAGTTTATCCTCTAAAGTTTTTATTTTAGAGATGAAAATATATCCTCTGTTCTTTCAGGCAGGGAAGATTTTGGGCATTACGTGCTAAAAATGAGTTATCCTCTGTTTCAGGCAGGGAAGGTTAGCATTACGTGCTAATTTTTGGTTATCCTCTGTTGTTTCAGGCAGGGAAGGTTTTTTTGGCATTTACGTGCTAAAAAAACAAGTGTACCCTCTGTTGATCAGAGAAGTGTTTGTTTTGTTTGTGTGGTACCGAAGAAACTTACAAAATGGTTAGAATGAATGCTAGGCTGATTCCAACCACAGAAAAGAGTGGTCTTGCGACTCCGTTGTGGTCAGATAGTGAATTCAAAACACTGTTAGGGGAACAAATGGACCTAATAGTCACTGAAAAAGTTAGACAAAAACTAACGCAGAAATATGAGATTCATCCAGACAAGACTTGGTCGGTAGATGAGTGTAAAAAGGTACTAGGAGCAAGTATTCGTAAGAACAATGTGAAAGACATTATCTGTTGTTACAGAGAATTCAGTTTAACATTAGCTACACAACAGTCTCAGCGTAACTCAGAGCTAGAGAAACAGAACAATGAACTCCGTGCTAGAATATCCACTTTGACTAAGAAATTGAACCTCAAGAAAGCTGGAGCCAAAACTGATGTGGGAGTTAGTCAGCCTGATAACATTTACCCTGATTTACAAGCATTCTCTGAAACAGATGTAGCTCTCCAATCAGTAACTGATGTGCCTGTAAATTCAGTCAATGTTGAGGAAACTGATAGTGTTCCTCCCAATTCTTCTGTTGTGCAAATACAAACTGTTGCCAACACTTTATGTCCTAAAGATATAGAGAGACTATCTCAGAGTTTACCTGCAGCACACACACATTTAACTGAATTTAGAAGAACATTGATCTCAAGATGGGTAGAAGCTTATCCAACAGGGCGTGCTACAGCTGCACATACTGCTAAATGTCTTGTCACTGATTTCATTCCAAGATGGGGATTACCAGATTGCATTGACTCAGATCAAGGTACCCACTTCACAGGACAGGTAGTCAAGGAAGTGTCTAGAATGTTGAAGATTAAGTGGAACCTTAAGCTAAACCTAACAAAGGTTGAATCTCTCAGTAGTCTGACTCCTTGATCTTACCATTAACATAGAGACAAAAGGCACAGCTGGCTCGAGCTCAAATGGTCAGGAAACGCTCTCAGACATCTGTATTTCCCAGTGGTGGACAAAGTACACAGATCAAGTACTTGAGTAAAAGTACAGATACGTATAGTAAAATATTACTCCAGTAAAATTAAAAGTACTGCTTTTTCAATTTTACTCGAGTGAAAGTACAAAAGTACTCAATTTTTTATGTACTTAAGTAAAAAAGTACTGATAGACAGATTTATTTTGCAATTTTATATAGACTACTTTATTTAATTTTATATTAGCACATATTTTTATAATCCTACTGCCCAAAATACCTGGGGTTTTCCCAAAATAACCACTATATAGAGTCAAGATATATATTTTGTTGATATGGACTACGTTGATGAGAGTGATGTAGTAATGTTCACTGTGAAGCTTACACTGTCATGTACCTGAGAGAAAACAGATTTCACCATCTAATTTTCACCAGTAAGAAAAAAGTGTTTTAGAACTTGATTGTTGTTTTGCAGAACGTCAGTTATATATGACATGAGAATTAGGCCTGAAATTAGGAAGAACATTTTAAGGAAAATCTAATTATATTTTCATAATGATTATTTTTTCTTCTCAAACCTTGTCTGTGGTGTAAAAACACCCCTGGCCAAATGCCCCCAGAGGGCATCACTTCCCACTCTGATAATTACTGTAGTTACTATGTTCTGAACATCACATCCTTTCTTTTTCCCTCAGATGGAATCTATCTAGGTGCTGAATAAAGATATTTGGACTTTATATCTAAAAATTTCCTCAACTTAGCACCAGCAAGCTTGTTAGCTAGACAGTTAACATCAGCTAACAATATTTACTTAGTTTCAGCATGGTTATGAATAAACATTCATATCTGTCGGCTAGTTGATCTGAACAATATACAAATGTATACTGTTGATAAACAATATAAAAACAGACGTCACATAGGTCTAAATGCATAGCATTTTAATAAAACTGCTAACGTTACAGCAGCGGGGAATATGAACGTGCATGAGTTATTTTATTTAATCGGTGTTATTTTAATGTTTTGTTTTTTGACCTAAAACATAACGTTAGAGACACTGATGTTGATCTGTCTGCATTCAAGCATTTCAGTGGGCTTAAATAGATCACCCTTTACAGCAGATTTAGTTCACAAACAACTGACAGTTTTGACCTAAATATTATTTTCAGTTACAATAATTAATCTTAAAATTCGACATTAGTAACTTACTTTTCACAGCATCAGTAGCGCGCGCTCACGAGATCTCCCGGTTCTTTACTTGTGAGTTCAGTTCACTGAATAAGACTCGCTCTAAACGGGTCATTTGAATCAGTGACTCGACTCGAGAACAGCTGCAATCGGGTGAATGAATCGTTTGTTGCGATTTGTGAACCGAGGTTCATTGAAAAGAATCACTTTGTTCATGAATCAGACACCGCTTCTGCGTCTCGGAGCACGTGATGTATCACGTGAGTAACGATATGTTTTATGAAATGTAGTGAAGTAAAAAGTACGATCTTATGCTTTGGAATGTAGTGAAGTAAAAGTAAAAGTTACTCAAAATAAAACTACTCCAGTAAAGTACAGATACTTGAAAAATGTACTTAAGTACAGTAACGAAGTAGTTTTACTTCGTTACTGACCACCACTGGTATTTCCTGACACTTTCTTTAGTCAGGAAGTGTATCTAAATTAAACATTTAAAATAAAATTTGTAATCCTTCAATTCCCCGTTTGAGAGTTCTAATAACTCTCACAAAATACAAATTTAGACACTTAAAAGTTAATTCTTGTAACTTGTAATTGTTACAGGCACATCGTACATGTTCTGTGTTGCTTATCTTATATGTCCCTATAGGCCACAAGCATCAGGACAGGTTGATCTTAGAAATGCTGATGTGCACATTGTTTCAGATGCCCTGATCGCTTACTGTGAAAACCTCACAAAGGCAGTGCAGAGTGCCAAAGAGAGAGTTGAGTCGTGTTGGCAGACTCCACCAGAAGGTGGACACACAATCATCCCAGGTCAATGGGTCATGATAAAGGCATTCAGAAACAAGCCATTAGAGCCTAAGTGGTACGGACCACATCAAGTGATGTTGATTACAGCAGCTGCAGTAATGTGTCAGGGAAGGAAAACATGGGCTCATGTGTCACACGGTAAGGTTGTTCCTCCCCCTGCAGGGATAGGATAGGGCAGACACAAGAACCAGTGAGGAGCCCAGGGAAGAACCGAAAGCAACAGGCTTCGGGGGCCAACCCTGAGGTGAAGATTTCCTCATAGGCCTTTCCCCTCCATTAGTCCATCCTTTCCTCACTGTTCTTTAGGTGTCGCAGGAATTAAGAAATAGGGAAAGAAGGAACAACCATAGCAGACTATATTTTGAACAGAGGATACAACCCTAATGTTTGCAGACTCTACAACAAATACTGCTCTGTGCCGTTGGTCTCTCTTGTTTGTGTTTCTTTCTTCCTCTGTGCAGATACCACCTGATGGCTGTCCTGAGATCCATATGCACCACCCTTCTCACCTGCGGATGAAGCCACAACCTCTAGAAAACAACCAGACCCATTGTCGAGCCAACTATCACACAAGAACGAGAAAAGAAAGAAGAAAGAAGAAAAAAAATAAAAATACACAACGCAGAGACTCACATACGATCTTTCAGCAAAACTAATTGCATGTTTTGTTTCTGTGTCAGCATGCAATTACATATAAGATAAGCAACACAGAACATGTACGATGTGCCTGTAACAATTACAAGTTACAAGAATTAACTTCTAAGTGTCTAAATTTGTATTTTGTGAGAGTTATTAGAACTCTCAAACGGGGAATTGAAGGATTACAAATTTTATTTTAAATGTTTAATTTAGATACACTTCCTGACTAAAGAAAGTGTCAGGAAATACAGATGTTTGAGAGCGTTTCCTGACCATTTGAGCTCGAGACAGCTGTGCCTTTTGTCTCTATGTTAATGGTAAGATCAAGGAGTCAGACTACTGAGAGATTCAACCTTTGTTAGGTTTATTGGACCACGGGAAGTTTCCTGTAACTAACTAACGCCTCCCTCAGATGTTTGCGTTCTTTGATGTTTGTCTCCACCTCAAAAAAAGTCCCTCCTCCAAAAATACCTATAAGACAACCTGTAAATTACTTAAGAGTGAGATTTTCGATGACTGCAGCTACCATCAACATGTCATAGAATAAAGAAATTCTGCTGACAATCCAATCCGAAGTCTCCTGGTCTTCTCTTCTGAGTTTTCTACTTTAGAAGAACAGAGTTTTCAACACTATACTTCAACCAGGACAGTTTGTGATGTAGGCTGCGCACAAATTAACGTTTATGTTAATTAAAGACCAAAGCTAGCTAGTAAACCTCTCCTATAAACTGCATGTTGAAATTAGCCATGAACACAAAAGCCACACCACACTAATGGCTTTTTAATTGGTTTATTTCATTAGCAAACATTCAACTATAATTGTTAAGTTCCATTTCAAGGGAACTCCATTGCATCAGAGTTTTAAGAGGCTTGGGGAACGCTTTGCGTGATAAGTCTTGAAGCACATGTGAAATCAATCCAAGGTGTAATTGGGACATCAGAGCGGGTGACGTCACGAACCAGGAAGCTATAAAGCCTGCCCAAACAAAGCTGTCACTATCTTTTTGTGTCTTCACAAGCGCTCTGTGTGAAACTGTCCTTGTCTTATTTGGTGTTGTCAGTCAATATTAATTACTAGTTATGGCGAGCAAGCAACAACAAGCTTTTAGGATGTGCGTTCATCCCTGCCCGCGTTATTTAACGGGTGGGGATGCACACATTCTTTGTGTTGCCTGTTTGGGAGAGGAGCATGCACGGTCAGCGCTCGTGAGCACTGCGATGTGCTTCCCCTGCGGATACTCCGATCCTGGCTGCCATTCTTTGGCGAGGGTGCTCAGGCTCGCGTTCCCCAGGGCTTTGGTCCCGCTGCTGCCGAGGCACAGCAAAGGCTGCAGTCCTGGGGTTCGCAAAGGGATATGTTAGAGACGGGCTTATCTCTGCCTTCACCTGACAGGTTCAGTGCCTCGTCTCAGGGTTGGAAAGCACGCGCTGCGGTTTCTTCCACCCCGATCGAGGCACAGACACTGCAACTATCGGATTCTGAGGAATTAGATGTTGTAAGTGCCAATGCAAGAGATACTGAGGACTTGCCACCTCAGTCTCGTGCTTATGAGGAGCTAGTTGAGGTTGTGACAAGAGCGATTGAGAAATTGAGTATCGATTGGCCAGCAGAGAGGGAGGATGTTCGTTCAAAAGGCAAACTTGACGAACGTTTCTTGCCTTCTCATGCACAACCTCAATGCCGGGGATTGCCATTTTTTCCTGATCTTCACACCGAGGTGTGGAGATCATGGGAGAAACCGGTTTCCTATAAAGTACTTAGTACACAAACATCACACTATTCCTCTGTATTAAATAAAGAAGTACACGGTTACGGAGAGATGAATAAGGTGGAAGAGACGCTCGCAAGCTATCTCTCCCCTGAATCATCTTCATCCACTAGATCCCCGGTATTACCCAGTAAGCCAGTGAGCAACTACATCAGCACTGGTGGGAAAGGCTTATTCAGCGGCTGGTCAAGCAGCAGCATGTTTACACACCATGTCGCTGTTGCAAGCCTACCAGGCTGAATTATTAGCAGATCTCGATGAGGGCGAGGGTACTGGTCCGAACGCATTTTGCGAACTGCATCGGGCCACAGATTTGTGTCTCAGGGCCGCCAAGGTGACGGCTGGTCAATCGGCCAGTCTATGGCAGCCCTGGTGGCCACTGAGAGACATTTATGGTTCAATTTGAGTAATATTAAGGGAAAAGATAAAAATGTCCTTATGGATGCTCCCCTTTCTTCCTCTGGCCTCTTTGGCAATGCAGTGAATTTGGTTGTCGAGAGATTTCAGGAATCAGCTAAGCAAGCAGCTGCATTTCAGAAACTCCTCCCCCGCCGTATTCATATCTCCGGTGCTGCTGAGCAGGAGCAGCCCCAAACATCTAATTTACCATCTTATATACCATTAGATGGTGTTACCATCTAACACCTCATTTTACGTTGCCCGTCTCCCTGGACATATATATCTCGTTGGGTCCTGCAGACTATAGAAAAAGGGTATCAAATACAGTTCGGGTCTCGCCCTCCCAGGTTCATGGGGGTGTTGTCCACCGAGGTGGCCCCCCAGCAGGTTCTGGTAATGGAACAAGAAGTGAAAGCTCTGTTAGAGAAAGGGGCCATAGAATATGCACCTCACTCCAACAGGGAAACTGGGTTTTACAGCCGGTATTTCATAGTTCCAAAGAAGGATGGGGGGTTGCGTCCCATTTTAGATCTTCGAGTTCTGAACGACTCCATCATGCAGCTCAAGTTCAAAATGTTAACTTTGAGACAAATCGTGCCACAGATCAGATCCGAGGATTGGTTTGTCACGATAAATCTCAAGGACGCATACTTCCACATATCCATCCTTCCGTGTCACAGGAGGTTCCTGAGGTTCACTTTTGGGGGCAAAGCATATCAGTATCGGGTTTTTCCGTTCGCCCTATCATTATCACCCCACACTTTCAAGAAATGCGTAGATGCAGCCCTGGTGCATCTTCAGCCTCAGGGTATTTCGCATTATGAACTTTATCGACGATTGGTTGATTCTAGCTCAGTCGCATTAGTTGGCAGTGCGGCATCGAGATGTCGTTCTGGCCCACATGATGTTGTGTATTGGTGTGACGTCATCACGTAGGATGGAGAGTAAAACCTGATGGCAAGTTCAATCAGGCGTCTGTGTGGTTTGATCCGATATAAACAGTGAGTTTATAACAAGGAATGTTACAGATGAGGATTTAGTTTACTTTGGCTGTCTTTATGTACCAATGGATGTTTATCATTGTGTATATACTTAATTATTGTTATTCATGATTGTTTATTGTATTTCTTGTATTCCAGACTAATGCCTTTACTGCCTGTAAATCGCTATTATCATATCAATACATCATCTAAACCCAATCACCTGTCTCCTCATCCTTATATAATATTGTGCTCTAACCGGCACCCAGGGGGTTCACTCATCCAATTGCAAATTAGATCCTTACAGTCAAAATTCTCTCCAACATACACCCTAGCTGTGACCCCATCTACCTCACGCGAACGGCGCGGCGAGAACCCATTATAATCAGTGATGCTGTCAACACCAGATGCGAGATACAACACGACAAATCCCTCACAGTAAGCTGCCTCTTCCTATTGATGACGTACTGGCACAAAGTTCAAATGTCCTGTAGACAGACTCAACCTGTTGTATTAAGACACGGCGTCCGGTATAGACACGTTTCACTGTTCCGCCACTGAGCAAGCGGGCGCGTTAACTCCTCGTCTGCTACATGCGCTCTCTGTGGAATAGGAATCGTGGTGTATGTTGCCACATTTCTTGTTAACATCTTCCATTTACCCCTGTCTCATTCGTATTTGGCCAGTTTGGAAAAAGCCTCACTAATACAAACCTGACCAGCCGGGCGTTTGCGATCACGTGAACTAAGACACTAGTACAAATGCGGATGATTGACATGAATGGAAATGATTCCAGATCAGCAATTTAGTATTTTGGTTTCCCAACAAGGTCCATTGCTCATCACGAAATGAATATGCTGAATGCAGAATAAACTGTATTTTCTTGTGCTCAAACCTGCCAATCTAAAGGAAATGCTATGTATGAAGTTTAAGGTAATTTGTGAATTAGCATAGATTTATAGTCTAAATAAAACAATTTTGCAGCTGTTTCTATTATTACACTAGTTTACAAAACTTTGTATTATGCTTGTTATAGAGTGTGTGACGTCACGTGCACTACCGCCGGTGGCAATACACAACCGCGGTGACAACTGACCACCGCCGGTGACGCTGTTGTCACGGCCACCGTCACAGCCCTAACCAACACCAGCGAGATCAAGCTGCTGGACTTTGGCTGCGGACACCTCCTGAAGGACTCTGGGTATAAAGAGTTTGCAGGTTGGTCAGGAGAAGCTCTCTGTGGAAGTTTATGTTTTGGACTGGAAGCGTTTGAGCTGAACTCTTGCTCTTCTCGGGTCTCTCTGGCACTCTTTCATATGCCCCTCCGGAGTGGTTTCGTTCCCACAGCTATCGTGCTGGACCAGCTACTGCTTGGTCGCTGGGTGTGACGCTCTACAAGCTCCTGTGCGGTTCTCTACCTTTCAAAAGCAAACGAAGGCTTCGCAGACTGTGCTTCCTGAGTCACCTGTCTGCAGGCAAGAGATGGCAAGCATGCAGCTGTTCACAGACAGAAATCATGGCCGGAGTGAGCAGAAGTTGATGTTGTGTTGCTGAAGCACTGTATATAACAGACTGCCGTCGGTTGATTAGATGGTGTCTTGGAGCAGCAGCTTACAAGACATTGAACAGCACCCCTGGTTACGCTCCACAGGTGGCTAATCACACAGTGCTGGGGAGTAACTTACGTAATATAATTACAAAATAAAAGTAACTGTAATCAGTTACATTACTTTATTAAAGTAATTGAAAAATTAAAAGTGAATCTACTTATTAAATTTTAAGTAGGGTAACTTGTAATCCGTAACCTATTACATTTCCAAAGTAACCTTCCCAACACTGCAATCACAGCACACTCATCTCAAGTGACTCGGTGTTGATTGGACAGTTGGATTGTCCTGTCAGGATAAATGTAGGTAACTGGCTGTAATTGTGAACATAAGGTGAGCAGGAGCAGCAGAGACAGTGAGGACGAGTGGACAGCAGGCGTTTCGTGTGTTTTGTGATGCTGTGCTTTACTCTGGAGCATGACTGAGGGCTCTGTGTGGATGCTGGAGGAGATGGACACGCAGCGCCGGCTCAAACCAGAGTCCTGATGCTACAGAGATCCACTCCAGACTGAGCCTAAACCAGATCTCTGTGAATCAGGCGAGTTCATTGAGATCCCCCCCCAGCAGTGAACCATTGAACCAGCGTCTTTGATTTTTACCTGATCTCTTTCATCAATTTGTAGGCATTTTTAACGAGACATCGGTGTAATTAAAAGGATGAGAAGTAGTTAATAGTCTCTTATTGGCCTCTATATAAAAGCTCTTCATAAAACAAACAAAGCAAGCCCCGCGAATTAATATAAAATGTTTTAAAGACCTCATATTATACATGCACTTCATATTTAATGGTATTTTATATTTTTTATTATTGCATTTATAGTTTTTTACAATCATTTTTGCACTAATAACAGAACATACATGTCATTTTTCAAAACTCTAGACACATAATTCACAACTGAAGATCAAAATGCAAATTTTTCAAAACACTTAACACTTTTTCCAAATGCTTGGATACAATACACACGAGCCAAAGATCTTATGTTCATTGAACTAAAGTCACTGGTTCAAAATAACACAACTTGACATCAAAGTATTACTATTTCAATATTTTGATCAACATTATGAAAGTGAACCAACCGAAGACTGAGTATGTTCAGGTATGATCAATTTCAAGATGCCTGTTTTTTGGGATAGAGAAAAAATTCCCCAAATTCTATTTCATTTTTATCAGTATTTGTTTTTCCTACAGTAAATGTATTTTTAGAGGGTGATAGAGCTGAAGCTGATGAAAACCATTAATATTTTTAGATGGGGCAGGCCAAGAGATGGAGGAAAGTTTGGGGGGGAGGGAGAGTGGGGGGGGGGATTCTGCAATGGGCCCAAAATTACTAGCGACAACACTGAGAGCAATCACAGTTTCAGGCCCATCCACCTTTTATCACCTTGTATTTACCCCCATAGTCCTCTTTCCTTACTCTAACTTGACTGAAGAGTTTTTCTCCACGTGGAGGTGGAAGGTTTTCAGTCCCCCTCACAAACAATCCCTCTTCTCCAGGCCATAGATGATGCCTGCAATGTCCAATGTCAGGCCTGTATTTGCCATACCAGAATATTTTTTCCAAGATCTTTAACTAATGAAATCCATTATCCATTATGATGTGGATGAGAACCTGTGGCCAAATCCATAAGACAGGGTTGATAAAAACACAGAAGTGCAGTGAGGGACAATCCAGCTGACATTTTACTGTAGGCCTATAGTGTTATCTTTTTCTTTTCTTATCTAAAGGTTGTTTTTTTTTTCACCTGTTGCAAGTTGATTATTTCATCAATAATTTTCAAATTTTGATGCATGATTCCAGTGTCTGTATTTGTCTCTCTAGTCTATTACAACAATGTATGAATGTGGAGAGCCATAATGAAAGCTGAATCATATGTTTTGAACGACTATATTTAATGATTGTACTAACAACAAAACAGTGAAACTATGGATATATTGTGTGTGGGTGATCTAAAGTAATGTTCCTATGATATTTCATAATAAATTCGTTTTTTGAACCAATGCTTCTGCAAATGCAAGGCTTCTTTAAAGATATGAACGCAATATGCAAAGTTTTAAACATTGGACAGCCTGTGTTACACATAATGACTGTTTTGAGTTTTGTGTCTAGAGTTTTGAAAAATGACATGAAGGTTCTGTTATTAGTGCAACAGTTATTGCAAAAAACTGTAATGTAATATACTTTTGAATAAAACAATTGCAATGTGCTTTTAAAAGCTGTTTTATGCATGTTTTAGCCTTTAGTTATTTTTGCACTGACACACTTTTGACCAGCAGGCGTCACTAGCGACCCGCAGGTGCTTCGAATCAGTGAATCATTTCCCAAATTTATTCGAAGCTTCGAAAAGTTTGGATTCTCACATCACTAATGAGAACATACTTTCACACAACCTTTTGCTATTACATATAACCAACCACACAATATTATATATAACAGTCATGCAACACAGCTAATAATACAAATATAGGACATCAAAATGACACTAGACACCTAAAAGTTTTAGAACACGTTTTTGACTTGAAAAAGACTTTCAAAGTTCTTCTGATAATACACCGACTTATAATAAGATGAACGGCTTCTGTTTCTTTCCAAAAAGTCTGTTCTGGAAGTGCATACGTTTAAAGAGCGGGTACAAAACGAAAAGGGTGGATCGTTCTACGGCAGCAACAGCTGCGCGTGCACAGCTCTCCACTGTAATTACGACAGTGAACTCCAGTCACTGAACTGTAGGGGGCTCCAAAGCCGCACATACAGTTTCACCTAAATATGAAATAAATCTTCTTATAACCAATCATTGAATAATTACGCAGGCAGTTGTCTTGAGTTTTCAAACCCCTAAACATGCAAGTTGTAAAAGTATAGTCTCGTATAGTGTATAGGTTATTTATATGCATTCAAGTTACTGTCTTTCATTAAAAATAACTGAACAAATAAAATGGCGGACGACAGATGCACTAGTGCATATTTCCGAGAAAAGTTTGTCCTATACGGTCAATTCTGCAGTTTTCATGATAGATTGAATAACTCCTCTTACCCTATTCATCTCTCATTAGTCTGCATAACTTGGTCAGATCTACTTATATAATTTATTAATTTACTTGCTGAAATATTGAGATGTAAAGTTTTCTTGTCCAGGAATTGTATTGTATCATGCATTTAGGCACTTAACTCATACTTAATCGTATATTTTTAATCTCAAAGGCATGGCCGGTAAGTGCTTCCTTGAACAAGGACCTTGTTGAAGACAGGCTGGCTCAACTCTTGAAAGCTGTCGGTGTCCAGCAGAGGGGCTTCATACTCTCTTTCAAAAATACACTGAACCCTGCTGACTTTCATCGTATGGAGGAAAATAACACTTTCATAAAATATTTTATTTTGTATTTCACATATGTTGCTGAGTGCGAGTCATAAATCATTAGGTGAGTAAATGAGTGCATTTTTATTAGAGAAACAATTTTTTAAAGGATCACCACATGATGTAAAACTGAATTTTTATTTTAAACGTGTAGTGCTGATGAGTAAACTATTAACAAAAACCACTAAAACAGTTTACATTTCATTATACATAAAAAGGCAATACACTTTAAAAAAAACAACTACTAATTCAGAAATTTGCACTAGTTACAAATCACAAGATTTCATCTGTACTTATTCCATATTAGAGATCTCTAGTTTTATAATCCATGTGTTAATGTAGCGGAGGCAAGAGATTCATACGGTACTTCAAATTAATTCATACTGTTTGGACATTTTTCCTTAGATTTGTTAAATGCAGTGTTGCAAATACAGTATAACAGACAATCAAGCCTCGTTTACACTGTAAGTGAATAATTACTGTGAGCTGGCGACTTCTGGTGCCACGAGTAAAAGCGACCAGTGACAACATTTGTTCATACTGATGGTGTGACCGAATTCATTACACACTTGTGTCACTTTAGTGTGTGGTATTTACTAACCATCCAGTTTCCAGCTGTTAAATGTGTATTAAATATTTAAATTAAGTAATTAAGGCAAACACACCTAGCATGTCAAACAGGCTCAATGTACCCGCTAGCTGATCACGAATCATTTTCTACTGGTTTGATCTTGATGTGAATTCCGTTGAGTGATCTGAGCACGATTTGAGGGATCATCTTGGGGATGTGCTGGGGGTCTTTAATCAGCCGGTATTTCTTCAGTGTCAGCGCCACTGCCACTTTCATCTCATTCATGGCAAAGTTCTGGCCAATGCAGTTTCTGTAAGCAAATACACATCAGAAGCTTCATTAGCTGTTTATTCTAAACTGTTACATAATTTATTTCTTTAAATAAACATAGTGCACATATGTTTGCATTGCACAAAAAAAATCTAAAACATATGTTCACGAATCAAAGACGTTTGAACAATATGGAGCGAATTTTGTGCCAATATTCATCAAACAAATCCAGTTTTTTGCAAATAAACACAATCTGCTTTGCAAAGAAAAACTCGACTTCCAAACAAACGCAAAGTGATTTGCAAATACAAAACTGTATTTGAGAGAAAATGCAGAGGTATGGACAAATATACGTATTGTATGTTACAACTGGGAGACTCATTTGCCTTTTTATGAGGAAACTTGGCTTGATTTTATCACAAATGTGTCTTGGCTGATTTTCTCACAAATGCATGCAGGCTGATTTTCTCACAAATGTGTCTTTGGCTGATTTTCTCACGAATGCATGCAGGCTGATTTTCTCACAAATGTGTCTTGGCTGATTTTCTCACAAATGCATGCAGGCAGATTTTCTCACAAATGTGTCTTGGCTGATTTTCTCACAAATGTGTCTTGGCTGATTTTCTCACAAATGTGTCTTGGCTGATTTTCTCACAAATGCATGCAGGCTGATTTTCTCACAAATGTGTCTTGGCTGATTTTCTCACAAATGCATGCAGGCTGATTTTCTCACAAATGTGTCTTTGGCTGATTTTCTCACAAATGCATGCAGGCTGATTTTCTCACAAATGTGTCTTGGCTGATTTTCTCACAAATGTGTCTTGGCTGATTTTCTCACAAGTGCATGCAGGCTGATTTTCTCACAAATGTGTCTTGGCAGATTTTCTCACAAATGTGTCTTGGCTGATTTTCTCACAAATGCATGCAGGCTGATTTTCTCACAAATGCATGAAGGCTGATTTTCTCACAAATGTGTCTTGGCTGATTTTCTCACAAATGTGTCTTGGCTGATTTTCTCACAAATGTGTCTTGGCTGATTTTCTCACAAATGCATGCAGGCTGATTTTCTCACAAATGTGTCTTGGCTGATTTTCTCACAAATGCATGCAGGCTGATTTTCTCACAAATGTGTCTTGGCTGATTTTCTCACAAATGCATGCAGGCTGATTTTCTCACAAATGTGTCTTTGGCTGATTTTCTCACAAATGTGTCTTGGCTGATTTTCTCACAAATGTGTCTTGGCTGATTTTCTCACAAATGCATGCAGGCTGATTTTCTCACAAATGTGTCCTGGCTGATTTTCTCACAAATGTGTCTTGGCTGATTTTCTCACAAATGCATGCAGGCTGATTTTCTCACAAATGTGTCTTGGCTGATTTTCTCACAAATGCATGCAGGCTGATTTTCTCACAAATGCATGCAGGCTGATTTTCTCACAAATGTGTCTTTGGCTGATTTTCTCACAAATGCATGCAGGCTGATTTTCTCACAAATGTGTCTTGGCTGATTTTCTCACAAATGCATGCAGGCTGATTTTCTCACAAATGTGTCTTGGCTGATTTTCTCACAAATGTGTCTTGACTGATTTTCTCACAAATGCATGCAGGCTGATTTTCTCACAAATGTGTCTTGGCTGATTTTCTCACAAATGCATGCAGGCTGATTTTCTCACAAATGTGTCTTGGCTGATTTTCTCACAAATGCATGCAGGCTGATTTTCTCACAAATGTGTCTTGGCTGATTTTCTCACAAATGCATGCAGGCTGATTTTCTCACAAATGTGTCTTGGCTGATTTTATCACAAATGCATGCAGGCTGATTTTCTCACAAATGCATGCAGGCTGATTTTCTCACAAATGCATGCAGGCTGATTTTCTCACAAATGTGTCTTGGCTGATTTTCTCACAAATGCATGCAGGCTGATTTTCTCAAAAATGTGTCTTTGGCAGATTTTCTCACAAATGTGTCTTGGCTGATTTTCTCACAAATGCGTCTTGGCTGATTTTCTCACAAGTGCATGCAGGCTGATTTTCTCACAAATGTGTCTTGGCAGATTTTCTCACAAATGTGTCTTGGCTGATTTTCTCACAAATGCATGCAGGCTGATTTTCTCACAAATGCATGAAGGCTGATTTTCTCACAAATGTGTCTTGGCTGATTTTCTCACAAATGTGTCTTGGCTGATTTTCTCACAAATGTGTCTTGGCTGATTTTCTCACAAATGCATGCAGGCTGATTTTCTCACAAATGCATGCAGGCTGATTTTCTCACAAATGTGTCTTGGCTGATTTTCTCACAAATGCATGCAGGCTGATTTTCTCACAAATGTGTCTTGGCAGATTTTCTCACAAATGTGTCTTGGCTGATTTTCTCACAAATGCATGCAGGCTGATTTTCTCACAAATGCATGCAGGCTGATTTTCTCACAAATGCATGAAGGCTGATTTTCTCACAAATGTGTCTTTGGCTGATTTTCTCACAAATGTGTCTTGGCTGATTTTCTCACAAATGTGTCTTGGCTGATTTTCTCACAAATGTGTCTTGGCTGATTTTCTCACAAATGTGTCTTGGCTGATTTTCTCACAAATGCATGCAGGCTGATTTTCTCACAAATGTGTCTTGGCTGATTTTCTCACAAATGTGTCTTGGCTGATTTTCTCACAAATGCATGCAGGCTGATTTTCTCACAAATGTGTCTTGGTTGATTTTCTCACAAATGTGTCTTGGCTGATTTTCTCACAAATGTGTCTTGGCTGATTTTCTCAAAAATGTGTCTTTGGCTGATTTTCTCACAAATGTGTCTTGGCTGATTTTCTCACAAATGCGTCTTGGCTGATTTTCTCACAAGTGCATGCAGGCTGATTTTCTCACAAATGTGTCTTGGCTGATTTTCTCACAAATGCGTCTTGGCTGATTTTCTCACAAGTGCATGCATGCTGATTTTCTCACAAATGTGTCTTGGCAGATTTTCTCACAAATGTGTCTTGGCTGATTTTCTCACAAATGCATGCAGGCTGATTTTCTCACAAATGCATGAAGGCTGATTTTCTCACAAATGTGTCTTGGCTGATTTTCTCACAAATGTGTCTTGGCTGATTTTCTCACAAATGTGTCTTGGCTGATTTTCTCACAAATGCATGCAGGCTGATTTTCTCACAAATGTGTCTTGGCTGATTTTCTCACAAATGTGTCTTGGCTGATTTTCTCACAAATGTGTCTTGGCTGATTTTCTCACAAATGTGTCTTGGCTGATTTTCTCACAAATGTGTCTTGGCTGATTTTCTCACAAATGTGTCTTGGCTGATTTTCTCACAAATGCATGCAGGCTGATTTTCTCACAAATGTGTCTTGGCTGATTTTCTCACAAATGTGTCTTGGCTGATTTTCTCACAAATGCATGCAGGCTGATTTTCTCACAAATGTGTCTTGGCTGATTTTCTCACAAATGCATGCAGGCTGATTTTCTCACAAATGTGTCTTGGCTGATTTTCTCACAAATGCATGCAGGCTGATTTTCTCACAAATGTGTCTTGGCTGATTTTCTCACAAATGCATGAAGGCTGATTTTCTCACAAATGTGTCTTGGCTGATTTTCTCACAAATGTGTCTTGGCTGATTTTCTCACAAATGTGTCTTGGCTGATTTTCTCACAAATGTGTCTTGACTGATTTTCTCACAAATGCATGCAGGCTGATTTTCTCACAAATGTGTCTTGGCTGATTTTCTCACAAATGCATGCAGGCTGATTTTCTCACAAATGTATGCAGGCTGATTTTCTCACAAATGTGTCTTGGCTGATTTTCTCACAAATGCATGCAGGCTGATTTTCTCACAAATGCATGAAGGCTGATTTTCTCACAAATGTTTTTTGGCTGATTTTCTCACAAATGTGTCTTGGCTGATTTTCTCACAAATGCATGCAGGCTGATTTTCTCAAAAATGTGTCTTTGGCAGATTTTCTCACAAATGTGTCTTGGCTGATTTTCTCACAAATGCGTCTTGGCTGATTTTCTCACAAGTGCATGCAGGCTGATTTTCTCACAAATGTGTCTTGGCAGATTTTCTCACAAATGTGTCTTGGCTGATTTTCTCACAAATGCATGCAGGCTGATTTTCTCACAAATGCATGAAGGCTGATTTTCTCACAAATGTGTCTTGGCTGATTTTCTCACAAATGTGTCTTGGCTGATTTTCTCACAAATGTGTCTTGGCTGATTTTCTCACAAATGCATCCAGGCTGATTTTCTCACAAATGCATGAAGGCTGATTTTCTCACAAATGTGTCTTGGCTGATTTTCTCACAAATGCGAATTTGATCATTAACTCACAAATGAATGAAGGCTGATTTTCTCACAAATGTGTCTTGGCAGATTTTCTCACAAATGTGTCTTGGCTGATTTTCTCACAAATGCATGCAGGCTGATTTTCTCACAAATGCATGCAGGCTGATTTTCTCACAAATGCATGAAGGCTGATTTTCTCACAAATGTGTCTTTGGCTGATTTTCTCACAAATGTGTCTTGGCTGATTTTCTCACAAATGTGTCTTGGCTGATTTTCTCACAAATGTGTCTTGGCTGATTTTCTCACAAATGTGTCTTGGCTGATTTTCTCACAAATGCATGCAGGCTGATTTTCTCACAAATGTGTCTTGGCTGATTTTCTCACAAATGTGTCTTTGGCTGATTTTCTCACAAATGTGTCTTGGCTGATTTTCTCACAAATGTGTCTTGGCTGATTTTCTCACAAATGTGTCTTGGCTGATTTTCTCACAAATGTGTCTTGACTGATTTTCTCACAAATGCATGCAGGCTGATTTTCTCACAAATGTGTCTTGGCTGATTTTCTCACAAATGTGTCTTGGCTGATTTTCTCACAAATGCATGCAGGCTGATTTTCTCACAAATGCGTCTTGGCTGATTTTCTCACAAATGCATGAAGGCTGATTTTCTCACGAATGTGTCTTTGGCTGATTTTCTCACAAATGCATGCAGGCTGATTTTCTCACAAATGTGTCTTGGCTGATTTTCTCACAAATGCCTGCAGGCTGATTTTCTCACAAATGTGTCTTGGCAGATTTTCTCACAAATGTGTCTTGGCTGATTTTCTCACAAATGTGTCTTGGCTGATTTTCTCACAAATGTGTCTTGACTGATTTTCTCACAAATGCATGCAGGCTGATTTTCTCACAAATGTGTCTTGGCTGATTTTCTCACAAATGCATGCAGGCTGATTTTCTCACAAATGTATGCAGGCTGATTTTCTCACAAATGTGTCTTGGCTGATTTTCTCACAAATGCATGCAGGCTGATTTTCTCACAAATGCATGAAGGCTGATTTTCTCACAAATGTTTTTTGGCTGATTTTCTCACAAATGTGTCTTGGCTGATTTTCTCACAAATGCATGCAGGCTGATTTTCTCAAAAATGTGTCTTTGGCAGATTTTCTCACAAATGTGTCTTGGCTGATTTTCTCACAAATGCGTCTTGGCTGATTTTCTCACAAGTGCATGCAGGCTGATTTTCTCACAAATGTGTCTTGGCAGATTTTCTCACAAATGTGTCTTGGCTGATTTTCTCACAAATGCATGCAGGCTGATTTTCTCACAAATGCATGAAGGCTGATTTTCTCACAAATGTGTCTTGGCTGATTTTCTCACAAATGTGTCTTGGCTGATTTTCTCACAAATGTGTCTTGGCTGATTTTCTCACAAATGCATGCAGGCTGATTTTCTCACAAATGCATGCAGGCTGATTTTCTCACAAATGTGTCTTGGCTGATTTTCTCACAAATGCATGCAGGCTGATTTTCTCACAAATGTGTCTTGGCAGATTTTCTCACAAATGTGTCTTGGCTGATTTTCTCACAAATGCATGCAGGCTGATTTTCTCACAAATGCATGCAGGCTGATTTTCTCACAAATGCATGAAGGCTGATTTTCTCACAAATGTGTCTTTGGCTGATTTTCTCACAAATGTGTCTTGGCTGATTTTCTCACAAATGCGTCTTGGCTGATTTTCTCACAAATGCGTCTTGGCTGATTTTCTCACAAATGTGTCTTGGCTGATTTTCTCACAAATGCATGCAGGCTGATTTTCTCACAAATGTGTCTTGGCTGATTTTCTCACAAATGTGTCTTGGCTGATTTTCTCACAAATGCATGCAGGCTGATTTTCTCACAAATGTGTCTTGGTTGATTTTCTCACAAATGTGTCTTGGCTGATTTTCTCACAAATGTGTCTTGGCTGATTTTCTCACAAATGTGTCTTGGCTGATTTTCTCACAAATGTGTCTTGGCTGATTTTCTCACAAATGCGTCTTGGCTGATTTTCTCACAAGTGCATGCAGGCTGATTTTCTCACAAATGTGTCTTGGCTGATTTTCTCACAAGTGCATGCATGCTGATTTTCTCACAAATGTGTCTTGGCAGATTTTCTCACAAATGTGTCTTGGCTGATTTTCTCACAAATGCATGCAGGCTGATTTTCTCACAAATGCATGAAGGCTGATTTTCTCACAAATGTGTCTTGGCTGATTTTCTCACAAATGTGTCTTGGCTGATTTTCTCACAAATGTGTCTTGGCTGATTTTCTCACAAATGCATGCAGGCTGATTTTCTCACAAATGTGTCTTGGCTGATTTTCTCACAAATGTGTCTTTGGCTGATTTTCTCACAAATGTGTCTTGGCTGATTTTCTCACAAATGTGTCTTGGCTGATTTTCTCACAAATGTGTCTTGGCTGATTTTCTCACAAATGTGTCTTGACTGATTTTCTCACAAATGCATGCAGGCTGATTTTCTCACAAATGTGTCTTGGCTGATTTTCTCACAAATGTGTCTTGGCTGATTTTCTCACAAATGCATGCAGGCTGATTTTCTCACAAATGTGTCTTGGCTGATTTTCTCACAAATGCATGCAGGCTGATTTTCTCACAAATGTGTCTTTGGCTGATTTTCTCACAAATGCATGCAGGCTGATTTTCTCACAAATGTGTCTTGGCTGATTTTCTCACAAATGCCTGCAGGCTGATTTTCTCACAAATGTGTCTTGGCAGATTTTCTCACAAATGTGTCTTGGCTGATTTTCTCACAAATGTGTCTTGGCTGATTTTCTCACAAATGTGTCTTGACTGATTTTCTCACAAATGCATGCAGGCTGATTTTCTCACAAATGTGTCTTGGCTGATTTTCTCACAAATGCATGCAGGCTGATTTTCTCACAAATGTATGCAGGCTGATTTTCTCACAAATGTGTCTTGGCTGATTTTCTCACAAATGCATGCAGGCTGATTTTCTCACAAATGCATGAAGGCTGATTTTCTCACAAATGTTTTTTGGCTGATTTTCTCACAAATGTGTCTTGGCTGATTTTCTCACAAATGCATGCAGGCTGATTTTCTCACAAATGTGTCTTTGGCTGATTTTCTCACAAATGTGTCTTGGCTGATTTTCTCACAAATGTGTCTTGGCTGATTTTCTCACAAATGCATGCAGGCTGATTTTCTCACAAATGTGTCTTGGCTGATTTTCTCACAAATGTGTCTTGGCTGATTTTCTCACAAATGCATGCAGGCTGATTTTCTCACAAATGTGTCTTGGCTGATTTTCTCACAAATGCATGCAGGCTGATTTTCTCACAAATGTGTCTTTGGCTGATTTTCTCACAAATGCATGCAGGCTGATTTTCTCACAAATGTGTCTTGGCTGATTTTCTCACAAATGCATGCAGGCTGATTTTCTCACAAATGTGTCTTGGCTGATTTTCTCACAAATGTGTCTTGGCTGATTTTCTCACAAATGTGTCTTGGCTGATTTTCTCACAAATGCATGCAGACTGATTTTCTCACAAATGTGTCTTGGCTGATTTTCTCACAAATGCATGCAGGCTGATTTTCTCACAAATGTGTCTTGGCTGATTTTCTCACAAATGCATGCAGGCTGATTTCCTCACAAATGTGTCTTGGCTGATTTTCTCACAAATGCATGCAGGCTGATTTTCTCACAAATGTGTCTTGGCTGATTTTCTCACAAATGCATGCAGGCTGATTTTCTCACAAATGTGTCTTGGCTGATTTTCTCACAAATGCATGCAGGCTGATTTTCTCACAAATGTGTCTTGGCTGATTTTCTCACAAATGCGTCTTGGCTGATTTTCTCACAAATGTGTCTTGGCTGATTTTCTCACAAATGTGTCTTGGCTGATTTTCTCACAAATGCATGAAGGCTGATTTTCTCACAAATGCATGAAGGCTGATTTTCTCACAAATGTGTTTTGGCTGATTTTCTCACAAATGTGTCTTGGCTGATTTTCTCACAAATGTGTCTTGGCTGATTTTCTCACAAATTCATGCAGGCTGATTTTCTTACAAATGTGTCTTGGCTGATTTTCTCACAAATGCATGCAGGCTGATTTTCTCACAAATGTGTCTTGGCTGATTTTCTCACAAATGCATGCAGGCTGATTTTCTCACAAATGTGTCTTTGGCTGATTTTCTCACAAATGTGTCTTGGTTGATTTTCTCACAAATGCGTCTTGGCTGATTTTCTCACAAATGCATGCAGGCTGATTTTCTCACAAATGTGTCTTGGCTGATTTTCTCACAAATGCATGCAGGCTAATTTTCTCACAAATGCATGAAGGCTGATTTTCTCACAAATGCATGAAGGCTGATTTTCTCACAAATGTGTCTTGGCTGATTTTCTCACAAATGTGTCTTGGCTGATTTTCTCACAAATGTGTCTTGGCTGATTTTCTCACAAATGCGTGCAGGCTGATTTTCTCACAAATGTGTCTTGGCTGATTTTCTCACAAATGCGTCTTGGCTGATTTTCTCACAAATGCATGCAGGCTGATTTTCTCACAAATGTGTCTTGGCTGATTTTCTCACAAATGTGTCTTGGCTGATTTTCTCACAAATGTGTCTTGGCTGATTTTCTCACAAATGCATGCAGGCTGATTTTCTCACAAATGTGTCTTTGGCTGATTTTCTCACAAATGCATGCAGGCTGATTTTCTCACAAATGTGTCTTGGCTGATTTTCTCACAAATGCATGCAGGCTGATTTTCTCACGAATGCATGCAGGCTGATTTTCTCACAAATGTGTCTTGGCTGATTTTCTCACGAATGCATGCAGGCTGATTTTCTCACAAATGTGTCTTGGCTGATTTTCTCACAAATGTGTCTTGGCTGATTTTCTCACAAATGCATGCAGGCTGATTTTCTCACAAATGTGTCTTTGGCTGATTTTCTCACAAATGCATGCAGGCTGATTTTCTCACAAATGTGTCTTGGCTGATTTTCTCACAAATGCGTCTTGGCTGATTTTCTCACAAATGCATGTCTTGGCTGATTTTCTCACAAATGTGTCTTGGCTGATTTTCTCACAAATGTGTCTTGGCTGATTTTCTCACAAATGCGTCTTGGCTGATTTTCTCACAAATGCATGCAGGCTGATTTTCTCACAAATGTGTCTTGGCTGATTTTCTCACAAATGTGTCTTGGCTGATTTTCTCACAAATGTGTCTTGGCTGATTTTCTCACAAATGTGTCTTGGCTGATTTTCTCACAAATGCGTGCTGGCTGATTTTCTCACAAATGTGTCTTGGCTGATTTTCTCACAAATGTGTCTTGGCTGATTTTCTCACAAATGCATGCAGGCTGATTTTCTCACAAATGTGTCTTGGCTGATTTTCTCACAAATGTAATTGAGCAACTTTCTTTTCCAAAAACAGCAGATGGCGCTGTTGGTCAATTTACGCTAGTCTCCCGAGACCCGAAACCACTCTTTACCTTTTCAGACCAATATGAGTGGGCAACAGGCTGAGTTTCTGTCGTACTATCTCTATAATTAACCATTTAGATATTTTCACAAAGCGACCCTACTACAGTGTCAGTGAAATTCACAAACAAGTGCAGTAAAGTTGTTCAACATGATTGATTATTTCAAAAATCAGGAGCTAAACATTTAACTAGGCAGTCTTTCCCTATAAAAACTGATCCATTCTCTGTACCTCTTATCCTCTGTAAAAAAAAGAAAATCAGCCAAGACACATTTGTGACAAAATCAGCCAGCACGCATTTGTGAGAAAATCAGCCAAGACACATTCGTGAGAAAATCAGCCAGCACGCATTTGTGAGAAAATCAAGCCAAGTTTCCTCATAAAAAGGCAAATGTTTGTCCATACCTCTGCATTTTCTCTCAAATACAGTTTTGCATTTGCAAATCACTTTGCGTTTGTTTGAAAGTCGAGTTTTTCTTTGCAAAGCAGATTGTGTTTATTTGCAAAAAACTGGATTTGTTTGATGAATATTGGCACAAAATTCGCTCCATAGAACAACTCTTTTGGATATAGCACAATTACATGTTTATTTAATCATACTCATCGATAAGCATTGTAAAAATACATGAATAAATGAAGAATGAAGAAAGAAAATACAACTACTGAGCATACTTTAGCAGTACTTATGGAAATAATATACTTTAAGTATATACAGTATATAATTTAGTGCAAACTGAATGTAACGTTTGCAGACACTTCATTGCATGTTAGTTGCAATTAAATGAAAATGTTTTATAGTTTAGATTTATATTGAATGCAATTAGCTGAACTTTAGAGACTTCAGACCCACATGCCTTAAGTAAATCTTTATAATTTCATAATTGTATTGTCTTTGAAATAAGTTTAGTGTAGGGATGAATGCACTGACAAGCATTTATGATTTCTATTGAAACTTGTCATGTATTTAAATTAAATTTCACATTTGTAATAAAGTTGCAATTTAGTACATGTACAATATTACATGTAATATCGAATAACTACAGCTACAGTTAAAATTATAATTAACTACTTTACACGTGCTTTAGTATGTTAGTCAACACCTCAAAATGAGTGTACTTTAAAGCACAATTAAAACATAATGATTTAAAACATTCTTTAAAGAATATTTTTTTATTTTGACCTGTTTACAAAGTGCACTTAAGTAGACTTTCATTTAATTAATTTTATAATATCTACAAGTACAGTTAGATATAATATTTTTAATATTTATTATTTAAGGTTTGAACTACACTGCAATTGCTATTCAGTACAATTAAGCACATTTATTTTTCACAAGCACAGCCAACTTATTAAATCTCTTCCAACAAAATCATTGTGAAAAGTGACCTCCATTATCAGTTGACCTCCATTATCGCTGTTTGCTTTAATCAGAGTTGAATTGAGGTCTAGGACACAAGACGCATTGAAGCTGCAGGCATGTAATGGAACAAGCTCATACTGCAGTTATATTCTTCATGCAATGTATTTTCCATGGAAAACAGCAGTTCATAGTGACATGTGTTAATACTGCTGGAAGGACAAAAGACCATGCACTTATCATTATCCAGTCCACAACAGCAGTTGCAACAGTCTTGCAATACAAGTTTTATTGCAAGTCTTGTGTTCTGGAAGGCTCAAAAGGAGAGCCATTGCAGCTGTGCAAAAGTCATGGGTTCAATGTAGTCCAGGGAAACATTCTGAGTACTTGACAATACAAATGTATAGTATGAATGCACTGTAAATCGCTTGTGGATAAGCATCTGCTAAATGCATACAGTGGTAAGATGTAAATGCAAGTCTTCTGTTACGAACAGCGCAAAAGATCATGGGTTCGATTCCCTGGAAAACTTCCCATACTGCACAAATATACAAAGTGTTTCTAATGGCATGATACTTGCTTCTTGTAAGTCGCTTTGGATAAAAGCATCTGCTAGAATGTACATTTGAGAGTTGCAGCAGAGGGAGATCTTTTGTGACGATACATGAGCTAAATTTTGTTAGTTCACTGAAAAACTATCCCATAATGTACAGCAGAGTCATATGGGCCACTTTCAGTGTTTCTAATGGATCATACTTGCTTCTTGCAGTTCTTTTACAAAGTGATTACATGAACTGGCATTGTACAAAGTTAGTAGCTTGAAGGGGGAGATCTTCCTTCTGTGAATCAATGAGTTAAAACGTTTTCAAATTCTGACTATTGTATAACACAGAAGAGTCATATGGGCTACTTTTATTGTCAGAATCATAATTTTTTGACAAAGATAGATTACATTTGAATTGGCATTGTACAGAATCATTAGATACCTTGCAGAATTCAGATATACCTTCGGAGTCCAAAGTCTCATGAGGTAGAAAAAAAAAAAGTATATATCATATATATCTATATCAGCATTGCTAGCATAGCAAAGTCATATTGTTGCTGTTTGCTCTCATGAGTGTTGAAATGAGGTCGAAAAGAGCAGTTCTGTTCTGTGTGTCTGAAACGAATGACCCACTTGCTAAACCACTCATGTCTCTTTAACAAACCTGGGTCCAGCAGAGAAGGGCACAAAAGCATGTGGCGACCTCTTAGCAACGTTCTTCGGCAGAAACCTCAATGGATCAAATACCTGTGGACAACACGACATATTAAATACATTTGGAAGAAACACAATTATTATATTCATGAAATTAAAAGATCAAAGACTTTTTAAAATGCATTGTACAAATTGGTAACCAGAAATTGTTATCTTTAAGACCCATTTCTACTTGATTTAAGCCATATAATTAGGGGCCAAGCACCGAAGGTGCACTGGCACGTATTGTATCTGTTAGATTTCGTCTTATTCTTATTCTTCTTCCTACTCTTGAGTCTATGGCAGCCCATAGAACCGCTTGTGGGAAAGTTGTGACATTTGGCACACAGACAGAGGACAGTGCCAACATTAACCACAGCAAATTTGGGGTCTCTAACTCAAACTCTCTAGCGCCACCACTTGTGTTTATGCTAACAACTTTTTAACCTTAAGCCACAGAAGGAATTTGTTTTTCCCTGAGTCCTTGGCTCATGCAATCAATACAAAAAAAAATCAAAAAGTTTTAGTTTTTTCCCCTATTTGTATTTGTTCGTAAAACCTACTTTTTAGAACTCCTCCTAGACCGTTGGTTCGAATTTCACCAAATTTGACTCGGATCATCTTCAGACCATGCTGGCAAAAATGTATGGATTTCGTGTTGATATACGAAATTGTTTTTGTTTAACGCATCAACTAATTTGCTGGAAAGGTGCCAAACTGACTCTGTATTTCTGCAAGGCTTTGACATATTTACACCAAACTTTAAGTGTGCCATTGTCACCTCACACAGAACACACCACATGTGATTTGATAACGGTGCAACCTGTTGGACAAAAAGCGATTAAGTTATTCAATCATATTATTAGTAGTTTCATATGATTTTGCAGCCATTTGGACTACTATCATCTTAAAATGGTCTCAATTACTAATTTCTGCAGTTGGTCTGTTAAAATATGGTTTTGTTCATAAACCACATAAAACATATCCTTCAATTGTTTTTCAGATGTGTATTTCAATTATATTACAGTGGGGTCCAAAATGAAGAGAACTAAATTGTATTTAAATCTAATTTAAATTTGGAAATAACTTAAGATTTAGATATATATTTTTTAGATGAAATCTATGAAAACGATTATACAAATGTTTATGGTTATAGAATTGGTTATGATTTCACTATTTCTCAAGAGTCAGATGTGAGTAAATGATTGTCATTGATCATGTGACTCTTTGTGCAGACGGTCATGACATCTCAAATTAGGCTGGTTTTATTAATGCAGCTCCAGTGAATTCAAATTTAATAAAAACAGTAAATACAAAGACATTAATTCAATGTTTGTTCATTTTCACTTAAAACTGTTTAACTGCTAAATAGTTTGTAGTAAAACAAATAATAATATGCAAATTGTGCACCTCCACAACTTTGTACTCTTTTTTTAAAATTATTATTTTTCAGTAATTATTCTGTTGTAACTGAGTTATGTTATGTAATGAGTGATATTTCAGATGTAAAGAATGTACACATACATATGGATTCTCCCACACTGAGGCGTTCATGTGGATCCCGTAAATGCTAACTCCAATTGTACAACCTGTGGAAGAGTAAAGCAGTGTTTTAAGACATGCACATTGATGTATTCAGCCTGCAGTACATTCACTGTTTTGAGATGAACTGATAACATTCAGTGTCATATGCCAAGCAACTGAACAACAAGCAGCCAGGTTAATATTTGATCAGATGTTCTCTGAGGTAGAGGTCATCATATCTATGTATAGGTGAACAGGGCATAAAGCAGTGGTTGCAGTCTGTCAAACTTCATACTCACTTGAGACCAAAACACTGAAACCATTAAGTGAAATACTAGATCAAAGACAGCCTTTGCAAGTGTGTCCATGTTGGCTTATACTGTTTTTCTCACATAGTGTTTGGGTTTTTATGTCTGATGCATTTAGGGAAACTATATGGTCCCTTTTTAACCAATAATGTACTTGATCATCCAAAAATTTAGATTCTGTCATCAACTAATTTTCAAGTTGCTCTAAAAGTGACTGTGTGCTCCAAAAGGCAAAAAGTGCCATAAAATACCATGAAAAGTACTGTAAAAGTAGAATGTGACTTGTGCACTTTTTTAGTCTTACGATAGCTTTGTGTGAGGAACAAACTGAGATATCAGCCTACCTTCAGGTACAGTCCGTCCATCAAAGAAAGTCATGGGTTTAGTCAACTTTCGTGATATTCCCGGGACAGGAGGGCAAAGCCGCAGGGATTCTTTAATGCACATTGTGGTATAAGGAATTTTATTGAGGTCTTCCCTGAAACATTAGTAGAGAAGAACAGTCTCAGAGAAATATACTGTGAATAAGGCATTACAGTGTACGAAAATATTTGGTAGTTGTGACATTAGTGTGCAGGATTTCTTATAGTTATGTATATGCCCATGAGAGCAATGAAACCAAGGTGTAATGCGTGTAATTTCAGTTGATGTGCTATGAATCTGTAAAGTCTGAACATAGTTGAATCCTTTGGCCTCTGTAGTGTATATTATGCATATAGATTAAACAAGACAAAAATAATGATTATGTCAGTTTTTTTTGCTGTGAAATGCTTTGAGTCTTAAAGTGAAATGAGATACAATACCTGCCAATAAAAAATGTAATCCATTGCATTATTCATTTCAAATATTTATTTTCAGTGAATTTTCTGGAGGAAAAAAAGTATATAAATATACCAGTTAAAAAGATGTTTTAAGTAAATTATTTGTATCTTTTGCTGTAGTTTTATCTGGCAACAGCCAGTGCTCCACACAGAGATCTGATCTGATCTTCATCCAGTCTGTCTAGAATGACACGAAGAAACTGAGACAGACTGAATCAAGAAGAACAGTGGCAACGTCTCAAAGATGCTTCAAGAAACCTTCCTGCAAAGCTACAGAACTGTTCAAAGTTTTAGGCACTTGTGTAAAAATGCAGTAAAATGTCAAAAATAATGTCATAAATGGATTATCTGTATCAATTAACTTCTATTTACTAAATTAAATCAACATCTGGTGTGAGCATAGATTGCGTTTAAAGCAGCTTTTGCCCTCGGTGCTCTTGAGCAGAGTTACTCAGGAGCTTTGCAGGAAGGTTTCTTGAAGTGTCTTGGAGACGTTGTTCTTCATAGTTCTTCTGGATTTAGTCTGTCTCAGTTTCTTCATGTCATTCCAGACAGACTGGATGATGATCAGATCAGATCTCTGTGTGGAGCACTGACTTTTTTTTAACTTACATTACTTATATGTTACAATCGTTTCTGCTGTGGTATCCAAATTGGAATCGAGAATTGTGGAATTTCACTGTCATCTAAAAAGCTGATACCTTGGCAAACCTTACTTGGTTGTGACCAATTCTATCTGACCTCTCTCCCCATCAGAACGGGGGAGAAAGGTGATTTTCACCTCCTCATATACATGGTCAAGACGATCTGTTGAAGTTCAAACTGAGCATCAGAACGAGGGAGAAAGGTGATTTAAGTTACTTTGAACATGGCATGGTTGTTGGTGGTCTGAGCATTTCAGAAATTGCTGATCTACTGGGATTTTCATGCACAACCATCTCTATGGTTTATAGAAAATGGTCTGAAAAATAGATAATATCCAGTGGGAAAGGGACGGAAGGGGAAAATAAATTTTCTCCTAAACTGAAGCCTATTTTTATAATAATGTAGGTACTGCACGACCATTGGTTTGTGCGGTTACCGCAATTAAACCAATGGTGGCAGCGGAGCTGCACAGCCTATGGCTGGAAAGCCCGCCAGATTGGACGGGGCATCTGGCTATATAATGCTGGCATTCGCCAAGGCTCCTCAGATTACTTCGACTGAAGCGACGACTGAGTCGTGCAGCTGCATAGCACGGCAAAGTACACAGTACTCGTTCCATATCTCAGGGAACCGAGGTTATGTTAGTAACCGAGTATGTTCCCTATCGATACTACACTTCGTACTGCATTGTAAGACGCTAGGGGAACCAGTATAATCCTGCCGTGTCTATGCTAGTGGAACGACCAACACTTGAACTTGTCTTAGGCACCAAGAGGGGCCCAGAGGGACCAATTATTGTACAGAGAAGCCCTGCAGAAGGTCTAGGGGCCAAACTCATCGAGGTCGACCCAGCCTTGAGTAATTGTCCAAATAAGTCTGTACAACCTCGGAGCTCGATTGAGGGCCAAGAGCGTACAGAAGAAGGCAAACGCCCATACTGGTTGTCATGTGACACCACCAGTCATACTGTCTGAACGGATTAAGACGTGATGTCCCCTCAGGTCTGGCAGAAAGGTGCGAAGGCCCAACCACACTGCCAGTATTTACAGGCAGTTGATGTGAAGGTAAACTTCCTTCTTCAACCAGGGGCCAAAGGCCGGTTTGCCATCGCACAGCGCCCCCCAACCTAAATTGGAGGTGTCTGTCGAGACCACCTTTCTTCTGCAGACCATGTCCGGTCCTTCCAAGGTGCCAGAGCTGCAATGCAGGCCTGGCTCATCCTGATATGGAGGCGTCCGTGACACCAAGCGTGTGGAGGAACTCGAGGTTTCAGCCAGTACTGAAGGGGCTGCATGTGAATCAGGCCCAACTGAAATACCGAAGATGCTGAGGCCATGAGGCCCAGCATCCTCTGAAATGCTTTGAGAGGACGAGGGACTCCGAGTTTGAATGGAGCTGCGAGCTGCTGAATGGCCAGTACACGTTCTGATGTGACCACAGCCCTTGTTCGGGCTGAGTCGATAACTGTTCCCAGGAACGGAATTTGTTGGCTGGGGGACAGCGCGCTCTTGGCAAAATTGACCCTAAGTCCTAGGCACTCTAAGTGGCCGAGGATCACGGATCTGTGATATAGAAGCTCGTCCTCCGGCTGGGCCAGAATGAGGTAATTCAAGATGCGGATTACCAGCTGTCTCAGTGAAGAAAGAGCCACATCCATGCACTTCGTAAAAGTGTGGCGAGCTAGGGATAGCCCATTGATAAGCGTATTGTGTTGATAAGCGTACAGAGTGAACATTGAAGAACCGCCCGTGGTGGGGGGCTATCTGGATGTGAAAGTGGGCGTCTTTCAGATCCAGCGAAAAGAACCAGTCCCCTGGGCATACATATGCCGGCAGTCATATCACCCTGCAGCCCAAGACCGGTCACCCACTGAAGCTAAGCAGGGTTGAGCCTGGTCAGTACCTGGATGGGAGACCTCCTGGGAAAACTAGGTTGCTGCTGGAAGAGGTGTTAGTGAGACCAGCAGGGGGTACTCACCCTGTGGTCTGTGTGGGTCCTAATGCCCAGTATAGTGACGGGGACACTATACTGTCAAAAAGCACTGACTTTTGGATGAGACATTAAACCGAGGTCCTGACTCTCTGTGGTCATTAAAAATCCCATGGCACTTCTCGTAAAGAGTAGGGGTGTAACCCCAGTGTCCTGGCCAAATTCCCACCACTGGCCCTTGTCAATCATGTCCTCCTAATAATCCCCATACACTTGATTGGCTCTATGACTCTCTCTCTTCTCCATCTGTAGCTGGTGTGTGGTGAGCTTACTGGCACCGCTGTCCTGTGGCAGCCGTCGCATCATCCAAGTGGATGCTGCAACACTGGTGGTGGTTGAGGTGGTTGGCGGTCGTTCAACGGCGAAGGCTTAGAGTCTCGAAGAGCGAAGATCTTGTAGTCATCGCTGAAGGAGAAGAAATCTGAGGAGCCTTGGCAAATGCCCGCATTATATAGCCAGATGCGCCGCCCATTCTGGTGGGCTTTCCAGTCATAGGCTGTGCAGCTCCGCTGGCACCATTGGTTTAATTGCGGTAACCGCACAAACCAATGGACTTGCAGTACCTGCATTACAAAAAAAAGGCTTCAGAGAAAAAGGAATTTTCCCCTAGCGTCTTACGATGCAGTACGATGTGTAGTATCGATAGGGAACTGAGGCTACAGTTTACAAACGCTCACCAAAACTGGACAAGAGAAGATTGGAAAAACGTTGCATGGTCTCACAAGTCTTGATTTCTGTTATAGTGTCAGAATTTGTCATAAACAATAAGAAAGCATGGATCCAACCTGCCTTGTATCAAAGGTTAAGGCTGCTGCTCGTGGTGTAACTGATATTTTCTTGGTGCACTTTGGGCCCCTTAGTACCAATTGAGCATAATTTAAACACCACAGCATGCCTGAGTATTGTTGACCATGTCCCTTTATAACCACAGTGTCCCATTTTGTGATGCTACATCCAGCAAAATAACACACCATGTCACAAAGCTCAAATCATCTCAGACTGGTTATTTGAACATGACAATGAGTTCACTCTAATCAAATGGCTTCCACAGCCACCAGATCTCAAACCAACAGTGCACCTTTGGCATGTAGAACAGCCCTTACTTAAAATACGTTTATTCAAGTGTTCTTTTAGTATACTTCTTTTAAACTAAAAATAGTAAAGTATACTTTTTATGTACTTCTCAGATATGGGCTTAATGTACTTCTCAGAAATATACTTAAAATGACATTTAAGTATACTTGACTTCTACTTAGAAAAAGCCTAAATATATTTGAGCTATACTTGTGCTCCTAGAATCAATGTTTTCAATGTTATACAGTGTTATAATCTCCAAAAAAACACAAGTGAAGAAGAAAAATAAATAACATATACTTCCATGTGTAATCTAATACTGTCACAAATCTGGTTGCCATTTCACCACATGGACTCTTGCACCACACTACACAGACTACAACTCCCATCATTCACTGCACTTACGACACACACATTCCCATCCACCATTGCACTTATCACACAGCTGTCACCAATCACTCATTAGCCCTGATTGTCTCACCACACCTGCACCTCATTCACACACACACACATATAAGCAGCACACTTCCATGCACTCAGCGCAAAGTCTTGTTTAGCCCTGTCTGACTTTTCCGAGCGTTTACCCCTAGTGTATTTTCCCTGTTTGTTACCTGGACTGTTCTCACGACTCTGACCGTTTGCTGCCTGCCCTTTTGACCCTGCCTGCTTTTTGAGATCCTCTCTGCCTTGCCTTCGTTACACCTGTTCTCGTTACTGAACTTTGCCTGTCTGACCTCCTTTTGTTTATCAATAAAGCTGCATTTGGATCTAACGTCACTGCCTCTTCATTACAAATACGAACATCTGACATAAAACAGCATTGAAACTGTGTAACATTATGTAATAAAATGTCACTAATGAAGAGGTAATAACTGTCAAGGTTTGGGGTGTTGATCGACTCAATCTACATTTTGATTATCATTCTGAATCCAATTCAGATTCACAATTTACAATTCAATATATGTTACTGTGACTTAAATCTTCTTTTCCCCAAATCATACCATTATTACCAACCCAGGAGCCTACACTCCACACAGTCAGCTGTCCAACCCAATGTCACATGAGTAATTAGAGTAACGACAGTACCAGTCCACTGTGTCGTTTCCATCCAGAACCTGCAGGATCTCCTCTCTGCACTTCTCCTGGTGCTCAGGGTTACAAGCCAGATTGTAGAAGATCCAAGATATTCCACTAGCTGTGGTATCATGGCCTTCAAACATGAATGTGTCCACTTCAGCCCTGATATCTTCATCCGACAAACCCTGCTGATGCTCGTCCTGTGAGCGACAACAAAAATCTCTGAAAAAATCAATGATAGGTGATACAAGGGCACTATGCAATATGTAACTAATTTAATTGATTTTCATTAAATTTAAGAATTGTGTAAGTGCTTGAGAATATCATACTCGGGCAGACAGAAGAATATCCAAAAAGTCAAAATATCGTTTGTTTTTAACAATGCCCTGTTCCTTCTCAATCTTCAAGACATCTTTCCTCTTTCTGATAACTTCCGCTAAAAAAATATTAAGAAATAGAAATTACACGATAGCTTCATAGCTTCGCTTGTTACAGATTTACACTTCCATTCACAAATTTGGGGTTGTGAGGTTTTGTAATGTTTTTGAAAGTAGTCTCTTCTTCTCACTAAGGCTGCAGTATAATTTTTTTTAAAATCTAAAACAATACTATAATAATAAAAAGAATAGAAAACATCCTACTGACCCCAAACTTTTGAACGGTAGTGTATATTCTGGTTTAACTAAGATACATAGGCAGGTATGTATATAATAATAGCCCATGAGCAGGCCCAGACTCAATCTGTGGAGTTTCACAAAATTTGCAGAATTCTGAGAAATGGATTTGAATTCTTAACTGGTTTTCAAACAGCTTTCCTGAAACATCAATAGATGGATTGTTGGGATGCTCAAATAACAGTATTGAATATATATATATATATATATATATATATACACACAGTATCTCACAGAAGTAGTACACCTCTCACATTTTTTTAAATATTTTATCACATATTTTCATGTGACAACACTGAAGAAACTCAACGCACAGCCATTGATGTCTAAATCGCTGGCCACAAAAGTGAGTACACCCCTAAGTGAAAATGTCCAAATTGGGCCCAACTAGCCATTTCTTTCCCCGGTGTCATGTGACTAGTTAGTGTTACAAGGTCTCAGGTGTGAATGGGGAGCAGGTGTGTTAAATTTGGTGTTATCGCTCTCAATCTCATACTGGTCACTGGAAGTTTAACATGACACCTCATGGAAAATAACTATCTGAGGATCCTGAAAAAAATAATAGTTGCTCTACATAAAGATGGCGTAGGCTATAAGAAGATTACCAAGACCCTGAAACTGAGCTGCAGCATGGTGGCCAAGACCATACAGCAATTTAACAGGACAGGTTCCACTCAGAACAGGCCTCGCCATGCTCGACCTAAGAAGTTGAGTGCACGTGCTCAGCATCATATCCAGAGGTTGTGTTTGGGAAATAGACGCATGAGAGCTGCCAGCATTGCTGCAGAGGTTGAAGGGGTGGGGGGTCAGCCTGTCAGTGCTCAGACCATACGCCGCACACTGCATCAAATTGTTCTGCATGTCTGTCGTCCCAGAAAGAAGCCTTTTCTAAAGATGATGCACAAGAAATCCTGCAAACAGTTTGCTGAAGACAAGCAGACCAAGGACATGGATTACTGGAACCATGTCCTGTGGTCTGATAAGACTAAGATAAACTTATTTGGTTCAGATGGTGTCAAGCGTGTGTGGCGGCAAATAGGTGAGGAGTACAAAGTGTGTCTTGCCTACAGTCAAGCATGGTGGTGGGAGAGTCATGGTCGGGGGCTGTATGAGTGCTGCAGGCACTGGGGAGCTACAGTTCATTGAGGGAACCATGAATGCCAACATGTACTGTGATAAAATATAATAAAATATTTACAAAAACTGAAGCAGAGCATGATCCCCTCCCTTCGGAGACTGGGCCGCTGGGCAGTATTCCAACATGATAAGGACCACTGCCTTGCTAAAGAAGCTGAGGGTAAAGGTGATGGACTGGCCAAGCATGTCTCCAGACCTAAACCCTATTGAGCATCTGTGGGCATCCTCAAATGGAAGGTGGAGGAGCACAAGGTCTCTAACATCCACCAGCTCCGTGATGTCGTCGTGGAGGAATGGAAGAGGACTCCAGTGGCAACCTGTGAAGCTCTGGTGAACTCCATGCCAAAGAGGGTTAAGGCAATGCTGGAAAACAATAATGGCCACACAAAATATTGACACTTTGGGCCCAATTTGGACATTTTCACTTAGGGGTGTACTCACTTTTGTGGCCAGCGGTGTAGACATTAATGGCTGTGTGTTGAGTTATTTTGAGGGGACAGAAAATGTACACTGTTATACAAGCTGTACACTCACTACTTTAAAATGTGAGGGGTGTACTCACTTCTGTGAGATACTGTATATATTAGTGGTGGGCCGTTATCGGCGTTAACGTGCTGCGTTAACGTGAGACTCTTATCGGGCGATAAAAAAAATATCGCCGTTAATCTATTCTCAAAGTTGGGTTGGGAGCTGGGTCTATACTACGCAAGCTATGATGACTTTCACCCTGATATTTTAGCGCGGATGTATACCTAGCCGAATTGCACTGTAGGGGGCGAGAACGAGTCTTCGAACTAGAGGCTCGCAGTCCGTGATGGACAGATTGTTAACGGCTGGTCTATGTGGTAATACAATCGGGCAGGACATCCAAACGCTCACCTATCATTCATTAACCTCAAATATGGCTTTTCATCTGAAAGATGTATGTAGTAGCAACTTTACATGGCCGCTCAATATGATGTTAACCTAGAGAAATGTGCGCTATTGAAGTGTTTGTGTGGAAGCGCGTTTGCTGCAGGACAGGCTCCGGTGCGCTCACTTGCTCTTAAAATCTCCGTCATTCTTGGTCATACAGATAAAAGTAGCCTAATACATCTTTCGAATCTGTAAAGACTCTACGTTTATTTGTGTGCACTCAGAATAACAACGAAACGTTGCGCTTTTAAGCAAACAGGATGTGCTTTAGGTCTCATGTGAACTTGAGCGAGAAACTTCGAAACTTTGAAAAATATATCTATAGAGAGTGAAATGTCTAAAAAATAAAAATAGAAGACGTGTGTGTTAGCATGGATGATTTACATGAAATTTAATCTGTGCAACACTGTGCATAAGATGGCTTTCAGTTCAATATAATAACAAAAAACGACATTTTGGGTTTTTATTCAACTAATAAGGTGGGCACGCTGTGATCTGTACTATATTTTTACTGTAATTGACAGTTATCGGCAAAAAAAAAAAAAAAACCCAACACGGGAGTGGGAGGGAATGGGAGTCATTCTTCCGGGAGTGGAACGGGATTTTCCTCCAGTTTTTTCGTGGGATTGGGACGGGAAGAGATTAAAGTTTGTGATGCATTTTGGAAACAGGAGATGAGCCCCTGGTCTAATGCGCCACCTGGCTTGAGAAACCCGTTCTCAAAGACTTACTTTTAGTCATTATTTGGGTAGCACACATATTCTGAATGCCTTCGGCAGAATTCAAATGAGCCATTTTAATCTAGATTAATCTAGATTAATTCCAAGATTAATCTAGATTAATCTAGATTAAAAAAAATTATCTATGCCCACCACTAGTATATATATATATATATATATATATATATAATTTAGAAAGACATGTTATAAAACTTCCAGAGCCTCATATCATTTAGATGGTTAAAATCACAGTTAGAGTTAAAAACGAATCGTTGCATGGTTGGGCCTGCTCATGAGGTGCATGACTAAAGCTTAGCAAAGAAACGACACCTGTATGATTGTGTGCTATTCTGGCCGCCTTCCTGAATTTGTATCCATGTGGACTGAGATGAAATATGACCTCGCTGTGGTATGGAAACACTCTGAACCTGACGTTCACCGTGTGGCAGAGGTCATACACTGCCTGGATGTACGGGTTGGTTCCACTGCAAAGAGATTAGCGAGGTTACACTGAAAGGAGACGGATGTGTACAATAGGACGAGGTAAAGGAATATGAACTGACCTGTCTGTCTGACAGTTGCTGTTACAGCTGAACGCACATTTCATGATGCTGTCCAGCGTCATCAGACTTACATGCTTAAACAGTTCAAACGACTCTCCTGATCTGGCATAAACTTCCCACTTATCCTAAAAGACAGAAAATATATGTCTGAAACTATAATTAAAACACAGCAAGCTTTTTAAATAATTCAAGTAGTTTAAGTGTATCATGTCACCCAGCAACACTGTAAAAAAGATATGATCAATAAGTCATGGAGGCATTTGCTTTTCCATTACTTGAACTCATCAAAATAATGTAACCAATTTCAACGAATTTTTTTTTAGAATTTTTTAAAAACTGAAGTGGAAGGTGATTTTTTTTTAACAGTGAATAAGGAATTACAAAAATAATGACTGTTGTCAAACGGGTTTCTCAAAAAAATAATCTGACCTTTCATTGTTTGGACAAACAAATGTGATCCTGGACCACAAAACCAGTCATAAGGGTCAATTTTTCAAAATGGAGATTTATACATCATCTAAGAGCTGAATAAATAAGCTTTCCATTCAGCTATGGTTTGTTAGTATTCAAACTATTTGTTAGCTTGTTAGTATAGTTTGTTAGAAAATCTGGAACCTGAGGGTGCAAAAATATCTAAATATTGAGAAAATCTCCTTTAAAGTTGTTCAAATGAAGTTCTTAGCAATGCATATTACTAATCAAAAAATAAGTTTTTATATATTTACAGTAGGAAATGTACAAAATATTTCATGGAACATGATATTTACTTAATATCCTGATTGATGATTTTTGGCATAAAAGAAAAATCAATTATTTTAATCCATACAATGTTTTTTTTTTTGGCTATTGCTACAAATATACCTGTGCTACTTATGACTGATTTTGTGCTCCAGGGTCACAATTAGTCCTGCCCCAATATTTCATAATTGGTTGTGAAAAGTTGCTGCTTCTGGTTGGTTGAGATGACAAGCAGAGACATTTGTGCAGCAGTCTTACAGTTGTGCACATTAAGCTGGGACATGATACACCATTTAAACATAAAGTTTGAGTAAATAAGGACATTTTGGATTTTCGGGTCACATACAAGCATGACTTTGGTTGAATCAGAAACAAGTTTCACATAAGGCTTCAGAACGTCATAATGGAAACCAGGAGTGAGAAGCCGTCTGTGCCGAAACCACTTCTGTCCAGTAGACACAAGCAAGCCATCGCCTGAGGAGACAGTCAAGAGTCAAGAGTTACTATAGTGTTAACAGAATGCCACAGAAGGAATGATGACTTGAGATGGTAGAAATGACATTTATGGACATTGTTAGTGGATAAATTAAATAAACTAGAGTAAGAGAAAACTGTCCTTGAGTTTATTTTCCCAAAATCCACAAGGACAAACTTGCCCATAGTTGAAGAAACACCCAATAATAAACCTAATAGTATAGATTAATAAATAAATAATTTTCAGCTTTACATGTGATCTTACCTAACCAAGGGATGAAAAACTTGTATGCATAATCATCTTTGGGTTCTGTAAATAAAGCAAGAAAAAATAATTAAAATGCTGGTTTTGGTTGTTAATATTTGAGAAAGAATTAACCTGTAATATGCATCTTAAAAGTGCCAACCGGATGAGCACCTGTAGTGGTGAGAAGGGTCTTCACATATGATGGGTGGTGGATGTTCAGAATGGACAGTGACGGGCCAAACCACAGCGGAAAGGCAAAGGGATACTGTCCACCCCACTTCAGAATCTTTTCCAAATCATGTCCATCCTGGTGAAACTATGAATATAAACAAGGTCTGTGTAACTGTTTTGGACAATAAAACACATTTCAAGATCAAATTGCGCTCGCAATTTATTAATTTTACAGGAATTCTTCCAACTGCAACTGAAGAATGTGAATGCAACGCAAGCCTGTTGTGTTTATTGCTGCACAATATAATTATGTAATTGTTTAGTTGTAGTGAATAGACAAGGGCTCAGGCATGAGGTTTCATCCCGTGAAGATAACCAGGGCAAATGCCTACATTGTGTAGTATGACTGTAATAAAGAGATTTTTCAAAGTTGGAATTCAAATAAAAATTACTGGAGTAAGTTTTTACAAGAAAATATAAGTTTTGTAAATAGTTTTGAAAATTACCAAAACTTTCTGAGTGAAAATTGTTTCTACACTTATTTTTTTCCCCAACTGTACTCATAAATAGACTGTATAAAATGGCAACATAACAACCCAACAGTCATATGCATCAAATGTGGTTTACTTGTTTATCAAAATAAATATAAAAATATGATCACATAAAATATTATATTTCTATTTTTAGTAGGATAAAAAAACCTAAAGTTATTCTACTTAAATAATAGATGTTCGAAAGCAACAGGAAAAGCATGAATGGACTACAATGGACTCTAAAGCTTAGCTACAGAGACGGTCACTGTTTGTGGTCGTGTTGTTTACCTCCTTGACGTGTCCGATGAGCCAGTGTGCAGGTGGTCCTGGAAAAGGCTCCATAGTTCGCATTCCTCTTCTCCTCATAACTAATAATTTAACCACTATCGCCAAACACACAAGCAAGGCGAGTGCAAAGACATGCTTCACGGAGAGTGACCCCAAACTCAACGGCAAACTCGCGTAAAGCAGCATAACGTGAGGAGTCTGTCTGCTCTGGGTCCGCGGACAGTGAGCTCGATGTGGGAAAGAGGAAATTATATAAGAGAGAGAGAGCGAGAGAAAGAGAGAGAGGAGGGGGAAGGGGCCAGAGAGAGAGGGGTGGGGGGGCAGAGAGAGGGACAAAGAGAGAGAGAGAGAGAGAGAGAGAGAGAGACAGAGAGAGAAAGAGAGAGAGAGGGAGAGAAAGAGAGAGAGAGGGAGGGAGAGAGAGAGAGAGGGAGGGAGAGAGAGAGAAAGAGAGAGAGGAGGGGGAAGGGGGCAGAGAGAGAGGGGTGGGGGGGCAGAGAGAGGGACAAAGAGAGAGAGAGAGAGAGAGAGAGAGCTAGTTGATGTGAATACACTGTAAAAAAAATATATCTTCCGTCAGGTAACTTCAAAAATGTGCAATATCACTGAATCTTATATATTTATGAACCTTTTTTGGATAACAAAACTTAATTTGGATAACAAAAGTAGCCTATTTTTAAGTGTGAACTAAAATATACGTCAAATCATATTTAATGAAAATTATAAGCGATGTACTTTTTAAATATATAGGCTATTTTTAATAACATTTGTAATGATGAAAGCGCAATTAGCAGATTTGCAGGAAATAATTTATTTAGCAGAAATTATAATTCATCCAAAATAAAACAAGGATTGTGGACTCCCCATGTGTTCATTGTGACCCAGTTTCTCCCTCATGTTGATTGTTAATTGGATTCCAGGTGTGTCTCGCCTTCCTCCCAAATTGTCTGTGTATTTAAGTTCTTGCCCTTTCAGTTAGTGTTGGTCAGGTCTCTATCGTTTATTGTGTGGTTCATCGCTGTTCCTGTTATACCCCTGTTCGGATTATTAAAAGATTTGAGAGTATTCCTACATCTCCTCGTTCCTCCCGTAAGCTACTGTGATACTAGTCAATATATAAAAATAAGCACAATTATTTAAAGCACAATGAAAGATTATTAAAACAATGACATAAAATGTACTTTGAATAAAAATTTTTTTTTTTATAGTATTGCAAATTGCATGTTTTAAACATGTACACTTAAGTGACCTTTCATTTAACTAATATTACATTATTTGCAATTACAGTTTTTTAAGTATTTAAGACGCTTACCATTTAAAGCACACTAACAAGGGGATCACACAAGGGGGGGAACTTGTTTATTCTGCACATAAACTTCAATCTCAGGGCAAATAAAATGGCCAAATATACACTTTGCAAAAATAATAAAATTAATCATTAAGCTATAATACATCAACATCATTATATAATGCTTCTCGGAGCAGTACTTTGTTCAGATATTTTCAAATGTAATTATATTTTTATCTTGATGCTATATATTGTACAATGTTTTAATGATCGTTTATGTTATTCATTTAAAAGTGTTTTCAGAATGAATTGAGTTGTTTACAAACTTGTGAGTAGACACACATAAAGACCAAGGGCCTGTTCCATAACACAAGATTAGAGTACAAGCCAGGCTTATTTTGGTTAGGCTTATTGTTGGTGGATTCGGTTTCACAAATGAAATTTAAAACAGTTCAAACTCAGATACTCTGGCAACTTATGCTGGGAAACTAACCTGGTCCGGAGCAGGCTAACTCTAAGGCTAAGTCTTAGTTCATGCTTAACCAGAATACCATTAATACTCACCTGCTGGTAATTTCATGCCATTTTATTTCACTTAACCACTATTAATAAAATAAATAAATAAGGAAATTTACTTTACTAATAAATGTAAGAAATTATAAGGTACAAAAACACTAAGAAATGTAAAGAAGTTACGTGTTTAGTTGATGAGTTTGGTAATTAATTAATTAAAAGTGCATAAATAGGGAGCTGAACTCGTTTCCAAACGTTACCATGGCGTGTCCTTTCATTGATGAGGTGGTGGATGAGGGAGCTATTATCATGCGAAGGGCATTTCAAAGAGAGCGAACTGTCAGGGACAGGTCAGACCCATTGGCTTTTCATTACAGATACCTGTATGAGCGATATAGGTTCTCAAGAGATGGGATTGCGTATATTTGTAGATTGCTGAGCCCACACATTGCAAATAACACATGCCGCAAGACAGCGCTCACAGTCCCGCAGACGGTGTGCATTGCACTTCGCTTTTTTGCCAGTGGAACATTTTTGTACACAGTTGGAGATGCAGAGAATATCAGCAAAGCATCGGTTTGCCACTCCTGTGTACCTTTCTTTAAAAAGACTCCTCAATGTGTTCATCACATTCCCTGGCCACAGAGCAATTTGTACCATTAAACATGCCTTTTATGGAATAGCTGGTAAGTTAAAATGACTGTATAAAACGTGGAAACATTTCTTGACTGTTGATGTTACACAGGACACATTTTAAACCAAACAAATAATTTTCCTAGGTTTCCCAAATGTTATCGGTGCACTGGACTGCACCCATGTGCGTATTAAGTGTCCGTCTGGTCCACATGAAGCAGACTTTGTAAATAGGAAATCAGTACACAGCATCAATGTACAGGTACGGTCCCACTGAGATATTGAAGACTATTCTGTAACACTGATTGTTCTGTACTAAGCTGGGCACAAGTGTTCGGCTCATTGCAATTAAATGTAGTTACAATACAAAGTTTTATATTTATTATATAATTACAGTGTAGTGAGCTACATGTTTAATTTTTTTTAGATGATCTGTGATGCAGATTGCATCATCACAAATGTAGAGGCCAAATGGCCAGGCTCTGTGCATGACTCCAGAATCTTTCGAGCCTCATCTGTCTACCAGCAACTGGCAAGAGGTATGCTTGTCACTTAACGAATAGCAAAAAGTCTTCAATTTAATTTCTACAAAAAAAAATAATAATAATCTTTCTATGCAGGTGAATTCTCAGGAGTTTTGCTGGGAGACAAGGGATACGCATGCCTGCCTTACCTATTGACTCCCTATGAGGAGCCCCATATGAGGAGCCCCAGACAGAGGCACAGCACAGCTACAACTCTGCCCATGCCCGCACAAGAGGTCGTATAGAGATGGCATTTGGGCTCATAAAGTCAAGGTTCCAGTGCCTGAAGCAACTCAGAGTGACTCCACCTAGGGCATGTGACATTGTAGTTGCTTGTGTAGTGCTCCATAACATTGCCTGTCTGAGGAAAGAGAAGCAAACAAGGATTGTTGCAGAGGAAGACTGGGGCATTGAAGCAGTATTTGAAGAAAATCAAACAGGCAGAATTATACGAGACACATATGCCAATAATTATTTTGCTTAATATGGTCCAAACCATGTGTAGCCTTTAAAATGTTTCACTGGCCCCTCAACTTTGCCCTTAATTTAACAGACACACAGAAGTCAAAATCTTTAATCTGTCATTTTCCTTTATTCAGAGTGAAGCTGCCTGTTAGGGGTGAAAACATACAAATAAATGTTGTGGAAAATGATCACACATGATGTGTTTTTTTTATGGCATTTCTACGTGCATTTTTCTGTAGTTGTTGAATTTCCAGCTCCAACTTTCTCATCTTCAGTTTTTTATACTGGATGTCAGTATCAATTGCTTCCATTTGTTTAAGGAGGTAGCGTTTATATACTCCTTTTATATTTTCTGGGTTCTGTAGCAACATATATTTAAGTTATTTCATTGAATGCTCTTGGCACATTGTTTTCATTTCTTAATACTCACTTTGTCACATGTGGTCCCAGACTGAGAGGGCTCTAGAACTGTGTCAACATCTGCAGCCAATAATATTTGAAAACACATATTATGATCACCTTATCACTCAAGTACATTTTTTAATATATAATACAGTATCACAGTCTAAGTTTCTTTAAGTCAACGTTTCTATAAGTCTAAGTTTCTATAAACTCATAGTATGTGACGTGTTGTGGTTATTGTGCTTGAACTTCAAATACCACAGTAAAACTACGGTTACTGTGGTAAACTCATAAAAAGAGTAGACAGTAAACACTGTTACTTTACCATGGTAAAATCATGGAAAGGTGTGGTTGCCATACCTACAAAAAATACCACAGTTACAGTGATGAATGGTATATGTTGTAGTTACTGTGTATTGACTACACATGACATGGTCAAGCAACAGTTAAGTTACAATGGTAAATGTTTACATGATCACAATTATCACGCAATAACGTTACTGGGTCGTTGATTTGTTGTGCTGTCATCAGCCATGTCTAAAAGCTGAAGTCCCATGTCACAACATTTTTCAGAACGGTTTTATTTATTTATTTCAAATGGCAACAGGTTCTATAATATACAGTAGAAGTTAGCTTAGGCTAACGTCAATGGCAGGCTACCAGCTGTGCTAACTAAGCAACCCACTGTTCCACTAACAACTCATTTGAACTCATAGGCTACCATTTTAACACAGTACCTCATTTAACGTGATACAGAAACACGGAAATAATAAAAATAATACCGCTAAACCTGTGATCTCTTTACATAAAAAGATTGTTGTCCTTACTTACCTGTTTGAAGGATTATGCGCATCAGGTCACAGGTGAACCAAGAGAACTGAGTCTCGCTGGTGACGTCACTGCTGCTGAAGATGCTGTGTGGTATTCAGACGCATCTGCTCTCCACCGAAATTTATGGGAAGGATTGGTGTGTTGTGGTGTGCAAAACTGGACTTTGGCATGTGCATTACACGCAATTGGAAAGTGTAAACTTGTGTTATTTATATGTAGATTGATGAGATTGGTTGAGGGTTGATTTTTCAGTAGCGCTAAGGTGACGTCCAACAAAGGATATTTAGACGTGTGTGTTACAGCATGTCACAATAAAATACAAAAATAAAATTAAAAATAAAATAAAATAAATTAAAATTAAAATTAAAATACCACCTTCTACAGGGGTACCATTGAGAGCGTGCTGACCAGCTGCATCACTGTCTGGTACGGGAACTGTTGTGCAGCAGACCGCAAGACCCTCCAGCGGACAGTGAACACTGCTGCAAAAATCATTGGTGCCCCTCTCCCCTCCATCCTGGATATTTTCCTTACACGATGCTCCAGCAAAGCAAAAAGTATCGTGAAGGACCCCACCCATCCCTCCCACAGTCTCTTCCAGCTCCTACCCTCAGGTAGACGGTACCGGAGTATCAGAGCCCGCTCCGCCAGACTGCTCAACAGCTTTTTCCCCCAGGCTGTGAGAGCCCTGAACTCACATCACACCGCCTCTCTCTGAAACCCCAAACAAACCTCCCCCCCACCACCTTACCACATCACAGGAAAAAACTGTTAAACTTTTATTTCTGTGCAATTTCAAGTGTGCTACACACAGGTGAGCGGGCCTGCACAAGCCACCTGTAGCAACACACTCTCCTCTACATGCACTAGACACTTTCACACACCATTGTGTGTCCATAATCCCACAAAAGACTGATTGTAATATACGACTGTAATGTATGTATGTTTACTGGCTCATGCACCACAAATCACCTTACACTGTTCCCCAGCCAGCTGCTTGAATGTCTCTCTTTTTGCACGTGTACAGTATTTTAAGTCATCTGCACAGTTGTACAGTTTGTATTTTTTGTTTTTTAGTTTATGTATAGGTAACCACTTTTATATATAGCAGATGTATAGTCAAAGCTGACAGTAGGTTAGTTTGTGTATAGGTTTATACTGTTTTACTTCGTGTTGTATATCTGTATTTATGTAGCACCGTGGTCCTGTGAGGCACGACATCTCGTCCCACTATATGTCCACACATGTAGTGGAATGACAATAAAGCTCAACTTGACTTGAACTTGACTTGATAAGTCAACGTTTCTATAAGTCAACGTTTCTATAAGTCTAATTTCTATAAGTCAACGTTTCTATAAGTCTAATTTCTATAAGTCAAAGTTTCTATAAGTCAACATTTCTATAAGTCAACGGTTCTATAAGTCAACGTTTCTATAAGTCTAATTTTCTATAAGTCAACGTTTCTATAAGTCTAAGTTTCTATAAGTCAAAGTTTCTATAAGTCTAAGTTTCTATAAGTCTAATTTCTATAAGTCTAAGTTTCTATAAGTCTAATTTCTATAAGTCAACGTTTCTATAAGTCAATGTTTCTATAAGTCAACGTTTCTATAAGTCTAAGATTCTATAAGTCTAAATTTCTATAAGTCTAAGTTTCTATAAGTCAACGTTTCTATAAGTCAATGTTTCTATAAGTCTAAGTTTCTATAAGTCTAAGTTTCTATAAGTCTAAGTTTCTTTAAGTCTAAGTTTCTATAAATCAACGTTTCTATAAGTCTAAGTTTCTATAAGTCAAAATTTCTATAAGTCAACGTTTCTATAAGTCTAAGTTTCTATAAGTCAACGTTTCTATAAGTCAACGTTTCTATAAGTCTAATTTCTATAAGTCAACGTTTCTATAAGTCTAAGTTTCTATTAGTCTGAGTTTCTATAAGTCTAATTTCTATAAGTCAACGTTTCTATAAGTCTAAGTTTCTATAAGGCAAAGTTTCTATAAGTCAAAGTTTCTATAAGTCAACGTTTCTATAAGTCAACGTTTTTATAAGTCAAAGTTTCTATAAGTCAACGTTTCTATAAGTCTCAGTTTCTATAAGTCTAATTTTCTATAAGTCAACGTTTCTATAAGTCAACGTTTCTATAAGTCAACGTTTCTATAAGTCTCAGTTTCTATAAGTCAAAGTTTCTATAAGTCAACGTTTCTATAAGTCTCAGTTTCTATAAGTCTAATTTTCTATAAGTCTAATTTTCTATAAGTCAACGTTTCTATAAGTCAACGTTTCTATAAGTCTAAGTTTCTATAAGTCTCAGTTTCTATAAGTCAACGTTTCTATAAGTCTAAGTTTCTATAAGTCTAAGTTTCTATAAGTCAAAGTTTCTATAAGTCTAAGTTTCTATAAGTCTAAGTTTCTATAAGTCTAAGTTTCTATAAGTCTAATTTCTATAAGTCTAAGTTTCAATAAGTCTAATTTCTATAAGTCAAAGTTTCTATAAGTCTAAGTTTCTATAAGTCTAATTTCTATAAGTCAACGTTTCTATAAGTCAACGTTTCTATAAGTCAACGTTTCTATAAGTCAACGTTTCTATAAGTCTAAGTTTCTATAAGTCTAAGTTTCTATAAGTCTAAGTTTCTATAAGTCTAAGTTTCTATAAGTCTAAGTTTCTATAAGTCTAAGTTTCTAAAGTCTAGGGCCTGCAGGAATGTGCGTTCTTTTGTTTATGTGTGGCTTCAGATGGTTAAAAATCATTCTCTAAATGTGTAATATTTTAAATACTTAAAATCCTTTACTTAAAAAGTAAAAAAAGTAAATACTTCATATATAATTTATGCATGCAAGACATTAATGCACAGATTTTGTACAGAAATATGTGTGTATCAAGTACATAAGTTAATTGTACATTTTGAATAGAAATACAATTATATTTGAGTTTACCACAAATGCTTGTCAGCACATTCAACAGTACACGTACACCATATTTCTTTAGAGAACTGAATACAAATGTAACTCAAGTCCTACTAGTGTGAGAAAATAGATTTCTAAAGTTCAGCTAATTGCATTTAATATGAATTTAAAACATAATACATTTTCATTTAACTGCAAACAAATAATATCCAGTTAAGTGTCTGAAAATTAAATTCAGTTCACACTTAAGTATATTCTCTTAATTCTTAAAATCCCTTTTTAATGAATTTATTTTAAAAAGTACTTATTTTCCACATGGAATCTCTCTAAAAGACAGATCATATACTTTATTCAGACTTCAGATAAACATCTGCCTCCCACTGTTCATCTCTTCATTCCTTCCTCTCTGTTAAGAAAGAAGAGCATAAGTATTATCTGACACACCAAAGCAATCCAGATACCTCTGATGTGGCAGAGATTTCAGCTGAATTGTTCAGTTGTCTGCTCACTCACAATGGTGCACTTAAGCTGTGACGTCTTCTCTTCTTCCAGCTGATGATTCTCTTGATGTTCTGGCGTCCTGGTGTCTCTATGAGCCTGTGATAGGTCTGCATCATGCTGAGGGAACGAGCGCTGCCCGCACACACCCGAGCCTTCTGCTGTCTGTCCACCGACTCCAGATTACACGCAATCTCATACGCACGTCCAAAATGTTCACTAGCGCCATCGTACTGCTTCTGTGTACGGAAATAAACATGCAGATACACAGGAATACTAAAACTCAATAAACACTCCTAAAGTGCACAAAGATCGCATGCAACACATGCTAATGATGCCTTAAAATGCTCTCTATACAGGCAGCTCAGTAGGGTTTGGGACACAAATTCTTAAGCCACGTAGATTTAAATCTAAGATCTCTGTCTCTTACTCTCAAGCTGAGGATATTTCCGAGGCACATGCAGGCTTTCTCGAGGTTTCTGTCCTGTTTGCTGTTTAGAGAAATCTCAGCAAACTTCTCCAAATATTCAGTTGCCTCTGTTAGTTTGTCTTCACTGTAACACACAAACACACAGAAGCTTTAAAAAAGAAAAGGTTACTGATAAGTCATAGTTGATCAGTTATCAGGGTCCACATAGCGTAATTCCATTGTAGTTTACTAAAAACCACTGACTAACAAGTCATTCTATTAAAACCAACTTATTTACATTCACCATGTAGACACATGTTCCTGTACTGCCACCTTCTGGCTAAAGTCCATGCCTTACACATAGCAGTCAAAAGTACAGACACTCTCATTGTACATTTCTAAACAATAGTCTTATGAAATATTAAGCTACATTAAAACAAATAATGTTATGAAATGAAAGTATGAGAATTATGGCATCACCAAAAATGCCAACACAAACTTACATTTGAGCTTCTTTGTCTTTATTCCTGCTCTGCTTATTCTGGACATTACGAAATGAAATGTTTTGTCATGTAAGTCTTTACTTGAGGAAGTGATATTATGGACAGAGGACTCATATTTTATCCATAAGCAAGAGTTTGAAGTTAAACCATCTGATTTATATATTTGTTTCTTACATACAATATACAACTTTTCACTTCACAAGATGTTAAATGATGTGGAATATTGTGATTGTTTTTATCAGACTCTCATTCTGACGGCACCCATTCACTGCAGAGCATCCATTGCTGAGACACTGATGCAGTGTCACTTATTTTCAAATCTGTTCCCTTGAAGAAACAAACTCATCTACGTCTTGGTTGGCCTGAGGGTGAGGATGTTTTCAGCAAGTCTTCATTTTTGGGTGAACTAAGCCAACTTGAGTACGGGTGAATACCGGAAGGAGCTTGCTAGTTTTAAGATCACTAGAAGCATAAATTCAATGAAGTATGTCCAATATTTATTTTAGCAGTATATACCAAATAAAAGACTTGCCGCCTTTTAATAAAAAAGGCCACTATCAGATAAATTATTTGTCCAGGAGCAGCCATTCTGACCTAAAAATCAGCATGTTTTTGATAATTAGTTACTGGGGCTCCAGAAAAAATAAAAAACTCAGTCATTGCACAATACAATATTTTTTTATTTAAAATTTAATGTAATGGAAATTAATTTGGAGATATCTAGGGCATGAGTACCTAATCTAGATACAACACTTATTTATGAGTCATGGTTCATGAAATCTAATCACAAAAGTCCACATATCTAATTTACTGCTCTATAGCACCATCAACAGTCCAATGCATGTGACTTTTATTTAATCCCATGAGTAGTGTTCAATATTTTGACACCTTTTTTGGTGTTTTATCCAAAGCAGCTTATATTCCATTCAATTTAAACATCAATTAATGGGACATTCCCAGGAAATCCCCTTTGATATGGCTGGAAACATGTTTACTGGTCATTGTTGGTACCTTTTCATTACAAAACAGTTTTTTTCTGTCCCTACAGTCATTATTATAGAAATTAAGCTTTACATCTCAAATTTAAATGTGTTGTGATGTGTTTGTGCGTCTACTGTACCTCTCCATAGATTTGGCAATGGCTTCATATGCTCTTCCCATGCTGTCTGTATGTTCAAGTGTTGTGGAAATCTCCATACATACGCTGAAAAACTGACACAAGCAACAAAAACCTCAAAGAACACAATTACAGAATGAGCAAGTCGAGTTTGTGAGCGCACTGAACAGACCTGATTAGCAGTCTTCTGGTCTCCAGTGCTCTGATACGCCAGGCCCAGTCTGTAGGCTGCTTCTCCTTCTAACCCTCGATCTCCCGCTAGACGACAGATCAAAAACCAACAACAGGAAGAGTTATTAAACTGTGCTTTAGGGGTTATGTGGGTTTATATATCTGACGTGGAAGCTCCTTCTGCTGCACTAATGTTATTAATGTAATGCACAACTGGCCAAGCGTTTGAAAATCTGATCATAAATGGGTTGTATTGCCAGTATAAGATGTCAATTTTATTGTCATTATATGACAATAAGATAATTGGTAATACTTTATAATAAGCATGCAATAACAAAGCACTTATAAATCATTTGCAAACGATTAGTTATTAGTACTAAATAGTTTATAAATTGTAGTTTTACGTAGGGCCCCGTGGAACGTGATTTCTACCAATATTTCTTCCCCTAATCCTAACTGATGTATTTTAAAAACATGATCTAATGAGTATTTGCATTTCATACTGACAGCATTTTTATAGTATGTTGTTATGGTATTGATTTAATTGATTCACTTTAAGTGTTTTGGGGATAGACTTAATGTATTTGTAAACATTTTAATGAACTCTTAATATGAATGCAATTAATCTGCAATAATAGTTGGTTTAAAGCACTTTTAATTAATGACATTTTCCAATTTTCCATAACCTAATCTAAAGTGAGAACTATTTACAGTTGTCAACAAAGCATGATATAACTATTTACATAAGAACTAATTGAACACTTAATTACTGACAATGAAGGAAGTTTGTATAGAGTCTATTGATAGATTAATTACAGTTTATAAACTATTCATTAACTATAAAAACGAATAGTTTGTAAACACTTTACTATATACTTTTTTTAAATATGTACCTGAATTATATTGGACAGGAAGAAGCTTAATTTCTCCTCCACCTTGCCTACTCTTGACTAAACTTTACTTAATTTAATTCAAAGGTACATTTGACTAAGCTTTGTCATGTAGCTGGGCACGCTGCTTGTGTCACATCAAATCACTGTCAGAGTGAACGGGGTTGTACATACACTCTTTAGCCATCTGGTAGGCCTTGTTGATCATCTTAATGGCGTGTGTGTAGTCTTGTTCCTGAAGCAATCTCTGCCCCAGCAGTGTGAACACCTTCTGGAGCTCCTCACACGAGCGTGAGTGATGCACGCGGCCGCTGGGGTCCTGCCATGTACGGCCCATGGTCAGCTGATAAAACCCCTCGTAATGCTCTTGTGCTCTCTCCAGCTGACCTGCAACACACACGCACACATCTCTACATTCAACCATTTATATTTTTCCTGTATTTGGGTGACTTTTACAAAGAGGGTCATATTTTTCTCCCCACAATTTAAAAGAAACACTTACTTGAATTTAAACTGATTTGAATCGAGAATTTCTTTTTAAATCCCAATTCAATGCAGTCTAAATTTGAGGCATTTGAATCTGAATGTAAAGAGGCAGATTGAATGGCTGTCGTATATTGAAGGACTGTGTATGTATGTTACCCTTCTCTAAATAAACTTGGCCCATGTGTAGGTTGGCCTCAGCCTCTCTTTTGCCAGAGTCCATTTTGAATTTGCGAGCTGAATGGAGGGCCAGCTGAATGAAATGATGCTTCAACCATTTGTCCTCCGGCTCGGTGAAAAACCTGGCCAAGAACATGTGATTGTCATACGCCTCTCCATACTGTCCTACAGCAGAAAACACAGATGAAGAGCATTGATATAATATAAATCTCAAAGTTTAGGGGAATAGAGCTAATGCACATGTACTGATGAACTGTAATATATTTAGATAAGCATGTACAGGATGAGGATCCAGTATATTACTACAAATAACAACTTTTACATACTATTTCATTGTTGTAACAACTGTTTTAAAGTTGAAAATTAGGTAAAGGTATAAGAAAGCAGGCAGCATGGGGAAATAACAGAGAGCACTAGTGTTTGCGGGTAACTTTTTAACAATAAATGAAAAGAAATCAAGATCGAATAGAATAGAGAGTGCTAGTATTAGAGTAAGTTAGTGTGCAAGTCACAAATGGAATAAAAAAACCCACTAAGAAATAAAAAAATCAGGTGGATAAAGTACATTTGATACGACTGAATAACCCCTTATAAGTCATTAAACCTCAATGAAATGGGTCTTTTTAATTTATTATGCATTTTAACATTAATTTGTAATAAAAAAAATATACTGAAAAATCAAATAACTGAATTAGACTCAAATAAATAAGCTACATCTACGTATTATTACTTTTTAAATCATTATTACAAATCACATAACATTAATAGCAACCCCTCATCCCAGTCTACACTGTAAGAAATGTCGAAAGGTCAAATGTAAAATGTAAAGAAATAACAGAAAAAGAACTGTTAACTCATTATCAGGACATGTTCTAATGTTATTTCCATTAACCCTAGGGCTGATGATACACTGGGACACTTTTTGAGTAATGTTGCTTGGGCACTTGCCCATTGAGAATGGGTAACACATTTCTATCTGGAGACTTTAAATCGGTCATTGGTTGCTCATTGACGGCATATAAAGTGGCCGTGTGTATCATCAGCCTAGATAGAACAATGCAATAATATGTACATTTCCAAATACAGGTACAAAAACTACAAAAATGCATCCAATAAATATAAACATGGACAATTCATTCAAATCAATACAGTACACCGTGACCCAATTTTACGATTCGTTATTAACGTCAGTGCCCACAAATCCCACATGTGAAGGATTGTTAGACCCGTGTGGGTACCGTGTCTCTCTGCGGTCTCGGCGGAGGTGAGGCGCTGCTGGAGCGTGTGCAGCTCGCGCGCATCCGGTGCGTCCCAGCGTTGCAGCAGCGAGAACATCTGCGCGAACGAGCGAGGAAAGCCCTCGCGCAGCAGCTCCACGCAAACATTCTGACGCAGAGGCGTCGTGAACCTCGAGAGACATTCAACAATGAAAGCATTTCAAACAATCATCTTACAGTTATAGCAATCACGTTATAAATACACAGATGAGATCTTACTCTCCAGCTGGATGGACGGGATTCTCCTTCATACATTCCTGGACGGACCTAAACTTAATCAAAAACAGTCTGGAGATTGTTGCAGGGCAAACTGTTTCAGGTTTAGCGTCGATAAACAGAGCTTACGTAGACGTCGGTGTTTCTCTGTGTTTATGGAGGTCGTAGATATCTGGGAGGAGAGGAGTCCTCGAGCCGCTCACCGCTGCTGAAGACATGCTGTTGATTAGCAAACATTTAAACACAGTTAAAACACGTTACATTTGAGTTTGAGCGAATTATTTTAAACAGACACGAGGAGGCTTTATTAAGCGCCCACAAAAGCGGCGATTTACCTTGTGGTCAGATTTGTGACTCTTCCGTTGCCACAGCGACCAAACTGCTCACTTCCGCACAACTGTCTGTCTGTCTATTATATTATATCATTATTTTAATTTGAAGATCGCCACAAAGAGCATTTAGAGTTTGATATAGAACCGAGTGACCGGAACCCTTTGGTGAGGGGAACCTTTTTTAGGTCAACCACAATTTATTTTAAAATTCCTTGACATTTCCATGTTTTCATGACCCCGAGAATCCTGTAACGTTACGTAATGACATTTTTCTTTTCTTATTATTAAAGTTATGAAATATTCAGAAATATGATTATATATCTAGAAAAGCGCAATACAAATCATTACAAATAATGGAATTATGTATAGTCGTGAAATGTAAGCAAACTGATTAATTTACAATCATATTACCGCGCTCAACTTTTTTTTTTACCCATAATTCATGATATTTCTGTTACATGATCATCAGCCACATTAATGTTGCGGGACCTTCCCCTGGCGACCACACGAGGTCGCTGTATACTGCGTTCATTTACTTTTAATTTCTTTTTCTTTTTAACTTAGCGCTGTTCAGTTGTGGCCATGTTCCATTGACTCATTATCAGTGTTGCCAGATTGGGCGGGTTGCCGCCCAATTGGGCTTCTTTTGATCGGCTTGGACCGGAGAATAACGCATTGGGCGGGTAGACCAAATTTGGGATGCTTTTAAAAAACTAAAAACCGCCCAATCAGCTGCTTTTTTCTTCACTTTTATCTTAGTCACGTTATCTTAATATGCTCGAGCTCAAAGTATCACAGCAAAATAATGTTTAGTGCAGTCATCAACTAATTTTTCCTTAACGCAACCGTTTTTGGTTTATTTTAACAGAGACTTGTCAATCAATTCACCATCTTTTATGTTGGTGAGATGTGATGACTCGTGAGTGATTGGGTTTGGCGCTGTAAACGGCTAAATTTAAATGTGCAGCTATATATTTACTCTTTCATTTTATTTAAGTTAAGAGATTCATGGCAATTTGGCTTAAATATAAGTTACACGATAAAGAATCTAAAGGGGGTCGCACACCGGATGCGCAGCGCCGCGCCGCGTCGCGTCGCGTCTAGGACAACTCGAGGTATCGCACACCAGACGCGCACATTCTATACGCGCGAGCTCAATTTCGAATCAACGTCTGAGCTGCAAGATGGGTGAGTTTTAACTTAATTTATTATTTTAATATATTATTTAAATTGATAATAGCGGCGTTTTGAACGTTAATCAATTAAAAGAATCTGTGTTATGAAAAGTCTGTTGTTTTGTTGTATCCGTTGTCTAGGCAACTGTGTCGATAGCAATATTGTTTAGCTAACTTTAGCTAGCCAGCCTGAGTGAAAACGTAACCAAATGCCTTGTAAAGCTTATTTCAATTAAACAAATGTACTGTATTTTAGTTTAGGTTTCTGTTTATAATACCTATTTTGTATTTTATGGTAGTAAAGAATATTCACTTCTAAATAATGCACAATGTACAAAATAATCTAATCTGATGAGAATATAGAAAATCATAGATAATACTATGGTGTGTTTGTATAGTCCTAGAAATAAATATATATATACACAGGGCTGTGTATTCCCTAGTTGCCAAAAAAAAAACATCAGACATAAATATGGGTGTATAATTAACTTAATTATACTATTAAATTATTTTTCTTTTTAACTTAGCGCTGTTCAGTAGGCCTTTTTCACGGACGTTCGAACGCACATCCGGTACAGCGATTGTTGTGGATAGATACTTCCGGCGAAATGGAGTCAGGCGCGCTAGCTTTCACAACCTCCTTGAAAAATTTACCTGCATTTACATCAGCGGATGTTTTTCGTCTCGTGGACCTTCATGCAATCGCTCCGCACTCAAAACTCAACAAAGGATATAAGTTCTTCCACGAAAATTACATCTTTAATTACGAAGGTAAGTGACGAACCATAAATTAGCACTTAGCTAACGTGATACTGTAAATGTTATTTATGCTTACCTTTATCAAATTTTAGGATCAAGAGTAGTTTAAAACAGATAAGAGTAGTCAAAGGAGGTAGCATACCATATTGAATGATGATGTTTAATGTGATATGTATAACAATATGTTCATTTTTGTCATGCAATGTTCAGTGTCGAGTGTGAGAAACAGGGAGGTTATCATGAGGTGTAGGTGTTTTAGGTCGATGAGGAAGCGCGAGGAGCCACATTCATTGCAGGTTACCTTAGAAAATAAAAAACTTGTTTATAAAACTAATCTCTTACACTAGAAGTTAAGAAATTCTACGCTTAGCATGACACGATCCCTGTTTGCATTTTCCAATGCAGTACAGTATTGAAAAACTAACGCTTATAGTGTAAGGGATAGTTTTAAATAGTTTTCTTTCATGCTGCGGTTGCAGATTTCTATATTGAGGTTGTTTTTCCTTTCATTAAAAATGTTGTTTGATGGTTCTCATCAATGTTCTCTCTGTAGTATAAGCCTCACTTTATAAATATGTACTGATATTCACTTTTGTCTTTTACTTTAGATCAGTTTAAAAGCTGACACAGTGCCTGTTGAGCTCACAAGCTCGTCTTGCACATGCACTGCAGGCAAAGTACTGTGCAATCATCTTGTAGCTATGCTTTTTCAAACGGCCCACTTCAGCATGATGCAGCTGCAGACTGTACCACCAACTATGGCATCCACAAGCATGCTGCAAACATGGCATAGACCAAGGACACAGGTAGCATAACCACAAGCCAAGCTACACACTAGAATTGCAAAGTAACGGTAGCTAATTGTATATTTACAGTGTATCTATTGTTGTTTTTCAGGGGATTGCTGCAGAGACTACGGATCAGTTGGTTGTGAAAAAACCGAGGATCTCTTCCAGAAGTGTATGCAAATCTACTCTCTACAGAGCATACACGGGTAATAAAGAAAAATTTCATTAGTAGAGATTGAGTAATGTTCCTGTTGAGGCAGGAGTTTATGGAGCAAGATTAGTCTCAATAATAATTCATGCAAAAGACACTATGCACACATGCATAGCCAAATTTACATGCATGAAACCTAATTCATGTGAATGAAAAATATTATATTCAGAAAAAACAATTCAAGTACTCAAAATAATATGTATTCATAAAATGTTTCTCAAACACAAAACATTTTACAGTTTTGTCTTTAATTGCTTTCCTAACGTGTTTCCAAACATGTTATTTGTTTTTAGGTCCCCTCCCTGAGCCAGCTGTACTGGCTGTTGGAGAAGCTCTAAAAGGACTCCGTCCCCAACCTCTGATTTCCAGTGTGCTTAATGACTTCTCTGAACTGTCCTTAGTGGACTCCAGATTCGGTCCTGTGCCCAGAGGTTCTGTGCTCTCCTACCAGTGCCCTCCTCTCATGACCAAAAACAAGGTGAAACACCCTGATGCTCCTTTGTTCCCAAAACTCCCTATTGATGGTGCTGCATTTCCAAGGAGTCTGCACTTCGTCCCAAGCTGCCACCAGTTCCTCCATTTGGAGAGCGTAAGTGTCTCAATGGAATTGGCAGCTGTAATAGAGGAGCAAACTCAAGACCAATCAGAGTGTCCATTATGGAAGGAAATGCGCAAGCCGAGAGTGACAGCTAGCAGGTTTCATGAGGCTTCTCATGTGCGAGGGGAGACATCTGGCCAGGCACTGGCAAGACGGATACTCAAGGGCACAAAGCAAACTCAGGCAATGAAAACAGGCCTTGACAAGGAACCTGAGGTACTGGAACGTTACTCTGATCTGTTTAATGTTAATGTCTCACCTTGTGGTTTTGTGGTACACCCGGATGCTCCCTACCTTGGTGCCAGTCCTGATGCCAAAGTTTATGACCCTAATGCAGATCCCTGTTTTGGACTTGCTGAGGTGAAATGCCCTGATGTTCATACAGTTTCTGAGGCTAGGCATATTAAGATTGTGAATGGACAGGCAACCCTCAAAAAATCCCACAAATATTACTGGCAGGTTCAAGGTCAATTGGCTGTAACTGGACTCAGTTGGTGTGACTTCATCACTGACACTAAAGAGGACTTAACTGTCGAAAGAGTGTGGAGGGACAGTGTCATGATAACTCAGATGAGAGAGAACCTGGACCTTTACTATTTTTGTACATACATGGATGAATATCTTAAGTGTGGGCTCTAATAGGCTTAATTGGACTCATGCATTGTGTAAATATATAAAATGTTAATACTGTTAAAATAACTGAGTCTGTAATTGTTTGTATAGTTATTTTATTCAATGTTTTGTTTTAATGATTTCAAGATTTGTGTTATATATATATATATATATATATACCTGCCATACATTATATATACATGTAATTTATATATATATTTTACCTTAACATACTGTCTATTTTCAACAATTCATAACAACTATTTACATATTAGTAAGGTTTCACAAAATAAAACGGAGCAAATAAAGTGTAATCATATTAATAAAAACAGTATTCTTCCATCTAACAATGTAGCTCCTCGGAAACAGTTGTGGTTCCAACAAAGTGCCAAGCAACACACACAGTAAACAAAGGTGTAGGTTTGTAGTGTCATTTACAACAGCTTCGAACGCGGCTCAACCAATCAGAATCAAGGACCGGAACTATCCGTTTTATAATACAAAACACACAACAGATAAAGATATATTACATTAAAGCCACACTTTAAAATTGTCTGGCTATGATGCACTTGCCGATTTGTGACCTTTAACATCAAGCGGCCACTGAAAATTACTCATCAGGCAGCAGTTAGTCCACAGCTGGTTAACTGTTCCAGACATGGTCAAAGGCACAGTGGTGTCCCAGATGTGAAACTCTTTCACTCTTCTGATGGCTCTCTCAACAATAATTCGAAGGCGTGCTATGGCTTGTGTTCTCTCTGCATCTTCTTTGCTGAACTGAGCTGCTGTTTTAAAAGGTGGCATGATGAGTTTGGCCCCTCGCTCTGCCAGCATGCTTTTGATGGTGAATCCTTTGTCAGCCATGCAAGCATCCCCTGGCTCCAACAAGTCAAGGATCCCTGACAGTTTTGTCAGCTCTTGATCGGAGATGGAACCTGTGAACAAGCTGGATACAAATGTAACTGCTCCACATGGGGCAACACCAATCAACCCCTTGAAGGTGGTGCTATTCTTGTATGAAGAAAACACCTCAGACTGGAGCGTAAGCGAAGATGGATTCTGGCACCTTATCTCTGTGCAATCAATGATGACCCTCACCTCTGGACAAAACTGCCTAAACTTCTCAGGCATGGTGGAATTCACATCCTGTCTGCTCATCCATATTGGTAAAGATCCAAGGATAAGGTAAAGATAATTAGCCCACGTTATGATGATGCGGCTGACAGTGGAGAGACTAACTTTGAAAATGTCAGCTAACATTTTCTCTTTCAGTCCTGCAGAAACACGACAGCAGTATAAGAAAAACTCATCAATCAGTGGCAAGCTGCGGGGATGACTTTGAAAGGCTTCCATTCCAGCTGTCTGTCCCTTCTTCTGGGCTTTAGACCAGTAGATCAACATGGACGCAGAGGGCTCAATCGCTTTCCAGAATGCTTGGAAGACCTCTTCAGATGGAAACCTGGTGTAGAAACGTACGTCTTCATCTGAAGCGCAAAATCTCTGAAACTGTGACAGAGAGTGACCTATTCTCAGCTGCATGACCTCAGTTTCCAGTCTTCTGACTTCAGCTTCCAATTCTTGTATACGTGCAGCTGCTGCATCCTGTGCACCTAGATTCACAAAAAGTAATAGATTAAAAGAATGAAAAAACAATTATTACTCATTTAAACAGCAACAGCATTATTTTAACAATGCTTATAAATGACATTCAGCTTGATATGTCTACATAGAAATGTGCAAAGTTGTGTGACATGGTATATTATTATTTAGTTTTCTTTCTTGGATGTTAAATTATGTCATGAATAAAGTGAAAGGATTTAACAAAAATGATTATTATAAAGTAATATATTTTTAATAAAGCTTAAAGGAAAATGTGCTTCATACTTTGTGCTTTCAGGAATGCAAACAATATACCTGGAAGAGGAGTGACTGCATAGTCATGGTCTGCTGCTCCAGCTGTTACCTCAGGAACGATGTCGCCGTCGTCTTCTTGATCATCGTCAGAGGAAAGGATGGGACAAGCGTCAAGTCCGTGTCGAGCTCTAACTCTTTCGTACACCGACTCTCGTGATGTTTCTCCCCAGTTGTTCCAAAGAAATCGGGACGGTACGGCCCCTTTTCTGAGACGTTTTCGACCGGTAGCGGAAGTGTAATCAGCGTCAGTGAAGTGCCGTGTTCCATTGACTCATTATCAGTGTTGCCAGATTGGGCGGGTTGCTGCCCAATTGGGCTTCTTTTGATCGGCTTGGACCGGAGAATAACGCATTGGGCGGGTAGACCAAATTTGGGCTGCTTTTAAAAAACTAAAAACCGCCCAATCAGCTGCTTTTTTCTTCACTTTTATCTTAGTCACGTTATCTTAATATGCTCGAGCTCGAGCTCAGAGTATCACAGCAAAATAATGTGTAGTGCAGTCATCAACTCATTTTTCCTTAACGCAACACTTTTTGGTTTATTTTAACAGAGACTTGTCAATCAATTTACCATCTTTTATGTTGGTGAGATGTGATGACTCGTGAGTGATTGGGTTTTGGCGCTGTAAACGGCTAAATTTAAATGTGCAGCTATATATTTACTCTTTCATTTTATTTAAGTTAAGTGATTCATGGCAAAGTGGCTTAAATATAAGTTACACGATAAAGAATCTAAGAGTAACTCAAATCTCACAATGTGGATTAAATGAATAGAAGACTTCTAAATGTAATTGTAACTGAAATAAGAGAACAGTTGAAGGATTTAATAAAAATCTAAACTGAACATGGGACTATACAATGCTGTCCTGCATCAGAACATCTTTTAAACCGTCCAAACTCTTGTATACTTGGCATTGACAGCTGCTGGACTTGAACAGTTTTGACTGTGCTAAGTTCTGCATTATGTTCTAAAATGTTTACTTCATGAAATACGTGCTGTCTGAAGATAAAGCACAAGAGAAAGGTAAGCGCATTGTTGTTAATTGTTATTATTATTTTATTTTTGCTGTCAGATTATCATACATGAATAACACATGTTTGGCTGTTGTGGGTGTGAATTAACATTGCTTTCTGATCACTTTATTGTGCACTTTTTTTGCACAAAAATGAGCTTTTTCTTACTGTGGACATTAAAAATGATGCATGTGTTCCCCCGGGGGTTATCAGTTAATTTCTTGATTGCCATTTTGAAAAGGTTCCTGGTCATTTTAAGCATATTTTCTGACGATCTTTAACGCATTTGCCCTGTTTTGATCCATGTTCCTGTGAAATTTATTTATATTTATTACCTTTTTTTCATCATTATTTTATTTTGAGGAGATAAAAATGGTCCTTATTAATCTTGATTGACATGGTAATAAAATCATATCACAAATTTTGGGCTAGTTTTTGTTGAAGTGGGCGGGTTTTGGTGAGCTTTTGGGCTGGAAATTGTCAACCCGATCTGGCAACACTGCTCATTATCTCCCAGAATGCTTAGATCACTAATACAAGTAAAATTTTGTAAAATTTTGTTGTGTTCTTACTTTAAATTTAAAACACATCTAGATCAGTCTATGCCTAGATAGCAGTTTTGGGTGGAGGCGCTGTGTCGCTCTCACCGGATGTAGTTTGTGGCGCGCGCGGGACTGAAATGCACTTCAGAAAGATGTCTGTGTTCTCCTGTTTACCTCTGCTTCTTCAGGTAGGGAAAGTACAGAAACACACATATTAATTTTATGTATGTAAAAATGTCTCAAGAGAAATACAAAAATTTAAGGATTAAATTTTGTATGCACTTTAATTCTATATGTTGACATTTTGTTCAAGCTGTTAAAACTAATGTGTACAGTATTTTGCAAGGGTGGTATATTGGCATATTGTATTAACAACGGTTTGAGACAAATATGATGTAATTTAATATTAAAACAATGCCGATGGCGCTCTGTAGGCCCGGCCTGAATTGGAACAGCGTTCTGAGTCCCGCCCGCTGTGCGGGAAGACACCAATAGCGCCGCCGGTGTGCGTACACACATAGGAAAGCAATGTGTGAATGTGAAAGAGTTCATGGCGCGACGCCGCGAGCTGCGCTGCGCTTTCCGTGTGCGACCCTCTTAATCGTAACAAAATCCCAAATGGATTAAATGAATAGAAGACTTCTTAAATGTAATTGTAACTGAAACTAGAATGTACATTTCCAGGAAGAAAAAGTGAAGGTGCTTCTGGCAAAAAACACCATCCATTAATGGTAATCTAGGTGGTTGCTATGGTGTTACTAGGTGGTTGGTAATGTGTAGCAATTTATTGGCATAATTTAGCACTTAGCTAATAGGTAGTTAGCAAATAGCTAGAAATTCACTGCTAACATGTGTAGCATGTAGCAAGTCCTGTATTTGCCTTATAAATGAGTCAAAAGAGCCAACCCCCATCTTCTACACGATGTTCTTGATGCAGAGATATTGGTCTTGACACACGGTTGCAGGGTAACCTGTTTGACTAGGGAGTGGCATTGGCAGCTGCCAATCATTGAAGCTCCAAAGTCAGCGTGAATGTATAACCTACATCTCTCTACCCCGTTCTGATCGCTGATATAGTCCTGCAAAACGGTTGCTAGGGTACTCTGTTTGGTTGCTAAGTTTGGCGGCAAGAATACGATTCCAGGGTTCATTTGAAAAAAATCCTCTATAAATTTTAACCCTTAAATGGATTTTTCCTTTGTTTATTTGTTGCTTTGTCTGAAACCTGTGAACAAGCTGGATACAAATGTAACTGCTCCACATGGGGCAACACCAATCAACCCCTTGAAGGTGGTGCTATTCTTGTATGAAGAAAACACCTCAGACTGGAGCGTAAGCGAAGATGGATTCTGGCACCTTATCTCTGTGCAATCAATGATGACCCTCACCTCTGGACAAAACTGCCTAAACTTCTCAGGCATGGTGGAATTCACATCCTGTCTGCTCATCCATATTGGTAAAGATCCAAGGATAAGGTAAAGATAATTAGCCCACGTTATGATGATGCGGCTGACAGTGGAGAGACTAACTTTGAAAATGTCAGCTAACATTTTCTCTTTCAGTCCTGCAGAAACACGACAGCAGTATAAGAAAAACTCATCAATCAGTGTGCAAGCTGCGGGGATGACTCTTGAAAGGCTTCCATTCCAGCTGTCTGTACCCATTCTTCTGGGCTTTAGACCAGTAGATCAACATTTGGACGCAGAGGGCTCAATCGCTTTCCAGAATGCTTGGAAGACCTCTTCAGATGGAAACCTGGTGTAGATTAATCGTACGTCTTCATCTGTTAAGCGCAAAATCTCTGAAACTGTGACAGAGAGTGACCTATTCTCAGCTGCATTGACCTCATGTTTCCAGTCTTCTGACAATTCAGCTTCCAATTCTTGTATAAACGTGCAGCTGCTGCATCCTGTGCACGCTAGATTCACAAAAAGTAATAGATTAAAAGAATGAAAAAACCAATTATTACTCAGTTTAAACAGCAACAGCATTATTTTAACAATGCTTATAAATGACATTCAGCGTTGATAGTGTCTACACCTAGAAATGTGCAAAGTTGTGTGACATGGTATATTATTATTTAGTTTTCTAATTCTTGGATGTATAAATTATGTCATAGAATAAAGTGAAAGGATTTAAGCAAAAATGATTCACCGTTATAAAGTAATATATTGTTTAATAAAGCTTAAAGGAAAATGTGCTTCATACTTTGTGCTTTCATGGAATGCAATACAATATACCTAGGATAGAGGAGTGTACTGCATAGTCATGGTCTGCTGCTCCAGCTGTTACCTCAGGAACGATGTCGCCGTCGTCTTCTTGATCATCGTCAGAGGAAATGGATGGGACAAGCGTCAAGGTCCGTGTCGAGCTCTAGGACTGCTTTCGTACACCGACTCAATCGTGATGTTTAACTACCCCAGTTGTTCCAAAGAAATCGGGACGGTACGGCCTCAAACTTTTCTGAGACGTTTGTCGACCGGTAGCTGGAAGTGTAATCAGCGTCAGTGAAGTGCTCGTGTTCCATTGACTCATTAACATCCAGCTGTTGCTCAGATTGGGCGGGTTGCTGCCCAATTTGGTGCTAGTCTATGTTGATCGGCTTGGACCGGAGAATAGATCGCATTGGGCTGGCCCGTAAGACCAAATTTGGGCTGCTTTTAAAAAACTAAAAACCGCCCAATCAGCTTGCTTTTATGATCTTCGACTTTTAGTCTTAAGTCAGGGCGTGTATCTTAATATGCTCGAGCTCGATGCTCAGAGTAATCACAGCAAAATAATGTGTAGTGCAGTCATCAACTCATTTTTCCTTAACGCAACACTTTTTGGTTTATTTTAACAGAGACTCTGTCACCAGGTCAATTTACCATCTTTTATGTTGGTGTAGATGCTGCATGACTCGTGAAGTGAATTGGGTTTTGGAACGCTGTAAACGGCTAAATTTAAATGTGCAGCTATATATTTACTCTTTCATTTTATTTAAGTTAAGCCCTGATTCACCCTGGGCAAAGTCCCCGGCTTAAATATAAGTTACATCCGATAAGCAGTTTAATCTATAGAGTAAAAACTCAGAGATACTCACAATAAAAGTGGATTGAAATGAATAGAAGACTTCTAAATGTAATTGTAACTGAAATAAGAGAACAGTTGAAGGATTTAATAAAAATCTAAACTGAACATGGGACTATACAATGCTGTCCTGCATCAGAACATCTTTTAAACCGTCCAAACTCTTGTATACTTGGCATTGACAGCTGCTGGACTTGAACAGTTTTGACTGTGCTAAGTTCTGCATTATGTTCTAAAATGTTTACTTCATGAAATACGTGCTGTCTGAAGATAAAGCACAAGAGAAAGGTAAGCGCATTGTTGTTAATTGTTATTATTATTTTATTTTTGCTGTCAGATTATCATACATGAATAACACATGTTTGGCTGTTGTGGGTGTGAATTAACATTGCTTTCTGATCACTTTATTGTGCACTTTTTTTGCACAAAAATGAGCTTTTTCTTACTGTGGACATTGAAAATGATGCATGTGTTCCCCCGGGGGTTATCAGTTAATTTCTTGATTGCCATTTTGAAAAGGTTCCTGGTCATTTTAAGCATATTTTCTGACGATCTTTAACGCATTTGCCCTGTTTTGATCCATGTTCCTGTGAAATTTATTTATATTTATTACCTTTTTTTCATCATTATTTTATTTTGAGGAGATAAAAATGGTCCTTATTAATCTTGATTGACATGGTAATAAAATCATATCACATATTTGATTAAATTTGGGCTGGTTTTTGTTGAAGTGGGCAGGTTTTGGTGAGCTTTTGGGCTGGAAATTGTCAACCCGATCTGGCAACACTGCTCATTATCTCCCAGAATGCTTAGATCACTAATACAAGTACAAATTTGTTGTGTTCTTACTTTAAATTTAAAACACATCTAGATCAGTCTATGCCTAGATAGCAGTTTTGGGTGGAGGCGCTGTGTCGCTCTCACCGGATGTAGTTTGTGGCGCGCGCGGGACTGAAATGCACTTCAGAAAGATGTCTGTGTTCTCCTGTTTACCTCTGCTTCTTCAGGTAGGGAAAGTACAGAAACACACATATTAATTTATATGACTATCACAGGCAACCGTATGATACAATGATTGGCCTAGATATTAGTTTTTGTAATGGCGCTGACTGGCTAACTTAATTGGCATAATTGTTACTTTTTAGTCAACAAAGTGTGCAATATTATCACCAAGGGCTGGATATATAGCATATATTATAAAATGTACCAACACAATGAATGAGTAATTTTACAGGGTTTACACTAAGTGCAAATAGCCCGCCTTGTTGGCAAACGCTATTTACAGTAACCCCGCCCACCAACGTGTGATTGGGGTAGTCAACACTAAAAACACACTCATTCAGCATCGTGGCGTAGAATAGATGGAAAGGTGTGAGCTTTTTGACGCGATCGACCCGAGCTCGAATTCACCTTTTGCCAAACTTTTTTCTCTCATATCGCATCAGAAAAGGCATTTATTTTAAATAAAAATGAAGGAAATATTTTAAAAAGTTGAAAAAACAAGTATCGGGTAGGGTAGGTGTTGGGAGGGCTTTATTATCCCAATAAGGTGACATCTATTTAATAATTTGAATTAAAACTATAATTTACATTATTATTGTGTACTGTTTTATAATGTACTACAATACTGAGGTGCAGATAATTGCTGCCATTTGCAATAGGTAGTATAAATAGCAGAAAATCTTGCTATTTTAACAGTGTAAATATAATCTATAGCTATTTGCACTTAGTATAAATAGCATATCTTAAAAAAATACTGCCATTTTCACAGCAGCAGTTTTAACATTACGTGACATGACATCTGACGCACAGACGCCAAACCTGTGACATGAACCTGTGACATATCAATGGACTGCGTCTTGTGTCACATTGTCGCGCTGCGTGTCGCACCTTCGGTAGTGACTGACACCTGCCCCTAGGTGTCGCTGCATAATGTAGATTGCCTGACACAAGCACGTCAGCACTAGATATTGATTTAATTAACAGTATGTCGCGGTCAAGTATACGATTTATTGCATCGCGAAATTCATTTGTACAACAAATATTCCTCTGTTAAGATTAAAATGTGTCTAATGCCCCTTAATGTGTATTTTGTCATTGTACGTTTATTTACAGTAGCCTGCTTTGTACAATAGAAATACATTCAAATACGTAAATATGCTTTTTTTTTTTGACACTTGCCTATCCGAAATTACATAAAAAAAATATAATCTGTCACAAGAAAACTCCACAAGCCATTATAAAGTGATGTCTACTATTATAACGTGATTTATGAAACTTACACCAACCATTCAGAAGTGTGCCTGACCTTGACACAGGCTTTTCACAATGCAATGCAGTGTAGCCTAAGTCTGCAACATATAATGTAAGTCTAGATGCTATTTAAACAACATTTCTACTTATTAACATGTCTGCAGAAAGTCAAATGCTTTGACAAAACATTCAGACAACTCCTGAAGAAATGCATGCTCACACAGTTAGAAATATATTTAATTTCTTGTTGCATAGTTTCTATACATTTTTTTTTAAAATAGTAACGCAGTAGATGAGAAGTAGTTGCCAAATATTTAAATTATATCTGTATTTTACATGTATTTGTAGTTGTTATTGTAGACTAATCACAAATTCAAATAAATTCAAAATGCGTATAAAATGTAGAAACTTATTCCAGCAAGCAATGACACAAAAGACACTCAACAAATGTGTAACTTGTTCTTGTATTTACATAGTTCAAATCAAGAAAAATGTACTATGCCACAGGCCATTAAAACTTCAGCTGCATAGCGGCAGATCTTCTCCAGTCTTTGTACATAGATCAAGTCAATGAAATTTTACTATGCCAGAGGCGATTAAAACTTCAACTGCATAGCGGCAGATCTTCTCCAGTCTTTGTACAATAAGTATTGTCACCTAAAAAAAAAATGTATTTTTTACCAAGCACACAATAGCAATAATCAACATCAATCTTTAATATAATTACCACATACCTCTGGAAGCATGACATCAAATATGTAGTCTAGCTTCATCTGCTGCATCTACGGCTATCTTTATTTTATCAGCAAGTTTGATAAACTATTATATAGGAGAATAATGCATAATTTAGTCCACAATAGGGCTGTGACGGTGGCAATTTTTTACCACCGCGGTGGGAAATCACCAACAACCGCCGGTGTTGCGGTGGTGGGGGTTTTATATATATATATATATATATATATATATTAGTGGTGGGCCGTTATCTGCATTAACGTGCTGCGTTAACGTGAGACTCTTATCGGCGATAAAAAAAATATCGCCGTTAATCTATTCTCAAAGTTGGGTTGGGAGCTGGGTCTATACTACGCAAGCTATGATGACTTTCACCCTGATATTTTAGCGCGGATGTATACCTAGCCGAATTGCACTGTAGGGGGCGAGAACGAGTCTTCGAACTAGAGGCTCGCAGTCCGTGATGGACAGATTGTTAACGGCTGGTCTGTGTGGTAATACAATCGGGCAGGACATCCAAACGCTCACCTATCATTCATCAACCTCAAATATGGCTTTTCATCTGAAAGATGTATGTAGTAGCAACTTTACATGGCCGCTCAATATGATGTTAACCTAGAGAAATGTGCGCTATTGAAGTGTTTGTGTGGAAGCGCGTTTGCTGCAGGACAGGCTCCGGTGCGCTCACTTGCTCTTAAAATCTCCGTCATTTTTGGTCATACAGATAAAAGTAGCCTAATACATCTTTCGAATCTGTAAAGACTACGTTTATTTGTGTGCACTCAGAATAACAACGAAACGTTGCGCTTTTAAGCAAACAGGATGCGCTTTAGGTCTCATGTGAACTTGAGCGAGAAACTTCGAAACTCCGTCTTTGAAAAATATATCTATAGAGAGTGAAATGTCTAAAAAATAAAAATAGAAGACGTGTGTGTTAGCATGGATGATTTACATGAAATTTTATCTGTGCAACACTGTGCATAATACGATGGCTTTCAGTTCAATATAATAACAAAAAACTACATTTTGGGTTTTTATTCAACTAATAAGGTGGGCACGCTGTGATCTGTACTATATTTTTACTGTAATTGACAGTTATCGGCAAAAAAATAAAAAAACAACAACACGGGAGTGGGAGGGAATGGGAGTCATTCTTCCGGGAGTGGAACGGGACTTTCCCCCAGTTATTTCGTGGGATTGGGACGGGAAGAGATTAAAGTTTGTGAAGCATTTTGGAAACAGGAGATGAGCCCCTGGTCTAATGCGCCACCTGGCTTGAGAAACCCGTTCTCAAAGACTTACTTTTAGTCATTATTTGGGTAGCACACATATTCTGAATGCCTTCGGCAGAATTCAAATGAGCCATTTTAATCTAGATTAAAAAAATTTATCTATGCCCACCACTAATATATATATATATATTAGGGATGGGCATTTTAAGCAAAAGTAATATTCGATAATCGCTGGGTATTATTCGATTACTATTCGAAAATCGCTCCCCTCCCACGCATGCACACGCCCACCCACCCACGCGCACAAACACACACACACACACACACGCGCACACACACACACACACACACACACACACAGAGAGAGGGGGAGAGACCATCCAGGCTTTCAATCTGTATGATAAACTGTTTAATTAATTAGAGAATAGTCTATCTTAACCCAAGAAAATGAATGGTTGTAAAGTATGAGTGCTGAAACATATTAATAATACATAATTGAATGACGGCATTTATTAACAGAACAGTCCGTCGATTATCAACTGCTCATAAGGCTAGGACATTTCTATTTTAAAAATGAACATGAACATTCATATTATTAAAAAGAAAATCTTAAATCTGATTAACGCATCAATGAATATCATTCTTAAAACTTATTACGCGCTAAAACATATTGTGAACCGCCTGAATGACGGCACTTATTATGTGAACATTAATTTTAACGTCTGTCTTCATAACAATAACCTATTTCATATATAAAAATAAATTAAATGAACATGTTCACATGCTCGGGAAGAAGACGGGAGTGTTGTTCACAATTAGTTTGGTGAACTTTTAATTGAAACAAGGGAAGGAATATAGATCCCTGCAGTTTATCAGAATTCTCCGCCTGAGTCTGAGCCCGTGTTCTTCTCTCTCTCTCTCTCTCTCTCTCTCTCTCTCTCTCTCTCTCTCTCTCTTTAGCTGAGCCATTTAAATAGTTCAGTTTGGGTTTTTAATAGCAAATTGGTCATTATTGTGTTTCCTTTCTTTATTAATTTAATTTAGAAATATGATTGGAACATCTTATTTTTGTTAAATTCAAGTTTTTGTTTTTTTTAAATACCAAGCGGCCAGCGCACGTTTGATCAGTTTATCCTTCTCAAATAAATAACTAAATAATTAACGTCATAATATTTTAAGAATAAAGTCAAAATTACGATCATAAAATCATGTTACATTGCCTGAAGTTAAAGTGAAAGTTACACCTGTATACTCTGCCAAAATAATAATAATAAGTGTGGCATCCAACCTGTCATTCTTCACATTTAACACGAAAAACAACACTAATATTTTGCATATAAATATAATATATCAACCAGTGGAATATTACGTTATTATTTCAGCAAAAAACTAATAATTTGAATGCAGGGAGCTCGTCATGGCTTCATTAATGGGAAACAGCACGTGAAGGTGGCAGAGAAGCACTCTGTGGAGTGCATCGTTTTGTTAACTTTGGTTTATTATTTTGAGTTGTTTGGGACGCTGTAACAAACGGCCCTCTCGCAATATAATGTTTAACATCTATTGATCACGCAATCAGCCTGCACGTATCAGAAGTTCCGTTCTCCAGCATGGTTAGCGCTCACACTATAGTGTGTGTGTGTATGTATTGTGTACACACTATGTATGTGTGCCGCGCCCGAGTGCCGACAGTGCAGTTTGTGTTCAAGCACGGAACAGAAGATGCTCTAAAATAAATCTGTGCATCTGTTCTTCAGTATATAAATTCAATATAGATGAATTATTGCTAAAGTTACTTGCCAAGAGGGGTAGTTTGACATACTTCATGTATTTGCCCGTTCAGGCGGCTCGCGGTGTCAGAGACGCGGCTCTGTGCTCGTGCTGTTCACACAGAACAGAACACAACGCGCATGTACTGAAAGGAGTTGTCTTTCGCGCCCAAATGCTTTTTAATCGCTTACATTTTTAAACAAACAAGGCTTAAAAACGCATGCAAATGATACAATTTAGGGACCACCTGCAGTGGCCCGATCTGGCAAGTGACAAATCCGAGCGTCCTTCACGCCATCGGACAGTCTTTATTGTCAAGCCCTGGTACACCTTTAGAAAATAATCGCACAACCTAATCGTTATTCTATAATTAAATAGAATATTCGAATATTCGAAAATCGTGACCCATCCCTAATATATATATACACATACACACACACACACACACACACACACACAGTGGCGTAACACCCGGTGGTCACTAGAACGTAATATCAAATCGATCATGACAGAAGCATTCAATGATGCCGTAAAATAATCTGTGACAGAACATGAAGTGCTTCACTGAACGCACTTTCCTTATGCGCGCGACTGTAACCATCACCGGTAAAAATGTGATTTCACAACAAAAGACAAACGTTATATGTATGACACAAAAAGTCGAGTTCACTGTACCTGTGAACCAAGAGAGAACAGATTGCAGACACCCACAGTCACGGCGTTTATCATACGAGCGCAAACACTCGTGTTCATGATCATATTACTGTTTATACGTTTTAGAGCTTATGTTCTGGCCAGTGCAAAATAAGTTTGTTGCATGTATGAATTAGATTATGAAGAATGATGAATATCATGCTTTTAATTTGTTCCTTACAAATGCATTTGATTGCAGTTGGCTAGGGTCACTGAATCTGCAAAGTAAAAATTCATATAGCTAAGTATCCTTTCCGCAAGTTATTTTAATTACTTTAAAAAAAGTGGTGGGGACAATATCGACCCTGGCAAAAATGTTCCACCCACAAATTACGCCTATGTACCTATAGTAGCCACCTAAGTCAATTTACATTTTATGTAAAAATTAAGAAATGACAAAAACAAAGAAATGATGCTAAAACATGTGTTTATTTTTGAACTTCCGTCAATGAAACAACACAATACAGCCTATAAATAATAATTAAATAACAAATTTTACTGCTTGTAACAATAATATTAATTAAACGTTACATTTTGAAGAACTTCACAAAAATCGTAACAGTAGGCCTGTGCCACATGCTATATGTAGGCCTACAAAAGCTGCAGCCTTTAATAAATATTAAAGAACTTTACTAATCAGTAACAATATAAATAGTAACTAATAATAATACTAGTAACAGTATAAGTCAGATGCTGGGGAAAAAAACAAAACAGCGTAGGCTATTAAAGCAGGTTTAAGTCCACCTTGGTTTTCTATTCAGATTTTAAATTCTTTGCCAGAAAAACTAACATGTTGACTTTGTCCGGTTTAAGCGAAGACCTAATTGGGGTTACAATGTTTCCAGCAGCACTGAATACACGTTCAGACGGTGTGCTTGTTGCGCAAATGCACAGATACCTTTTCGCAACCGTGGCCAAGAGAGGGTATCTTGCCTCATTGTTCCGCCGCCAAGTAAGTGGGTCATCGCTTGTATCTATTGTCTCTGCTTGCAAATAGCGCGCCAACTCCTCACCGGCACGCGCTCTCTTTGGAAAAATTGTGGCCTTCGCTTTTCTTTTGCCGAGTAGCTGTGCGAGATTCATTTTCTTGCCAGCAGGTGCTGCGCTGGCTCCTTCCCCTGCATTCAGTGTCTCCTCAGTTTGAGTGTTTTCTGGCTGATCTTCAGTAATCTGCATTATTTCTTTGATGAGTTCGTCTCTAATATCTTCCTCCTCAAAATTATTTCTGTATCTAGGATCCAAAGTAGTTGCTTTTGATAGCATTTTTTGCCCTTCTAAATCTTTGTATTTATCCTTCAAGACAGCTATCATCTTTGCTTTGAGGTTTTTTGTTAACTCGCTGTCTTCTGGAGAAGGGTCAAGGAGATCATTGGTCAGCAGTCTCAGCACAGGTCTAACCGATGACGCAGTAACAACCTTCTCGTTCGAGAAACATCGGTAAATTCTGCAACTGGTTTAAGTGCTGCGTTTATCGACTCGAGCACTGCAATGTCCTGCCATGTCAGGTTCAGGTGTTGATGCTTTCGGTCATCCAGTGCTCTTTTAATTGCGTTCGCTTGCTCCAATACTCTCTCAATCATTTTTTGTTTGCTTCCCCATCGTGTGGGACAATCCTGTTGGCATAGTGAAGGAACAAGAGAATACAAAGTTATTGTATATATTGTTCTTAGATGTTATTTCGGTAAATTTTCCTGACAGACAATCAATGCTTGTTAATCCTTAACCGTTAACTGACAAAATCAGAATGTTAAATTAAGTTGGATAAGTGTGAATGTGACCCCTTTAAAAATACCACAATTATTTTCTATATTTTTTCAGTGGTTTAATTTGACATTAATTATCATAAAAGGAATAAAATAAATAGGCCGAAAGGAAATAAATTTTACTTAGGCTAATAATTCACATTTTAACAAAACCAAAGAAAAAAATGTGGGACAAGTCTTTGCTGAGCTTCGTTTCATTTTTGTGACCATAAAAATGATGTCATTTAAATGTTTTCGTATCAACAATTTAAAATAAGGACAAAATCCGTGATGGCGCCAGAGCCTCTTGCACACACATCATATCATTTATAGCTTTGATTCTCCCTAAATAAATTTGTTTGAGGTAGATGTTTGTTGTTGTTTTTTTATAATATGAATGCCACTGTGTATATATATATATTATAATTGTATGTATAATTTTACCTTAATTATTTCAACTCACCAGTATCAAACTGTGCGTTGGTAGGTTTAAGGCCTCTTGCTCTTCAAGAAGTTTCTTCTTTCTCGACCAGCTGTGGGCGAATGCAGTCACCAAATTTCGGCACAACCCCATGGCCCTGGATGTCCTCTCCTTCTCGGCTGACATTGAGTTTGTGACTGCCAAGTTAAGATTGTGGCCGAAGCAATTCAGCCATGGCCATTCTAATTTCCTAACAGCAGCCACGATGTTGGCCCCGTTATCTGTCGTGATGCATGCAAGATTTTTTTCATTTAATCCCCACTCTTTGAATGCGCTGCGGAAAGATTCTGCTAAATTATCCGCCGTATGACTTTCTGGTGTGAACGCAGTCTGCAAGCACCTGCTTTTCAGATCCCAATTTTTGTTGATGAAATGTACAGTCAGACTCATAAACGGAGTCATATGAACGCTAGACCACATATCAGTCGTGGTGGAAAAGAAATCAAGGTCGTGTAGTTCCGTGATGATTTTCTCCTTGGTTTCGTTGAATAGTTGAGGAATGACAGTGTTTGAAAAGTATTTATTGCTCTGAAGTTCGTACTGTTTATCAAATGACTGAAGCATTTCTCGGAAAGCAGGTTTCTCTACAGTGCGGAGCGGCGCGATCTCAACTACTAAAAATGTTGCCACATTTCTCATTAATGTCTTCCATTTATCACTTTCTCTTTTGTATTTGGTCATTTTTGAGAAGGCCTCTGCGATACCTAGCTGACTAGCTGGGCGTTTGCGTTCAGAAGACATGAGTTGAGTATACGCGGCTGGGTGACATGACTGGAGATGGCTCTGGAGATTCGAAGTGTTTGCCCTTTTAACACTTAATTTTTTGCCACAAAGCCTACAAATGGCTTCATCCAAATTGATTGGTTCGCCTTTCTCGTTCGGCACGAATTCAAAATGTTTCCAGATCGGCGATGTAACGTTTGGTTTTCCAACTAGATCCATGGCTGAACTTGAATTGGCTGAATCGCGCCGAAACTCGCCAGTCTAACGGAAATTTGTGTATTAACATTAGAGTGTGTGACGTCACGTGCACTACCTCCGGTGGCAATAGACAACCGCGGTGACAACCGATCACCGCGGTGATGCGGTTGTCACGGCGACCGTCACAGCCCTAGTCCACAAGTAACATTTTTGAATACCACAAAATATATTTTAAGTAAAACGAGAAACACTTTTAATAATAAGCTTGTTTATTACGTCACTTTTCCGTGAAATGACACTGTTTTGGTTTCAAGTGCTTCTTGAATTTCAGTGATATCTCTGGATGTTTCCAGATGTAAAACCGAGAGGATTTGATGTTTTCGTTTTGAAAAGCTTTATGTAAAGCCTATTGGAACAAAAGTCAGTTCAAATTACAGATATACATACCAAAAAAAATCATAATTGTAATTTGACAGTACTCACTTTTATGTCTTCATCTGAGATTATGTTGTCAATTCCAAGTCTCAGAGCCTTCCGAGTGCTACAAAGAAACAATAATGTACATTTTATGAACTTTAGGTTATGAAATAGCATAGAACAAACATCTGGCTATAGAACAGTTGTTGATCAATTTAAGAGACGTTGACAGTGAACTGGGGCGCCACAAATGGATGTTAATAAAGGGTTAGCTAAATAAAAGTTTATGTAACATTATACTGATATGATATAAAATGAATTGCCATATTACTGTTTTTGTGTATCTTTTGTTCTAGCATGATTCTACACTTAAGTGAAAATAAAAATGTAATCCTGGTCTAGACCATGATCTAGCTCCATGTTTATTAATTACATTATAAACCTTCCACTTAAACTTACCTTTCCAAAGTGTATGGTTGTGTCAAATCACATCCACATTTAAAGATGCCTTTTTTGGCCTCAGTTTCTTTCACTCCAGCACAATCTGTGTGACATCAAGCACATGTCACACTGTACCCACAGGATCTTCTCAACACTGGGATACAATGGCCTGTTCATGTGAATAAGATACACATGGAATAATAAGTGTATTTACCTAATACAAAAATATTTTATATATATAAGTAAAAATAAAAACAAACAAGGCCTACCCGTGGCCCACTTTTTGGAAGCAGCACACACGCAAGTCACCAGCCATGCACTGCATTGGCTTTTTCATTGAATCCTATGAACATTTATAATATTACTAATGTTCTGTTCCTGTCAATGACTAGTTTCAAACATTAAGTTAAAAAAGGAAATCTCGAAAACTAACCTCTACAACAACATCTTTTACTAAGACTGTTGCATGGTATTCTCGTAGATATTGTGTTTGTGACAGGCCAATGGTCTCTGGTCAGCTTGTAGCCCTTCAGTTCCATCTCTGCCATCTGTTTGAAGAGAACACAAATGAAAGATGACACATTAGTGGTGTGTCATTAAATCAGCGTGACATAACACTAACACTTTATTTCTGTTGAAAATAAAAAAAATGTAAAATACCGCTGACAGTAAATAATTGTGGAAAAAAATTATAGTCTTACAGTGCATACAAACACTCCACAGTTGTTTGCATCTCCCTGGCTCTGAAGCCACTCTGGTGGATAAGAGATTTTCTAATCCGCAAGTTTCCATGTGTTATTGAAGGCATGACTGATAGAGAAAAAGATACAAAGACAAACACACAGACAAACATGTGAATAAGAACATGATTAAACAGACACTGCTGATCTGAATGAAATAAAGTGCATTCTAGTAGACTGATCACTTATATTGAAAGTTGACTGATACTATCCTTTCTTTATATTAATGTGAAATATACTGGACATTATGTAATAGTCACAGATGACTGATAGATGGCAGAGTTGGTTACAGTACTTTACAGTACACAAGGATTTTGGATACATTTTGGTTGAATGGCCAATGTGCTTTAAATATGCCTAGTATGCTGCAGCACCGAATTTTTAAAAAGGAAGGGGCCAAATACATTACCATAGTATTTCCATATGGCGTTCTGGTATGTCTTTGTAAAGCCCCATGGAATCAAACACACGGAGCTCATGACTTTGACCACAGAAGACCTTTGAAGATATTAACAGGAAAAGACATACATAAAATATATAACAAAAATGTTTGTGTTCAAATAGATTTGTAAGATCTTGATGTTTCAACTAACCCACAAAATGAAGTGGTTCCCGGTCTCAGGGTTCTCATCTTTTCCAACACATCGAGGAAAAACCACAGTGTCACTGGGTTTAAGAATCTAAAAAAATAAATAATAATTCATTTTTCCTTTTATAAATCCTCCATATATATATATATATATATATATATGAAGAGCTCTTTTCCAAAACGCTATAAATCCATTTTAATATATATATATATATATATATATATAATTATTATTATTTTTTATACGTGTATGATTGATTGAGTATACCTTCAAGCATGTTACACTTCGAGAGGATATTTTTTTGAGTGATCCAGTCTCTCCACCAGGAAATAAATATAAATGTTGGGAGCATCACAACCTTTCAGGAAGTCATTAGAAATGAACTAAAAATTTATTAAATGAACTAAAATTTATTTACACTGAATTCTGATTATAAATGAATTACAACCTCTTAATTCAATAAGGTATTTTTTAATCTAATCGAATCTAATAGTTTAAAAAAGGTATGTACACTCACATTGGGTGTTGTAGATGCAAGCTGTGCTACTCTAGTGTTGACAGCCTATTACAGATAAAAACATATTAATACAAATTTTCTTCAAAACACACATTAACAAACCAAAAACAGTATACATACGTCATCAGTCAGCCAGGGTTGGTTGGGTAGGATGTCTTCTGATTCGGGTGAAATGGACTGTGCAGGATAGATTGTCAGTAGGGCCTTAATTATTATCATACAGTTGTCAATTTGCACAAGGACAGAAGCATCATTTCGTACAGTGGAGTACAGTTCAGAAAGCTTGTCCTACAAGTAACATGAAAACAATTATTATTAGGATATTTCCAACATGGCATGGCTTTCTAAATTGAAAATCAATCTGTGTTAAAAACAAAAGTTAATATATGCGAAAATACCTTGTTTTCCTTCAAGATGGGGAAAAGTGATGTGCTGAAGTGTTGTCCTTCCTCTGAGATGAATTCTTTCTTCTTTTCTTTAATATACTCAGGATTTTTTAAGGTTGACTGAGTGCCTCTATCTGTATCAATACACAGTGATTACATCAACATTTGTGCAAGTTAGTTATACGGTTAACATACAAATAAAGATAAGATTTCGATCAATCTCACATGTAGTGAAGAGGCACAGTCTTCCATCTGGTCCAACTTCAGCTGACCCTTGTGTCTGCCTTAACATTTTGTCCATAAATGCTTTGTTCACTCTGCTGTTATGCAAATGGAACACCAATCGAAGTGCAAACATATAATGAATATCTTTCAACTGGCAAAGAAAGTATCGAGAATTTCCAAGCTCCCGGTTAAGCTGCTCTGCCATAGAAGAGTTGATGAGACCAGTGAGCTCTGGGACAAGATCAAGGCTTCTCAGTTTCTCTTTTTCCTGTTTTTGGTTATGCTGATGAAAGCGGTCGTACAACGAAAATCTATCTGATGTTCCTGTGATTGGGTGAGGTTTGTCAAGTGCTTCTGTGGCTCCATTATTTTTACTCTGAACACGTCCATCTTCTTTCATGGTTTTAACCCAGGGTAAATGGACAACAAGCTCCTTTGATGAAGCCTTGGCCACATTTTCAGCTGTGGCTTCACACAGTCTGCCATCAAAAGGCCTGAAAAATGCCTGACGAGTTCTATTGTTGGCGTGTCGTGCAACACGTCCAGCTACATCTGAAATGTACATAGTCGGCGGAGTTTTTAAACTCAAAAGTGCGTCAACATGGTCCCTCGTTGACTCTTGCCACCAAAGAGGGGAGCAACAATAAACAATGGCATGTGGGCATCCATAATGAAGAACACCAAATAAAAAAATGGACAAAAGATAAACATTTCTCTATAATACTCTATAGAAAAATTGTATGAGGTTGCCATACCTCCAGTCTTCTGCAATTTGATGTACATTTTTGGGTAAATGTCTTTGTAAAGAAGAAGCTCCTCCAAACGATTAATAATATCTGAGGCAGAGCCAGCAGAAGACACATCAAGCTGTGTACATGCTGCAAGCAGCTCATTTTTGGAAGGCTAGAAAAATACAAGTAAAAAGTATTTCATTAGAATTTTTTTTTTATTGGCCAAAATAAAATGTGTGTATATACAAATAATACATCCGTAAGAGAAATACCTTTTTAGATTCAATCAGTTTTAACACAGTGTCCTCAACTGCATGAGAATCTACAGGAGGTGACTTGTCACATAGTCTGTCTGAAAATCCTTTAAGGATCTCCGTTTTTGGAACAATTGGTCCAACCCTGCAGGAGGATCCAAGCCCGGGGCAAATGATGAATAAGATAGGTCACTGGAAAAGGGGTTTTTCTCCTTTGTTTCTGCCGGTGATGTAGAGAGAAAGAACAAATCAAATCTAAGCAGTTCTGTAGTATTTATATGACAAATCATATGAACATAACATGAACCATAAATCTGTATTAGTATTTATAGTTTTGACCGTAACAGAAACCAACACAAATTAGCTCCTTTTCTAATGACGACCATCTTTCAGCGACATTGACACTAAGGTCACTCTGTTCCACATTTTCGGTACAAGGTCTCTTCAGGAGATTGACTAGTGGATAAAATAATGTAATAAAATCTTTAATGAATTATGAATGATTAATTATCATTCATTAAAAGTATTGTATACATTATTAATGGACTGTAATTTCAATAAATATCTTACCAGGCAAATCAAAAGCCGCCTTCCAGTTGCCGTCAGCAATCAAGATAGGTGGTTCATGGCCACAGCGAATGCATGAAAAGTCATACGTGTATCTGGTCATTGCCCAGAAATGAAAAAAGGCTTTCCTTAGGGTGTTGTGGTGAATTGCTACTGCAAGGAGGTCCTCCAACATAGATAGAAATCGTCCAATGGCTGTGTTTGTCTTCAAAATGTTTTTAGTTTTTTGAAGTGTCGTTATTTTTTCAAAATAAAATGAATTTGAGATGCATAACTATTAAAAATATTTTTTTCTTACCTTGAGGGCAGATGTCATCATTGCACATAGACGAGTTGTCAAAATAATGATGTTGTTAAAATTGTGAAATCCAGCAGTGTATTCCTGAAACCTGACAGGTGTCTTGCAGATCAGGCAGTACTTTACACACACTGTAACACCTTTATTAGGAGAAAGAGAACAAAAGGCATACATTTATAGTGGCACTATCACACATGTAATGTTTGCATTTAGTAATTTAATATACAGACCTTTCTTCACTGAGTCTATGTCAAAAACTGATGCTCTCTTTGTGACAACAACTGGTTCTGTGAGACCTGGTGGGGTCGGCCCAGGGCAATAAGGGCATGTTTGCTCTGTGGGCTCAAACCTTTTTGAAATTTCACTTGCCCGAGTCCTTAATTCCTGTGGCAAATCTTCTGGTACTCTTTTGCTTTGCCACAAATAATTAGTCATTGCAACCAGTTGGTGCTTTGTCAGTCTTTCTCCAACTTCAATTTTGTCATTTTCAGATGGGTCCCCTGACAAGCCGCTGTCTGCTCTTGAACACTCAATTACTAAATCCTCTCTTTCTTGGTAAAGCCACCACATTGCCATATAGATGTGAAGACATCTGTACTGCTTCTTCGTTCCTTTACAAAGGCAATACCAGTGCCCTGTAAGACTGGTGCCAATGTGTCTGTGCCAATGTGTCTGGGCCCCCCCTCTAGAGGACAAAAGGCCCCCCTGAGAATCCACAAAAGCTGTCTCTTGCATATGTCATCCAGGACGCAGCACACTGGGGGAATCCACAAAGCTGTCTCTTGCATATGTAACAGTAACATCCAGGGGTGCAGCACACTGGGGGATCCACACCCTGTACTGACGGTCCCATCATTTCCCCCTCCCCTCACCACTGAGAATTCACTGAAAAATCCATGCAATGTAATATGTACAAATAAGTAACCATACATGTTTGATATCTTTTGAAATGTCTCAGTGCGCCTGGTAAAATGGTCTCATCATCCCAATCATAATGAAAAGCTAAAAGAAGTTCTAAAATCTGAGAAGAATAGTGTACAGCAGGGGGACGTGCCTTCCCCCTGATTTCCTACTCAAAACACCTCCTGTATGTAAATAAGTAATCCTGGCCACAGGATCTCCAGAAGCCTTTGGTGGCCAATTCTAAAGACTTATTATAATGACAAGATACCACCTGGGTACCCACCTGGGTGGGTCTATTGAATTCTGGGTATATAAGGAAAAGGGACACAAACATCTGGGAGTCAGTAAACTGATTACCCGCACATGTCACTTGTGTGTAGTTTTTCATTGCCAGGTAGTAATTTCTACAAGTTCTTCAATTCCTGAATTATTGTTATGTTATGGTTAACCGTTGATTCTATTCTTGTAACATTGGAGCTTTGAATTATTGTTTTGATTACCTGGTCAATAAATTGTAACGTTTGATTCTATTCTAACTGCCTCTGAAGAGTGCTTTCTCTCTACCAGATTAGTGGATTCGTATATTTCCGCAAGCCTGCGTCAGTTTTAGCGACGGCTAATATCCGGCATCTTTTAAGTGTGCTTGGGTGTAGGGACGGGTTAATTCCGTTCAGTGACGGCGAACGCCGTCTGATCAGATTGAATTCGGGTACGTCCACACCTCTGACTTTTGATTAATGTTACTTTAAACAAAGATTTGGCCAACCCAAAGCTATTACGAGTGTAGTATATTGATCTGCTAACATATCTGATAGTGGCCAAAACCCTTTACTGAAGTAAACGATTGAACTCGAGTTCTGAGGGTGCCCCATGAGGGTTATTCGATGTCTCTGATTGTGTACGTGTGAATTTACGGCAAATCTCAGATACGTAACCATAATTTACCTCTGACTGATGACCGGGCCTGACGAGATTGTGTCCGTGAGATCTGTGGAAAACAGGACCTCTGAGCGATATAGCTTCCCTATGTCTGGACGGGTAAAGTATTAAAAAAGAGCTGATAAGAATAATCAATCATTCGTTCCTGTTTTAATGATGCACAGACATCATTAAAACCCTTTTCATTTTATGGAGTCAGATGAAATAACGAGATAAATATATAAGAAGAAGTGTTCCATTTTAATGTTCTTGTTGTGTCGTGAAAAGGAAAGATCGTAACACGCAAAGCCCTTCACCCGCGGAACGACTGCCGTCATTGGAACGACTGCCGTCATTGGATCGTTCCAGCCGGGTCCTTCCTTACAGTGGTGACCCCGCCGACGTGATCTCGTAAAGACGAGAACGCGATTCTCGCAGAGACGAGTACGTCATTCCAGCCGCGACATTCAACTTGAACTCTCCTTGGACGTGAGGTTTGATATCCTTCTCATCAATATCCAGCTGCTGTGGTAAGCATATTCTTTGTTGCCTTTTAAAAGTTGAGGGAAATGTTGTTTACACCATATAGACACATTTTGTAGAACGGGTCGGTATACCCATTTTTGAAACCGGAACCGAAAAACCCGGTGGTATTAAGAATTAGACGAGAAACAACATGTCTTTTCAGGGAAACCACAGCAGCAGAGGAGATCAGGAGATAATGGAAGTTTTAGGAATACAATTACAAAAAATCCTTGTTCGGTTAAGCGACAAGGGATTCAATTTGAAGTGGAACAACAACGAAATAACATCCTGGTATTCTGCCGAGGGTGCGAGACTAAAATCGAAATCAAAATACAAGAAAATTCCCGCTGCAATTGTTTATTTGCTTCGTCGTAACGACCTCGCGACCATGACCGAGAACGAAAAAACAATAACAAATATCAAAGAAATCGAACGAGTGCGATCTGACGAATTACAAAAGTTAAGAAAGCAAGTCGAAATGTTTGCATACGAGCAACGGGGGTGGGCTAGACAACGCGAAGAAATGGCTACAAAAATTGATCAAGTTCAAGGGAAACTAATTACATATAGTAATTACATATCTGCGCTCGAAGATTATTGCGATAAAACAGGTTTTCCAGTTGCCGCAGTTAAACAAGCAGCACTGGATGAAACCGAGTTAGAGGCGCAAACTGAAAGCGAAGATGAAGACACTGCGTTAGCGTGTAACAATAGGCCACGCAGAGAAACTCGTAACCGAGCTATCGTGAGCCTGTGGCCAGATAAACAGAGCCTGCGAAGCCCAATAAAGACCCGAACAAAATCAAACGAATCGCCAAAAAAGGCAGTTAAAATCGCAGTGTTAAAAACCATGAAAAATGCGGATGATGATATCACAACAATCAGCCGCCCGTTAACATGCGGAGAATGCTCTAGGCACAAACAAGTCGTAGGAACTATGCCGAGAAAAGGGCCTTTTCAACCCTACTGGGAAGCATTGATGCTACAGGCTAATGTCTACAAACTAGAGGTTAGAGACGTATGGCAAATAGCCCTCCTCACTATCCCTGAGGAGCTCAGACCGAAACTAAACACAGAAATGAAATCCGGCAACATAATGAACAGAGTAAATGACGAAACCGACGAAGGGATTTATGAACGTCTAAAACAGGCATTATTAGACATGAGGGGACCGTCACATGCAGATTGGAGCAAAATATTAGAAATCAAACAAGCAAGTAATGAGTCATTTGAAACGTACGCTGAACGGTTATGGGTGACCTACAGAGAACACTCAGGCCTTGAAAATGCAGACCGCAACCATGACGCATTACTGCAGCTTGTTAAAAACAATGCCGGCATCCCCGTTCAGAAAGCGTTATCAAATGGCGTCGACCCAGCCGAAAACACGTTCAGAGCAATAGTAGATTGGGGTTCAAGAATAGAAAACAGATGGCGATTAAAACCCCGCAGCGTTGCGTCCGCACAGTGGTTAACAGAAGGGAACAGCACAGATAAATTTAGCCAAAGGTCTCCAAATAAAATGATATGCCATTATTGCAGAAAGACTAACCATGTAGTGCGAGATTGTCAAAAAAGAGAAAAAGATTTAAAAAAACAAGCGAAGCATTACCAAAAAACGCCCCCTAGCGACAACTCTGAGCTGTTGAAACAATTCGTAAACTTCATGATAAAACATTTTAACATCATAACTTCGATTTGGCAGGAGGTTAGAACACGCGATCCCTCACTCTCCGTCGTTAAAGTGCCTGCGCACATCATCGAAAATCCAGATGAAAACGAGAAAAACAACAACATCACAGATCAATTAGCCAAATTAGCAGCACAAAAGGGAGATGAATGGAAGCCTGACAGACTGGTTGTTCCTGCCGTGAGTGCGATTCAAACTATTCCTATTGACTTGAAACAGTACCAACAAGAACTGTGGAGTTCTGATGGAGAGCTGACACCGCACCTGCAGCAGGACCAACTAGTCAAGGTCACTGAAGGCATGATTTTAAGAGACGATAAATACATTGTTCCAGAAGCCCTCCAGAAACCAGTGATGAAGTTGTACCACGATTATGCACACGTATCAGCTCCAAAAACACAACAGCTGATCCAAAAAACTTCTGGTGGCCACAAATGGCATCAGACATTCAAAGATGGTGTGACACATGCATCGTATGTGCCTCCACTAACCAAGGCAAGCCTGGCCATACAAAACTGTGTAGACCAGAACCACCCAAGGGACCTTGGGAGTTACTCCAATTGGATTTCATAAGCCCACTACCTAGTGCCAAAGCGGGATATCGTTATTACCTTGTGATAACTGACAAATTTTCCAATTTAACAGTGCAAACACAGTGGCACGAGTAGTAGCGAATCAAATCCTCCCACTCTGGAGAGCACCAATCACTCACACACAACCTGAAATGTGGGAGGTGGGTGTTGCGTAACACTCCAAGGGGCCATCCACACAAAAATCACAGTTGCACCAAAAGAGACAGTTACATGGCCTCCCGGATTAGCACCGGATCCAAATTGCACACCACAAATTTGTTGTAGTTCAGGTAACACCCACCCACCTACAAAGAAACATTTCAGGACACACTCGAGCACCAAATTCATGTACAACCTCACTGCCTGGTATCGACTTAAAATAGATCCAGGTGACTCAATTAGGTAACATGCATACACTACACGAAAAATCTAAAACAATGGCATAGACCCAAAATTGTACCACTATATTAAAAATTTGGAACCTGCAACATATAGGTGCACACATACAGAAACGCATAATAACACACATATGAGATTCACCGAGCTAATGTACTTGTCTGGACCAACCGAAAGGAAGGAATGTATTGTGTCGGGGAATGTTTGCATTGCATAGACAATTTCACCAATCCACACAACTGTTACTTTATTACATGATGTAAATTTGGTAATGACACATGTAACTTATAACATTTCTGCTTATACAAAACATTGTAGTACTTATGATGAGTCATATGCATGACTACAGTCACGAATCGATGATTTAATTTCTGATTACAAAGACAGACTTGCCGTCCAAATTCCACCTGCTCGCTAAAAACGAGACCTGCTCAGCAGTATAGCCGGCCTGTTCGGATCAATTAATTCAGCAGCCAACACTTATAAAATAACCAAACAATCTCAATTCTCTACATGGTTGACAGATCAGATGGCCACTGGTTTCCAACACATCAATCAGACCCATACCATCGAACGTGACTTAGCCTGCAGATCATATGCACAAGATTTATTCACTGCAACAAGACAGGAAATTTTAGATCTTCGTCTTCACAAGACCCCGAGACATGTTTTGAATGATTTAATTGAGGTTTTAGATTTACATAGATGGTTCTCTTCAGGAAAAATGTAAAGTATTCAGAATTAATATCCACAATTCTGATGTATACTGAAAACGAATGTATTGATTGTATTGGATTTTTTGCCACTTTTCCTTTAATCCACCCAGATCAAGTTTATCCAAATTCCACTAATATTCGATCCATTGGCACGGTAGTTAAAGATCAGGTAATTAAATGGGATCACCTACGTTGAAGGGTACTGAGACCTTATTTACCAGTCGCACTTGTCATGAAACTCACAATTATATTGTCTGTACATATAACACATTACAACCTTTCTCTCCCAATGATAGCAAACTCATAAGTGTTGAATCTTTGCATGGCCATTCAAATGCTATTCAGGTGTCTCATACACAGTGGTGTGTCATCAGTGAGATGAATTCGTTCACATATGGAGGACTGACCTGTCCTGCTGATCACTCATTTTGCTTGGAAGTGACAGAGGATTTTTCTATGGGCCAGATCGACATCCTCGGATGGATGCCAAAGGACGCAGAGGTCTCCCCATGGTGGGACGACACCTTTTATGAACACGGAACACAAGCCTTGATCGACACGATGGACCTGGTACAGAACGCCATCCTCCAAACAGAGTACCACCTTACAACGACTGAAGTGACACTGCAGGGAAGCCTGTGAGTGGCCCAAACAGTGCCAGAGGGAGGAAACTGTAAGACTGGTGCCAATGTGTCTGTGCCAATGTGTCTGGGCCCCCCCTCTAGAGGACAAAAGGCCCCCCTGAGAATCCACAAAAGCTGTCTCTTGCATATGTCATCCAGGACGCAGCACACTGGGGGAATCCACAAAGCTGTCTCTTGCATATGTAACAGTAACATCCAGGGGTGCAGCACACTGGGGGATCCACACCCTGTACTGACGGTCCCATCATTTCCCCCTCCCCTCACCACTGAGAATTCACTGAAAAATCCATGCAATGTAATATGTACAAATAAGTAACCATACATGTTTGATATCTTTTGAAATGTCTCAGTGCGCCTGGTAAAATGGTCTCATCATCCCAATCATAATGAAAAGCTAAAAGAAGTTCTAAAATCTGAGAAGAATAGTGTACAGCAGGGGGACGTGCCTTCCCCCTGATTTCCTACTCAAAACACCTCCTGTATGTAAATAAGTAATCCTGGCCACAGGATCTCCAGAAGCCTTTGGTGGCCAATTCTAAAGACTTATTATAATGACAAGATACCACCTGGGTACCCACCTGGGTGGGTCTATTGAATTCTGGGTATATAAGGAAAAGGGACACAAACATCTGGGAGTCAGTAAACTGATTACCCGCACATGTCACTTGTGTGTAGTTTTTCATTGCCAGGTAGTAATTTCTACAAGTTCTTCAATTCCTGAATTATTGTTATGTTATGGTTAACCGTTGATTCTATTCTTGTAACATTGGAGCTTTGAATTATTGTTTTGATTACCTGGTCAATAAATTGTAACGTTTGATTCTATTCTAACTGCCTCTGAAGAGTGCTTTCTCTCTACCAGATTAGTGGATTCGTATATTTCCGCAAGCCTGCGTCAGTTTTAGCGACGGCTAATATCCGGCATCTTTTAAGTGTGCTTGGGTGTAGGGACGGGTTAATTCCGTTCAGTGACGGCGAACGCCGTCTGATCAGATTGAATTCGGGTACGTCCACACCTCTGACTTTTGATTAATGTTACTTTAAACAAAGATTTGGCCAACCCAAAGCTATTACGAGTGTAGTATATTGATCTGCTAACATATCTGATAGTGGCCAAAACCCTTTACTGAAGTAAACGATTGAACTCGAGTTCTGAGGGTGCCCCATGAGGGTTATTCGATGTCTCTGATTGTGTACGTGTGAATTTACGGCAAATCTCAGATACGTAACCATAATTTACCTCTGACTGATGACCGGGCCTGACGAGATTGTGTCCGTGAGATCTGTGGAAAACAGGACCTCTGAGCGATATAGCTTCCCTATGTCTGGACGGGTAAAGTATTAAAAAAGAGCTGATAAGAATAATCAATCATTCGTTCCTGTTTTAATGATGCACAGACATCATTAAAACCCTTTTCATTTTATGGAGTCAGATGAAATAACGAGATAAATATATAAGAAGAAGTGTTCCATTTTAATGTTCTTGTTGTGTCGTGAAAAGGAAAGATCGTAACACGCAAAGCCCTTCACCCGCGGAACGACTGCCGTCATTGGATCGTTCCAGCCGGGTCCTTCCTTACAGCCCCAACAATCTGTCAAATGACACTCTTGTCCGTCCAAAGAGGCACCATCTTTCCTTCCTTCCTGAATAAATTGAAAAATAAACAAATCTTCAAGTTTCTCATGAAAAATAGGAAACACAGAGCAGATTCCCTCTTCTGATGCTGCCGTACTGTGTTTGAGGCACTCTGACATTCTGTTGGTGGAAATCAACCCTTTTTCCTGCATAGTATTTAAAGATTCTTCTTTCAGAGGCTCAGGAGGAATGTACGGTGGAGCAGAAGAAACTTTGACCAGATGCTCACACTCTGCACCAGGCTTTCCACTAAGTTTGGCCAGAGTCATGAACTCCCTGCACTCTGGTACTTCGCAGGCAATTATTTGAGAGGTGGTGTTTTTTTGTACATGTATTGGCACTCTTTGGCCTCTACTGTTTTTGGCTGTAAAAGACACTTTGCTGTACGTCAACACAGTAAACCGGATCTGATGTAACATGAAACTCTTTTTCATGTCTACGAAGACACCCTGCTGTAGTAAAAGAGGATTAACAGATGGAACACAGAAATCTCTGTTCACCAACAGGAGCACTTTCTGCATTTTCATTGGTTTTCTGTGGCTTGCCTAAAAAAACAATTACAGTAAGAGTTTCAGAATTTATTTGTGAGTTTAATTCATTCATGTCATACTTTTTATGTAGGCAGGTTAGGTACACATATTGTAGACCTTGACAAAACCAAAAGGAAATGCCATTTCTGTGACAATTTCATTTGAATATTGGAGTCAGAAAACAATGTGAAGTAGGCTTGAAATATCAATAAACTAAGATACAAATACATACTTGTCTTTGGCAGCTCTTTGAAAGGTGTCACCATGCAGCCTACAAAAGTATAATAAGTTGGTGAAAATAGTCATTTTAATTGGTTACGAGTTCAGTTATAGCATGATTAATAATCATGTAATAACATCCTAAGCTCTTACCGTGTTTCTGCAGATGTTCTTCAAATGAATTTCGCCTTTGTATAATCTTGTCACATTTAAAACAATGCCAGTGACTTCTTTTTTGAACAATTTTTTCACAAAAGCATAGTACTGTGAAAAGAACTGGAAGCCCAAAAGGTAAATAATTTATAATTAATCTAATATTTAGTTTAGTTATAAAACCAACACATGCTCACCAAAATCACCATCTCTAAGGTGCACGGCATATTTCAAATGCCTTTTTTGTAGGTGCTCTTCTGACCCAATCACATCCTGTCTGCAAAGCTGACATTTTTTCCCTTCATTAGCCTTAATAAAGCTAATGTGGTCTGTGAACGTTTGAGGACCTAAGGGAATGCAACAATACAACCTAAATAATGCATAACTGGCCCAAAAAAAGCACTTGTGTCGTGGGTTGGTGGGTGATTGGGAGGCGGGTTGTTATAATATTGTGTTTATATAATTGCAATTATACATCAATTTTACAGTTTATAAATAATAATGTATCCATTACATTGGTATACACAATCATACAATTAAAAAAATGCAAACACGTCAGCAGTGCAGGCCTACAGTATATTATGCAAACGCTACAACATAAAGAGTAGGCCACTACCACAGCAAATTATATATTTTGTAATAAGCAATTGACTCATCTGCATCATTACAGGCTTTTTGCGATTTCCGGCGTGCACTTTTTTTCCGCAATGTTTACCATTACATTGTCTCGCAGCAGAGGGTAACACATTTAGCCACAGAAGCCACTTGTCTTACCATTCATTGTTGACCGAAAGTACCAGTACAACTGTACATCATCTGTGGTTTATTCATCTCAATAATAGACTCTGATTAGTTGTTTTGTTTTGCTTATGCGCTACCGTCTAACTCACAAACTAATACACCATCCGTGGATCTTCCTGAACTGTCAATTTTTTTGGGTCACTCTTACGCTGGCCAAAGTTACTTGTACTGACATCTACCGGTGAGCATGCCACATGCCACTCAAAAACAGATGTGCCATAAACTCACGACATATAACCGAAAGTATAACCGACTTGCAAATACATTTAATTTACTTTTTCTTAAATCACTAAATTAGGCTATTTGTTTAGGATATGGCATCACAATTGCTTCCTCTTGTGACACGTACGTGGCAATGCCAATGACTCATGTCCATTGGCAAATGTCACGTTTTATTGACACATGCCACTCAACTCTCCACTATTTGTTGTACAAATTAATTTCGCGATGCAATAAATCGTATACTTGACCGCGACATACTGGTAATTAAATCAATATCTAGTGCTGACGTGCTTGTGTCAGGCAATCTACATTATGCAGCGACACCTAGGGGCAGGTGTCAGTCACTACCGAAGGTGCGACACGCAGCGCGACAATGTGACACAAGACGCAGTCCATTGATATGTCACAGGTTTATGTCACAGGTTTGGCATGTGCCAAACAGGTTTGGCGTCTGTGCGTCAGATGTCATGGCACATAATGTTAAAACTGCCTCTCCATTTTCACTTAGTGCAAATAGCCGCTGCCTTTATTTATTCCTAAAGGCGTTAGACATGTTTTACAGCCCTTTCTTTAAAGTGATTTAAACCGAATATTTGATAATTTCAATTAATTTCTGATTCAGACTAAACATCTTTTTCGATGAATCAGTTCAAAATATCTGATTCAGTTTTGTTGCATCATCAGTGAAAATGTTCACAGAAGGCTTTGAGCTTCAAAAGCTTATTTTCAAGTTCTGTTAACTTATAGTGTAAACCAATGTTGGGGGTAACGCATTACAAGTAACGCGAGTTACGAAATAATATTACTTTTTTCAAGTAACTAGTAAAGTAACGCATTACTTTTTTAATTTACTAGAAAATATCTGAGTTACTTTTTTTCCATTTATTGATGACAGTGCGCCTTGTGAACATGATCTTACTGTAGATCTAATCTAGACTAAATGTGAATAATTAATTCATCCCACTCACAAAAAACAGATTCAGTATTCATCAAAATGAATTAAAACAGTGAAATGCAAACTCAGAATATGACGCAAACCTGCAATAATTAAATATGTTAAACACAAATATATCTAATCTCATTTTATTAACCGATGTGTTTGCTGACCTTTGATGATCCAGTTAAATCATAATAATAAGAACAAATTACTTTAGATAAACTAACAATTGTGTTTCGTTGTTTTGTTTTTATTGCTGAAGAGTGTTGAACTTCTCCTGCGTTCTTCTGTACAGACGTGATTTACTCGTCCTTCAGTCTGAGCTTTATTCATTACACTTTTTGGTGTGAAAGACTTTTACATTTGCTATAAATATAACTTATTCTATTAAAAACAAACAATCAAGCATATTTAAAAAGTAATGCAAAAGTAATGTACAAGTAGCATAATTTTTTTTTTTTTTAGGGAGTAATGCAATATTGTAATGCATTACTTTTAAAAGTAACTTTCCCCAACACTGGTCATAAGTGCATCATACACATCATACAGTAAGGCCTTTTCTGCACAGGTGCTATGTGTGAACAATATCATTAGATCAAGTTGGAGCATGTACACTGTCAGATGTCTGTTGTCATAGAGTTTGAGCTAGTTGGACACGAAAAGTTCAGTAGACTGTTTGCTTTAAATGAATGGTTGATTTCATGGTGTACAGAGAAGAAAATTCTCTTTGTTAATAATTTTAATCTTTTCTGGGAGCGTCCTAGACTATTTCGTGCTGATGGCCTGCATCCCAGCAGAGTCGGTGCGGAACTCCTGTCGGACAACATCACCAGGACGCTACGCTCTATCTGACTAGTAAGCCAATTCTCCAATAACAGCTATGATGACTTTTGTTCTACCCACTTAAATGATAAAGGTACTTGCAGTGTCCAATCTATACAGACTATGTCTGTTCCCCGAATAGTGAGTTTAAAATATAAATTTAATGCAGGATCTAGAACAAATCTGATCGTGATTAAACCAGAAAAATGCACAATAAATGAACAAAAACAATTTTTAAAGCTTGGGCTCCTAAATATCCGATCACTCACACCGAAAGCAGTTATTGTAAATGAAATAATCACAGATAATAGTTTTGATGTACTCTGTCTGACTGAAACCTGGCTTAAAACAAATGATTATTTTGGTCTAAATAAATCTACTCCACCAAGCTACTGTTATAAGCACGAGCCTCGTCAGACTGGTCGTGGCGGCGGTGTCGCAACAATATATAGTGATATTCTCAATGTGACTCAGAAAACAGGATACAGGTTTGACTCAGTCGAAATACTTATGCTCAATGTTACACTGTCAGATATGCAAAATAAATCTGTCCTATCTCTTGCTCTGGCTACTGTGTATAGACCGCCAGGGCCATATACAGATTTTCTAAAATAATTTGCAGATTTCCTCTCAGACCTATTGGTTAATGTTGATAAAGCACTAATTGTTGGAGATTTTAACATTCACGTTGATAATACAAATGATGCGTTAGGACTTGCGTTTACTGACCTAATAAACTCTTTTGGTGTCAAGCAAAATGTCACCGGGCCGACACATCGTTTTAATCATACGCTAGATTTAATAATATCGCATGGAATTGATCTTACTGATATAGATATCATACCTCAAAGTGATGATGTGACTGACCATTTCCTTGTATCGTGGATGCTGCATATTACTGATATTAACTATTTGGCTCTGCGTTATCGCCCAGGCAGAATTATTATTCCAGCCACTAAAGACAGATTCACTAATAAACTGCCGGATTTATCTCAACTGCTCTGTGTACCCATAAATACAGATGAACTAGACACAATTACTAGCAACATGGAAACTATCTTCTCTAATACGTTAGAAACTGTTGCCCCCATCAAATTAAAAAAGGTCAGAGAAAAACGTGCTGTGCCATGGTACAGCAGTTATACCCATTCTCTCAAGAAAGAAACTCGTATTCTTGAGCGCAAATGGAGAAAAACTAACTTGGAAGTCTTTGGAATTGTGTGGAAAAACAGTATGTCCAGCTATAGACAGGCTCTAAAAGCTGCATATATATCCGCAAACTCATAGATAATCACCAAAACAATCCAAGGTTTTTATTTAGCACAGTGGCTAGATTAACAAACAAACAGATGTCACCCGATCAAAATATTCCCTCACAGTTTAATAGTAATGACTTTATGAATTTCTTTACTGATAAAATAGATAATATCAGAAATACAATAACAAATGTAGATTCTACAGCGTCTAGTACTTCAGCTTCATTCATCGCACCTAAAGAAATACTGCAGTGCCTTACAACTATAGGACAGGATGAGCTAAATAAACTTATCACTGCATCTAAACCAACAACATGTTTATTAGATCCTGTACCAACTAAACTATTGAAAGAGTTGTTACCTGTTGCAGAACAACCGCTTCTCAATATTATTAACTCCTCGCTATCTTTAGGTCACGTCCCAAAACCATTTAAGCTGGCAGTTATTAAGCCTCTTATTAAGAAACCAAAACTAGATCCTTGTGAACTGGCAAATTACAGGCCCATCTCAAATCTTCCGTTTATGTCTAAAATATTAGAAAAAGTTGTGTCTGCTCAACTGTGCTCCTTTTTGCAAAAAAATGATATCTATGAAGAATTTCAGTCAGGTTTCAGGCCCCGCCATAGCACAGAAACTGCACTTGTTAAAATTACAAATGACTTGCTTCTTGTGTCAGACAAAGGCTGCATCTCGTTGCTAGTTTTACTTGATCTTAGTGCTGCGTTCGACACTATAGATCATGACATACTGATAGATCGATTACAAAACTATACAGGTGTTCAAGGGCAGGCTCTAAGATGGTTTAGATCCTATCTGTCCGATCGCTACCACTTTGTTTATTTAAACGGGGAGTCATCTCAATTATCACCAGTAAAGTATGGAGTACCACAAGGATCTGTCCTAGGTCCTCTATTATTTTCATTATATATGTTGCCCCTTGGTAATATTATTAGAAAATACGGGATTAGTTTCCATTGTTATGCTGATGACACTCAACTATATATCTCAACAAAACCAGATGAAACTTCTAAACTATCTAAGCTAACAGAGTGTGTTAAAAATATAACAGATTGGATGAACAATAATTTTCTCCTATTAAATTCAGATAAGACAGAGATATTACTTATTGGACCACAAAAAAGTACACAGAATCTCTTGGATCACAATTTGCAACTAGACGGATGTATTGTTACTTCCTCTACAGTTCTGGGTGATATATTAGACAGCAACTTATCTTTTGAAAATCATATTTCCCACGTTACAAAAACAGCATTCTTCCATCTTAGAAATATTTCCAAGCTACGGAACATGTTAAGTGTTTCTGATGCAGAAAAGTTAGTTCATGCATTCATGACCTCTAGACTGGACTATTGTAATGCACTGCTAGGTGCTTGTCATGCATCTTCAATAAACAAGCTACAGATAGTACAGCTAGAGTCCTTACCAGATCAAGAAAATATGATCATATTACTCCAATTTTACAGTCTCTGCACTGGCTACCTATTAAGTTTCGTATTAGTTACAAAATATTATTACTTGCCTATAAGGCCCTAAATGATTTAGCTCCTGCGTACCTAACTAATCTTCTATCATGCTACAATCAACCCGCTCCCTAAGGAACAAAACTCTGGACTCTTGGTAGTACCTCGGATAGCAAAGTCCACTAAAGGAGGGAGAACTTTTTCATATCTGGCTCCTAAACTCTGGAATAGCCTTCCTGATAACATTCAGGGTTCAGACACACTCTCTCTATTTAAATCTAGATTAAAGACACATCTCTTTAGCCAAGCATTCATATAATGCATCTCACAATCTTGTACTGCCAGTCTATCTGAACAAATGCACATTATTATGCTTTAGCTTGGGTTATACTGATAATTTCATCCAGGGTTATTCCTGGATGGAACAACTGCTACGCTAATTGTCTTACTGTTTCTATGTTTCTATGGTAGCTAGGAATTACACAAGCTTCAGTCTGGATCCAACCCTTAAACGATCTGAGATGACCGAACACCTGAGAAGAGACGATGACAACCCCTCCGAGGAAGCCAACCATCAGCGATTATACTGACTTAACTAAAGTCTGCCATAAATGGAGGATCAGCACCTGGAGACAACCTCTACAGCCCTGACCGTCAGCGGAGTCTAGGACACATAGATGAGCCCCAGAGACAGATCTCCAGTGAGGACCTCGTCACATAGACAGACATCGGGAAAAGACCACTGGAACCAATGGAGCCCTTACAACATGACTTTGCTGCAGTTAGAACAAACTACTGATTCGTCTGGCCGGAGGGGAACTGCCCCCCCGACTGAGCCTGGTTTCTCCCAAGGTTTTTTCTCTGTTCTGTCACCGATGGAGTTTTGGTTCCTTGTAGCTGTCGCCTCTGGCTTGCTTAGTTGGTGACACTTCATTTCCAGCACAATCATCGACTTGATTGCACAGATATTATTTAAACTGAACTAAGCTGGACAATGCCATTACTAAATTCAATAATGAAATGGATTCAGCTGATAATTGAGTGTTAAATCCTGTCATTTTACATTATTGACACAATTTGCCTATTTTGATATTGTGCAGTGCTTTGTTACAATTTGTATTGTTAAAAGCGCTATATAAATAAAGGTGACTTGACTTGACTAGTTGAATTTCAAGTCAAGTCACATTTATTTATATGAGCATACAAAGACAAATATTGGTATTGCTTTATTTAGAAATGTAAAATTGCTTTGTTCAAAGCAAGTGTAAGCAGTTCTCACTAATAAAGTAAAAATGAAAATGAGATCAACTCTTTCAGGTGAAAAGTTTGAACATAAAGAGCGTATGCAATTACTCCCCTATGATGTGGGCATCTAAAGTCATCATGATTATCTTTGTTGTGGAGTTTTAAATTAGTAGTTTTTACCGTTGCACAGGACACAACCAACGCATTACATGATAGAGCTGCTTTGCCTCTGAGGAGATGAAGAAATTACTTATCAAAATTGCTAGAAGAGTCATTCAAAGTGTGAGCAAGTCTCTCTGGTAGGATGTAAATATTTGTTTAGAGTTCACAATAATTAAATTGTCAAATAATCTCCCATGTCGGATGAAACGCATGAAAAAAGGCCAGGAAGCAATTTGGGGGATGAAAATTTATATATTTTCCTGACAGCCTTTATTCTGTGGATTTTAAGGGCTCTAATTAAATTTGGAGACTTAATTACTCCATGCCATTAAATAAAAGCAAACCTTCTTCAGAGTTATGCACACAGACTGTAGACCTTCACTGGTTATTATTATTCAGAACTAGGTAGCATAAAAATGACCACCCTAAATGAAAACCCTATTTAGTCAAGTTCAGTTTCTATTAGTGGCCTAATTTTTATGAGATTGGTGGTTCAAGCTGAACTTTCACCTTTAAGTCAATTAGTGGATAATTTAAACTTAGCTGCCTGTCTCTCCATCCTCGTGACCCTGGGAGGAAATCAGCAACTTCCCCTTTTTGTCATTCAGGTTTAATTCCATTGTCTTTATCAGATCAGCACTGGTTGAATGAGAGGTAACTTGGGTCCAGACTCACTGCTCTGCTTCCACAAGCTGTGAACCATAACGAACCCAAAGAAGCGTCCCAAGACTATAACAGACTGTGTCATTTATGCCGTTTGGTGTGTGTGTTCGAGTGTGACGGTGGGTTGAAGGCCAAGGCATGAAAGAGGGTCACAATTTCACCCCTTTAGTCACTTGTGGAGAAGCCGTAGGGTGAGAAAATAAAGACTGGCCGTGGATTGGCTGTGTAGTGATAAACCCACTATGTGACCACTTTTAGTAGCTCCACCCATCATGCCACCCTAGAAGGTCTTTCAGTGCATGAGCTCCGCAGCCATTCAGTGGTCTGACGGCTGAATAATGTGGTGAAAAGGAGGATTATCATTGCTGAATGTGCACCGTTTTGGTTGTAAAGACATGCTTGCAGAGATGAGCATCTCTGATTACATTCAATGCCTTCAAAAGGTCTCTATGTTAAGGCAAAGGGTAAATACTGTACAAATATAGACTTTCTACTTAAACATTTCACATTTAATTCAATGTGTTACTTCTCCTTTATTTTGACTGAAACCAAATTTTGTTCAGTGCAGAGCAAGCAAGCCAAGTTCATGTTTATATTTCATGACATTCTATAACAAAAATACAATAAAAGAACATACCATAAAACAAACAAATAAATAATTTACATTTATAATAAACATGGAGAGCAACAATTTCCACTCAGTTAATTTCACAAACAATTACAAAGAAGTAGACTACATTTGCATTACATTACATTTATCCAAAGCGACTTACAGTGCATTCAGGCTATACATTTATCAGTATGTGTGTTCCCTGGTAATTGAACCCATGACCTTTGCGCTGTTAACGCAATGCTCTACCACTGAGCCACAGGAACACTAGAAATATTAAAGTAGAAAGACAAAAATAGTGTTTATTTACAGCTGTGAAAAATCTGATCCTATCATCCTTATCAGCAGGAAATTATACAAATATATTGCAATTCTATGATAACTATCCAACAATATTAGTTCTATCTCAGAAAACTAAATTCTGAAAAAAAAACGTGATCAACAAATGTAATGTGTAGTGAGAATGCATCACAGGACCGATAGTGTGAGTGACAGACCTGGGCCATCGAGTCATACTTCTCTTTCAGCCTTGCATTCTCATTCCCATTATTTATTATACTGATCTCAAATCTTAGAGCTTCATTGCTCATGTTCAAAGGCATTTATATTAGTCCAATCTTTCAGGCTGACCTCGTCTTTGTTTCAGAGTCCAGGTGGCATTTCATGAGTGATTCTGGGTGCTCCTTTTGTTCAGGGCTTCCAGTGTGTGCCAAGAAGACTGGGTAGATTTCCATAGGCAGCTGATCCATGAGCATGGGGCTCAATACAAAGCAGGATTTATGAGTCCGTGGAGAGGAGGCAGAGCAAACCCCAAACTAACAGTTCACTTGCAGATCATTCAAAACAAATACAATGAGGCTCAGTCAAGTTTCATTTATAAACTGTATTAAATGAAAAAAAAACTAAATTATAAATAAAAATACTGATACAAAATAAAACTGCACTGAATGAGAATATTAAGTGATGCTTAAATTAACTGAAGCAACTTTTTGTAAATTGCATTCTCAATTCTGTTTGGAAGCAGCAGAGCAAAAATTCGACACTTTGGGAAAATTGAACAAATTCCATGGTATTTACTTAAAATATGGACGGCAGCTTATGTATAAAATTTAAAGTGCATGGTGATTGTAGTTATATAAATTGCTTATTGCTATTTAATGTAACTGTGACCCATCTAATGGTATGTACGGTAACTTTAACTCGCATGAAGAATTGCATTTATAAGCAATAAATCCAATTTTGTGCAACATGAAATCACATATGGACTAGTGACATGTTTCTGTACATCCTGAAATAAACAAGAAATAGATAATTAAGAGTTTAACTTCAATGGCTCTTTTATATGCAGGACTTTAAACACTGGAGCTGCTGTGCCTTTGTAGATGTTTAGGCCATTAGGGGGAGACGTTAGCCTGTTGGACGTCAGATGCTAGTCAGTTTATGCTTTTATCCCTAACAGTACTTTGTACAGTAAATGCATACATTTTAAACAGCTTTACACTGAGGGGGAGCATATATTAACTTCTTGTACAGTGATATTTTATAATGTTAGTTTTTAAATTGTAGTTTACAGTGGATCCCACAGAAAGTTTACAGCTCATTAAAGAGGTCTAAATTTGATTACACGTGAGAAATACAGCTTGTCGTGCTTTTATACACAGCAACACAGAAAAGAGCTTGTTCGTTCTTTGTTGCTGTGGCTTTACACCCGGCTGAGTTGGATTCATTACAGCTGTACCATTTTAACTAGCGTAGCACGAATGCTGGCATCATTCTTTTCCACACGTGTGTTAGATTTCACTACAAAGTACCCTGTTTGTATATTTGCTTTTAACCTCTGTTTTATTTGAGTCAGCATGACATAACATTTTTGAGTTTACAGTTGACTCTTAAAACAAGCTAAATGGACTTTTCGGTTAATTCGATTGGTTATTTGTATCTCTTTGACATTAAGGAAATGTTCTCTGTTCTGGACCGTGACAGAAGAATAATATGATCTAGTTTAGTGTTTCTCAATCCTGCTCCTCTGACCTTAGGGCTTCTAGGAACAGATCAGATAATGTTGCATAATCTGTATTTATTCAGTGACCCCAAAAGTGTCTGGCCATTTATTCCACATGTGTATGAAAATCAATTGTGAATGTCTTTGCATTAGATATAAAATATCAAAGCATGTGGCATTTGGCTTAAAGGGATACCCAGGTAAAAAAAAAAAAAACACTTCCATAAGTGCTCTATTTTCATGCACTAATTTTGTACTTAATATATAAAAAATTATCTTAAGATCAACTGTGCTATTTTGGGACACCATAATTATGAGCTAAAATGCGCTTTTAACATACTATCTTTGTATTTAAAAAAGTATTTAGTAGGGATGGACGATATCATAACGTTTGCGATATACAGGTAAAAATTCTCCCCACGATAATTAGTCTTCCCGCGATAATAACAATAAAGTCATGATACTAATGTTGTCACGTTACCAAAATGTCTGTATTCGGTATCGGTACCAATACTAGTGAAAATCCACGGTTCTCTGTACCAATTAAGGTACCAAAGCAAAACACAAAAACATGATAATTAAAAAACATACTATTTTTATAAAAAAAGTAAAAAAAAAAAAAGTAAAAAAAATCAATGTCGTTATTTGGGCTTATTTAAAATTGTGTTTCAGGTTTTAAATAAGTAATAAATTAATAAAAGTATGGAAACCTAGCAAACAAGTTTTACCCAAATTTAATTTGTCTTTTAATTTGTCACTTTAATTTTTTGGTAAATAAAGGGGATTTACGATTAAAATTAAAACACGCAAAAATATTGAGTGATTAATTATTAGAAAATACATTTTTATTAATGTTTTAAACAGTAGTAGTATCAAATACATTCTACTAAATAGTAGTAGCCAAATATATTTCTGGCACAATGTCTAAACCGAACTTTTATTTTGACGGGTTGCCGTGAGAGTACCTTTACATTTCCATGTTCATGATATCATATGACGCTGGTTTTACTAAAATCAAACGGTAAAATGCTCGTGAAGTGACTCTCAGAGCAGTTCTGTGGATGTTGTTTATGTATTTATGTCCTCATTGAGACAGCAGATGATGAAATCAGATGTATGTAACGTTAGTGAACAAAACCGCGTATCTCTGCCATTCATTCATTCATTCACACAGAGACTCGCAGAACACGCGATTCATATTTGAATAGACTTTTGCAGCTTAATATTTACAGATACTAGTCAATATCGCGATTTGATTTAAGTGTAATGACCTACTTTTGATTAATTCATCCAACCCGGGATAAATTTCATGATATTCCGTGTTAAACTGTAAATTCCGTTTTTAAACTAGGTTCTGCAATTCCGTCCGCCTTTTCTGCGTCGCGGAAATCAAACGGCCTCACATCAAGAACCGGGTTGACCGGGTCCTCGGTACCACCGGTACTTTAAAAATACCTGGTACCGTGACATTGTCATTTTTTTAGTACTGACATGGTACCGAAGTACCGGGTCTTTTGACAACACTACCAGAGACAGTTATGCATGTGTATAAGCCTGTTTAAAAACATGTTGTTGAACAAAGATAATATTTATTGACATAGTCGAGTATTTGAAATACTTCTTTTTGTGACCAGACGTGGTTTCGTATCACAGAATGATAGTATTATATACAGTGATAAAGGCTATGTCAATTAGCATTGCATTATACATATATTTTCCCAATAAAAATATCCAAGATTGCTTGAAGAACACAGATAAACCATATATTTTGTGCAATCGTATGTTTATTGTCTTCAAGTTTCATTAGTTAAAATTTCAGTACCTCCATTGTGCGTTTTATTCAGCGATAACTGAATACCTTTGTCCATTTTAGGGATTTATTAGAGTGTCGTCAGGAGTATTACTTCTGCTATTTAGTTACCACTTGTAGTACACTTGAACCCATCTTTCATACACCAGTACACTCAAGTGAACTACAAGTGGTGACTAAATACATTTCTTAAATACAAAGATAGTGTGTTAAAAGCACATTTTAGCTCATAACTATAGTGTCCCAAATAGCTCAGTTGAGTACAATTAGTTGATCTTAAGAAGTACCAAGTGGCAACCTCCCGCTCCCTCTCGTGAAGCCAACACGGAAGTAACTTAAACTGCAGTTCATCGATGGTCAATCCCATAGACTCCCCATGTTAAAATGCCAAACTTTACTGCAGAAAAAAACATGTTTACAGCCTGGTGCAAAAAAATATATTGATCTATATAGCCAATTTTGCCCTTCATGACAACTGTGAGGGGGTGATTTTTTTTTTTATAATTCATCCGTTTAAATTATATTAAACTGTAAAGTTCTGCATAATTAAGGGCGTGGCCACTTGAGTGACAGGTGGATTGCCGCTGCTGTCACCACTGTCGCGCTTGTTGGGCGTGGTTTCAGCAACCAGCTCCACCCACATCCCGCCTTTTTGCCCATTTTCGATTATCTGGGAGTGACACGCAGCTAAGATGGTGACGGCTGTCTCCGCCCACTTTGAGCTTCAAAAACCTCTTCAGAAACCTACGGGTGACATGTTTTGGCAATGCACCTACACTGGAAAATTTTGGGCAGACTTTTTAGTGTTTATCCAATCTTATTTTCTAAGTGACTTTTCTTTCTGTTTTAAGGATGCTTTCTTTAGATTGTTTAACTACTCAAAAGAAAATACAGGAAAATATTATGTAATTAATTTATGTTTTCTGTTAGCTAAATTTCATATTCATAAACAAAAGTTTACTGGCTCTAAACCTCTATTTTCTTTGTTCAAAGTTGATTTAGATAAGTATGTGGAAACTATCCCAAATTCTGAAAGCTATGAAAACTGTATCTCTGTACTCATCCTTTGTGTCTGCTTAAAATGTAATGTTATTACCTTATTGTTATTAATTTTTTTGTTAACCTGTCGTGTTGTTTTTCTTTTATTGTATGTTATTTACTCAATATGGTGTTATTTTACTTAAAATATGATGTATGTTCAAGAATGTGATCCACAAACTGATCAATATGTTGAAGTATTCCAATCTATTAGGCAGTACTAGTGTTTTACAATGAAGTGTATTAGTGAACTTGAATAACCCTATGAACTTTGGGTAATGCCCAAAATATGACATTCATATAAACAGGTTTTGAAGTGTCTCATGAGACTGCTGCTCAAGGTTTTTCTCATGAGACTGCTGCCCAAGGTTATTTAAAACAAAGGGCTGATTTAGCCAAAGATGCCACCCTTAAAGATGGACCAGGTGCGCTAATAGATTAACTGTAGCAAACCAGAAAAGCGTAGCTGATAAAAAACAGGAACTCCCATGTTTGGGCAGTGCCACAGGTATAAAATGGATGAGCGGACAGACAGAGATTCAGACATTGCAGGCCTGCTGTCTCGGCTTTGTTATTCTGATGATAAAGTCTAATTTTGATATCTGGAACTCCTGTTTTCTTGAGCCTCATTGACTACATTGAAGAAATCCATCCTTTGCTCTTTTTGCTACGACAAACCCTGGCAAGTCTGAGTGTATATTCTTGAATTTAAATTGTTTTATTATTATTATTTATTTTTTTATCTTTGTGTATAATTGTAACTGTTAATGTTTGTAATGTAAAAAAAAAAAAAAGAAAACCTACGGGTGATGTCACGGACACTACGTCCATGTTTTTTACAGTCTATGCGAAGTACTAAAGAATATTTTTTTGTATATTAAATACAAAATTTGTCCACAAAAATAGAGCACTTTAAGTACATTATGGAAGTGTGCTTTTTTCACCCGAGTAGTTCACCCATAAATTAAAATCTGTCATAATTCACTCACGCTCATGTTGTTCCAAACCTGTGTGAGTTTATTTCTTTTGTTGAACACAAAATAAGATATTTTGAAGAATGTTGGTAAGCAAACAGTTGATTATCTCCACTGACTTCTATAGATGGGGAAAAATGACTATGGAAGTCATTGGAAAAGCAGAAACTGTTTGGTTTACACATCCTTCAAAATATCTTCTTTTGTGTTCATCAAAAGAAATAAACTCACACAGGTTTGGAACAACAAGAGGGTGAGTGAATTATGACATTTTACAAAATAAAGTTTGTTAGGTTTCAAATCGTAAAACAATAGAATCTGTTGAAAATTAGGTTCTCTTTCATTTTGAATAGTATATCTATGGTTTTTTACATTTTTTATAAAGTGCTTTGTATTGCGACACAGAGACAAAATATTAGTTTACACTCAAAAATAAGAGATTTTTGATATAGTTGACAGAATTGCTTTTTCAGGCCAATGCTGCATTGCTACTGAAAATCTTACAATTGTGTATATTTTTATGCATTGCTAATGATGTATTCTACATCTCAGATGATTTGTCGTCAAAATAATATTTTCTACCTGGCACAAATGGACAAAAATGGCTTATAATAGTTTTGAGAAAGAAAAACAAGAGGAAGAAGAATGTTAAAAACTAAATTGTTTTCCAGTAAAAATGTGTTAATTAATTTTTGGTGTTGCATGGTAGCTGTAGACAAAAAGTGTAACAAAAGTCATATTTCATTCAAAATGTATTTTGTAGTGCAAGTAAAAATGATCATTATTTTGTGGCAAGGTGAGTAAATACCTGGAAAAACAATTGTTGTTGGGTTTACAAATATACAAAAAGCTTACCTATAATTGACTTTTCATATTACTCACACAGGACAAAGTATGTTTTATAAGAAACCACCTTAAAATGCAGATATATGGATATACTTAGTATTTTTGTTTTGTTTTAATTTGGTGAGCAAACAAAAGACAAAGCATTAACAAGACTTTAAATGCAGTCCAGTGACCTGGTTAGAACAGTAAAATAAAAGCAGTGCACTGGCCGTTTAGAAAGAAAGCAATGACTTTTACCAGAGTTGCACAGAAAACTCGTTGAGCAAATTATGAGTGTTTGTCAGGGGTGTGATCTGCGTACGACTGGTGATTGGACTGTCAGTTGTGACTGACAGCTTCAAGTAGACAGGGGTTTGCTTGCACAATGTGTTTTGGCCTGAAACAATAAACACATGTAATGAAGGTTGAGCAACTGCGCAGTAGGCTGTGTTCTCATGAAACTCTGTCCAACGTTCAGCCTTTAGTTCCTCTGAGATGCCCCCTGCACCCTCTGCAGTGTTGAGTCATCATCTTCGGTCAGTCCAAGACCCTGTCATCACTATGATGTTTTGAAGACTGTAAAGATAACAGGCTGATCTCTGGATGATTGCACACAGTGGGGTAATTCAAGGTTTGTTCTTGTGATGTACTGAGGAGCTTGGCGTTATGTTGCGCGGCTTCTCGTGTGAACTTTAAAAAGCTGCCTGCTATCGGAGGCTCATATTGAACACTTTAAGATAATATCAGTATCAATATCAAAAATGGCAGTTTTGTCAGATGTGAGAAAAAAGTTGGTTTGGTTTTATTTGGCAGTGGTCAATATATCTTGTTATTTTGGGGGGATTTAGTCCATAGTGAGAATTAGACAGTCTTTTGCTGTGGGTTTCTGGGCTGATTTAGGCCTGTTGTGTATAGCTGACTCTGAAGCTTTTCATATAATCATAATAATTCCTTACATTTCCTTATATTCTTTGGAGTGGTCAGTTCATAACAGTCACAGAAATGAGCTCATTTAACAAAATCTGCCGTCTACAGTTGATTTACAGGAGCATTTGACCTTTATAAGGGACGTTTTTCAAAACTCTTTTAATGTAAAATTCATAAATTTCCATGAGAATAACACATTATATGGCTGTTACCAATCAAATAAAATCAGTTTCAACAAAATTATCTATGCTCTGTTGAAGTGTTATTTAGATGTATTTATACAGACTGTCCAATTCAGCTCAGAAGTGGCACGAATGCAGTTACAATTGCATAAATAAGCATGATTTTAAATATTAAAAACAAAACAATATTTTAAATATGAAACTGAAACAGCCAAAGTTCAATAAATCTCTTGAAACAGTGGATTCTTTTAAAAAAATTGAGCAAGTGAATAGGTCATTGAATTGTTAACTCAAATATATTTGTTAAAAAAAACTGGTTCTTTCAATAACAAAACACTGCGGTTGCTCAGAGATCTATTGATTCGGCTTTGGCTCGTTAAATAGTTGTGAAAGTTATTGGCAGTTGATAGTTGGCAACATAGAGCAAAAACAGACACATTTGTGTTAACATTAATACTAACATCTTGTTCATTGAACTATTTTCACATTTGCAATAGTGTTGATATTCTGGAAAATTTGATATTTTCTATATCACATTTATTCTATAACTATATCAATGTGTTCTCATGATAATTCATACATTTTTATGTAAAATGTGGTTCTATAAAACGGACATTTACTTAAGTTTTTATAGGCACTAAAACGTACAATACAGACGTATTTTCAGCATGTAAACGTACAAAACTAACTTATTTAAGGCATCTAAATATTAATCCTCATGAATATTGAAATCGTGGGATTCGTTTTATTATTAGCTGTTTTTAGTTGTCATATAAATTACCTTGTTTCCAATTGCATCATTAAATTGTTTACGTTTTGTTGTGTGATTTCTGCGGCCAGCTTGTTTTCAATAAAAGGCCTAACTTTACATAATGTTGAACAAGACTTAACTTTAAACCTTAAAATAAATAACATTTGAAATTGTTTAACCTTTTACTTGTCATGGGCCACAAAAAGCGTTTTCACCGACATGCTGTGACTGACAATAGAACTATAAAATAACACCAAAACGTCTCGGGTTACTCGCGTAACCCTTGTTCTCTGAATAGGGAACGAGACACTGCGTTGAACGCTTCGGGAACGCCTTCCGCGTGACCGAGCCTGAGCCCATATAGAATCACGGCAATTCATTGGCTGATGGCGCGACGCCGTCTCTGACGCAATGACGTCGTCAGGTCATACTGGCGAACGCGCCATCCACTCCTCAGATTTCTCTGCCGAAAAGAACCCTGTCGGCAGCGTGAGGAGCTTGGCAGCAAACGCAGTGTCTCGTTCCCTATTCAGAGAACAAGGGTTACGCGAGTAACCCGAGACGTTCTCTTTCATAGGTAACTCAACACTGCGTTGAACGCTTCGGGAACGATATACCAAACACGCCAAGCTGGAAGCGCTGCCTATCTGGCCCAATAATGAACCAACAACATACGGTCGGTTCAAACAGACAGGACCTGAGAACCTGGAGCCGTATCAACATCAAGGTTGTAAAACCTGACAAAGGTGTGCGGAGAGGACCATCCTGCCGCAACACAAATATCCTCCAGGGGTACCCTTCTAAAAAGAGCTTGAGAGGAGGCTACGCCTCTAGTAGAATGCGCCCGAAGACTAAGAGGTGAAGGGAGTTCCCGCGCCTCATAAGCCAGCGAAATGGCGTCTCTCACCCAGTGAGAAATCCTCTGCTTTGACGTGGCAAGCCCGCGGCGACCAGCACCAAAACAGATCAATAACTGGGGAGATTTTTTCCAAACCTTGGAGCGATCCACATACAGCTTCAATGCCCTGACCGGGCAGAGCATGTGGAGTCTCTCATCCTCACTTGAAGCAAAGGGAGGGGGATGGAAAGAGTGAAGAGTGACCACTTGAGAACGGAACGACGTGGACAAGACCTTGGGAATGTAACCCGGCCTAGGCCGCAGGGTAACTTTGACTAGACCCGGGGCAAAGTCCATACACTGTCTGGGAGGGCCAGAATGGGGCTATGAGAAGGAGACGGGCACCGCTCACCTTCACTCTGCATAGTACTGCCGGAATCAGCTTTATTTGCGGAAACGCGTACAGACTGACATTCGGCCATGGGTGGGCGAACGCATCTATGCCTAGAGTCGTCGGGAAACTCAGGGAGAACCAGAGCGGGCACTGGGATGACTCTTGAGAAGCAAAGAGGTCCACCTCCGCTTTGCCAAACAGATCCCAGATCTGGGATACCGTCTGACGTTTCAACATCCATTCCCCCGGCTTGAGCTTCTGTCTTGACAGAAAATCGTCCGCCAGGTTCAGTACTCCCGGAACGTGAACCGCCCTCAAAGAGAAGAACTTGTCTTGGGACCAAAGGAGAAGATGGCGCGCAAGCCTGTCCAGGGTGCGCGACCTTGAACCTCCTTGGCGGTTTATGTGGGACACAACCGCCATATTGTCCGTCCTGACTATGACATGATGCTCCCCGAGAACGGGGAGAAAATACTTCAAAGCCAGGAAGACAGCCCTGAGTTCCAGGCAGTTTATATGCCAAAAGAGGAACTCTTCCTTCCACTCTCCACTCGCCGGCCTTCCTTCGAAGACCGCGCCCCAGCCTGTCATTGATGCGTCCGTCGTGATCATATGGCGACGGTGGATCGCACCCATTCTCACCCCGCTCCGGAGAAAGACGGGGTCTCGCCACATTAACAGGTGTCGACAGCAACTGCGCGACACTCTGACAAGGCGAGTAGCTGGTACAGTGGGGTGTAACCTCAGCTCCTTCATCCACCAAAGAATGGCCTCATGTGAAGCAGCCCTAGGGGCAACACAGGGGAGGCTGCTGCCATAAGGCCCAACAGCCTGCGGCAGGTACCTACAGAGACATGATGGCCTAGCTTGAAGCGGGCCAAACATGCTGTAAAAACTGGTATCCGGGCAGGAGCCAAACGGGCCTGCATCTGAACGGAATCCAAACGAACTCCTAGAAATACAGTTCGTTGAGATGGGAGGAGCACACTCTTCTTGGCGTTCATCCTGAAGCCAAGAGAATGGATGTGGCCGAGAACGATATCCCTGTGACGACTCACTAGCTTCCTGGAGTGAGCCAGAATGAGCCAGTCGTCCAGATAGTTCAGTACACGGATGCCCTGGAGCCTCAAAGGGGCCAGTGCAGCATCCATGCATTTGGTAAATGTCCTCGGGGCCAAAGCCAGGCCGAAGGGCAGAACCTTGTATTGGTAAGCCTTCCCTCCAAAGGCGAACCGAAGGAATCTCCTGTGTCTGTGAACGACCTGGATGTGAAAATACGCATCCTTCAGGTCGATGGTGACAAACCAGTCTCCCTCCTGGACCTGAGACATGATGGTTCTCATCGTCAGCATTTTGAACTTCCCTTTGTAGAGGGAAAGATTCAAACGCCGTAGATACAGGATAGGCCTCCAGCCGCCGTCCCTCTTTGGAACGAGGAAGTAGCGGCTGAAGAAACCTCGTTCGACTTCCGACTGCGGTACTTCCTCTATTGCTCCTTTCTGCAGGAGGGAGGAAAGTTCCTGTTGTAGAACAGAAGCCTTGGTGGCGCTGTTTACTACTGTCAGGTGAACCCCGTCGAAACGGGGGGGATTTTTCCCAAACTGAAGAGTGTAACCGGTTCGAATTGTGCGGAGAACCCACAGCGATACCCCGGGTAAACGCTCCCATTCATGAAGGAAGTGTGACAGAGGAATCATAGTGTCGTGCAAGGGAAGACATACCTGAGATGGGGTGTCGAGAAGGCCTGGAGGCAGCGGCACCCTCCACCGTGAAGGAGAGCCCTCGGCGTCCTTGCTCGGGATGACGGAGAGAGAAGTGCTGGGCTGACGGGTGGCCGGCACGGGTTCCGTACACTGCAGGAGAGAAACAGCTGTGTCTCCTAACATGCGGCTCGCCGGCGGCGAATGGACGGGCTGCAAAGGGGGAAAGACGAACGCGTCCCCCAACTGCCAGCCCGAGTGAAAAGGAGGGTGAATTGGATCTGCACACCAAGCCTCGAAGGGTGGCTGTGACAGATTTAAGTGAAGAGAGCGCGTTCGGGGCGGGCAGAAACGCTTTTGCGATCTGGCCTCGCCCCGTAATGGTGAAACGACTCTCCTCATTCCGACCCGGAGGTCAGGAACGACCCAGGTTAGCCGAAGCGGCAGGCTTGTTGGGCCGCTTCATGTTAACCCGCTTGCGTGGTTGTTGGCGGGAAGAAGACCGGCCGCGGGCTCCCCAAACCGTAGTGGGGGGAGGGCGCGTGGCCTGGGCTCCGCCGCTAGGGGGCTCTCTCCTGGGGAGCGGCTGCTCCCTAGACACAGAGGAGGAGGGAGTTGAAAAGTCCCTTGCTCTCCTCGGCATAAATTGTTTGAGAGCAGCCGACTGAGTTTTGGCTGAGCGGAACTTATCCACTACAGCGCTAACAGCCTCCCCAAACAACCCAGATTGTGAGATGGGTGCGTCCATTAAAAACACCTTTTCCTTCTCCCGAATCTCGGTCAGGTTGAGCCACAGATGGCGTTCTGCGGCCACCGAAGCCGCCATAGAGCGCCCCACGGCACGTGCGGTGTGTTTGGTGGCTCTCAGAGCCAAGTCAGTGGCTCTTCGTAGCTCCTTCACGGCTTCAGGAGTCAAGCCGGTCCCTTCGTCCATTTCCTTCAGGACATCCGCCTGGTAGGCCTGAAGGATGGCCATTGTGTGAAGGGCCATACCTGCCTGACCGGCAGCGATGTAGGACTTCCCGATAAGGGCGGAAGTGGTCCTACACGGCTTGGAAGTAAGGAGGGGGCGGGACTTCCAAGAAGGAGCCAAAGAGGGTGAAAGATGTGAGGCCAAAGTCTCCTCAATCACCGGCATGGCGGTGTAACCCTGCTCCACAGAACCCACAAGGTTGGTGAAGTCAGCGGCTGCCGCGTTAGTAAGGCGAGAGGAAAATGGCTGCTTCCAGGAACTGGAGATCTCGCGATGCAGATCACTGAAAAATGGCAGCTTCCTCCTTTCAAGCTTGGAATGCGCGCCGATGAGGAAGCGATCGTCGAGCTTCGAAGCTCGAGACTCGCGGGGCTCATCGGGCCAATCCAGCGCAAGCTTTTCGGTGGCGCGCGAATGCATGTCCACGAGCTCAGAGTAGGCCGCTGAAGGCCGCGCCTCTTGGCCGTTAGGCAGGAGCGCATCTGCTAAAGCAGGCCCGAAATCCTCGGAGTCGGAGGCTGCCGTGTGCAGAATATCATCTAGTCCGAAAGAAACGAAATCACGTGCTTTTGGGCTAGGAAACTGAAAATCAGGCAAAAATTCGACCGGCGAATTCGCACGTGCGCGATCGGGAGAGGGAGGGAGAGAAAAGGCGAGGCCTGTCTGCTCACTCTCCATCTCCTCGAGCTCGACATCCGAACCCCAGCTTGCAGCTCTACGAGAGGCCGCGGCCTCACGAGAGGCCGCAATCTCACGAGGCGGCGCGTTGATGCTCGATGCGCGCCGGGAAAAATTGGAGGATTCACGTTCATAATCCTCAAGCCGAGAGCGGAGGGTTATGAGACGGAAATTGTCGCAAATTTTGCAGTTAGAGGTCCCATAAACCGCCTCACATGCATGCGAAAAACCCAAACACAAAATACACTTACTGTGTGGGTCTTCGCGAGCGATGAAACGCGTGCACGGTGGCATACAGAGGCTAAATTCCATGGCACTTCACCGCGAGGAGAACAAAGTTCCACTGAGGCAGTCGCCGAAGTGCAAATGGATAATCGCAAGGGTAGTAATTGGGTCAGAAATCGCAACAACGAAGGGCGATGTAACCGCTTCGTGAAGGCAGAGAAATCTGAGGAGTGGATGGCGCGTTCGCCAGTATGACCTGACGACGTCATTGCGTCAGAGACGGCGTCGCGCCATCAGCCAATGAATTGGCGTGATTCTATATGGGCTCAGACTCGGTCACGCGGAAGGCGTTCCCGAAGCGTTCAACGCAGTGTTGAGTTACCTATGAAAGAGAACCGCAACATAATTACGACATGAAACTATTTTTTTCATGCGCTGTAATCCATACGACTGTGAGGAACAGACCTAAATCCAAACCTTCATTCGGCGATCTTCATCTCCCATCCCGAGCAGCAAGTTATCCAGCGACCGTGAACGGCAAAGCCCACGCGCCACTGACTGACGCTCTCGCTCGTTACGAATTCAAATGTTGCCGCTTCTAATGACATGTTTTACGGCAGGATAATCGAACGAACATTGGCTCTCGCCTGCATTCGTCACAGATTGCGACATGCCGAGTTTCTGGTGAGTTGAGTTTGAATGATGCAAGGCAAGTACACACGTTCTTCACAAGTTCACTGAGCGAGAGGATTAGGAAAATAATCGGGATAATATTTTTTTCAGCGATTAACAGCATAAATTCTGCTCTGCACCTTACACAAACCTACTGTATTCCACCAGAGAAGACTGCGACTGCAACTGCAACGCATGGTGATTTGGATTACTTTTGGTACTGCTTTTGACATTTTTATAAAATAAATAAATGATTGTAATTGCATTTATCTGTCTGTCATGTTTTTCTTATACTGTACAGAAATAGCTATGTTTAGGTTTAGATGTAGGAGTGGAATTAGCGACTATGAAAACATTTTAAATGCTATATTGTTACTAAAATGGAAATTTTCCTGCATATTTCAGGCAATTGCGTTTTATATTCACTATACAATGGGTAGGTTTAGATTTGGGGGTAGGTTAAGGGGCCTAAAAATCAAAATCGCTTATTGATACAATGATAAAAGTGCATGGATACGAATATATTAATGATATAAAAGATACGTTAATATTTTTACATACATAAAAATACGTATCGATTTGTACGTTTTAAATGTTGAAATATGTCTAAATAGTACGTTTTAGCATCAATAAAAATGTAAACTAATGTACGTTTTGTGCTTGTAAATGTTACGTATTAATACCTACGTATAAACATGAGACCAGGCTGACTATATCATATGATACAACTATAAAAGACAAATGCATTTATTAGCTCCATGTCTTGATTTTTGTATCATTATAATAGATTACATTATGCAGTAAAAGCATGCACTCTAAATGCACACCAGCACTGTATTTGTTATTCACACAGTTGTATTTTCCAAAGCGGTTTAAGTCAAGCGGTTTACAAAATCAATGCTTATTACCCCTGGTGTGCATGTCTTCATTTGCATGCTGAAGTATCCCTCAGTGCACTACAAATCAATGACATCAGCGATATACCACTCCCCCCACCTTCATCAACAAAGCCGATAAGAATGACTGCGTGTGATTGATGAGTCCCTGCAGTGCATGTCCGCACCTATCCGCACGGAGCTCACACAAAGATGGGGTCAGCTTGTTCTTCTTGGAAGCAGATGTGATGTTCTGTCCTGAGAAGGAGACAGTACGAGCTCGGGCGGCGCTCCAGGAACACCTCACAGTTTTCTTGTCCCTTGTTGCTGCAACCCATCCTTGGCTGCATTCTGAAAGTTTCAAGTTTGCTTTCACCTTTACACTTTTACAAAAGTTGCATCTGAAGCAGTGTATATATCACAAACTGGTGCACTGTACACTTGACAGATGCCACGTCGGTTTGTTCAGCTTTGAACAAAACATATTTTAGACCTGTGCGTTCTGTTCTGATCAACTGCTTTTAAAAGCAAAAACACATCTTGGTACTTCAAGCTTGAATGCTCAGCTGCTAGAGGTATTTATTATTACAAAACACAACCTAAATCTTATTACTATATATAATTTACATATTTGTGGACGTATCAAAGGTACGGAAAGTTGTGTGAAATTAGTTTCTAAATTTTTTAAATAAATGCATTTGGTAATTGTCTCCTTTTATTTTAGAAAGGTAATGAAGATGTGTTGGTAATACGTCAAGCTTGAACGTCTCGGATTTATCAGGTATGAATTTTTTTATAATGAATTGCTTATCACAACTGTAGCTTCTGCAAAGTACTTAAACACATTGTTTGGGATTTACTTTTAAACAGTGTTCACTCTGAAATCGCAAGTACATTTCACAAATAATTACAAAGAAATGAAAAGTAAGACATTGAATTAAATATGAAATTTTGTATCAGAAAAAATTCAAATAGCAATTTTCATTTAAATGTACTCCAATGTTTTTTGGGGTTTATTTACATTACAGTGTTTTGCCTAAATTGCAGCTAGATTACTAGATGATTCTGGACATTTAAATTAATGAAGTGCATTCTGGGATGACTTTTAAATAATTTTGAAGGCTTTCCCTTTACGATCCACTCCAAATGACAAACAAATAATAATAATTATTATTATTGTAGTTATTGTCTACATATCTAATTTCAAGCATTTACAGTTAGCTTTCAGATTTTGAGATCTTAAGAAACATTTTAGTCATGTGTGTCCAAGCTTTGTATTGTTGGTGTACCTCTTAAAGATATCGATGAACAGCCAATATTCAAGACACAAAACCAGACATGGAATCATTGTTAGGCCAAAAGCAAAGCTTAAGGCAGCCTCGAGATACTTCACAGAAGTCATTCTTTTGTATGAGTTTTATGCCTCCCTACTCTGAGTTTGGCGGCTGCTGCAAAACCTGACATTGAAAAGAAGTCTCAAGATCTCAGTAGCAGCTCTCAAGGGACTTTGCTCAACAAGTTGTGACAGCTAGAAGTGCAGAGAATGTAGCAGAGTCTGAAAGGAAGGCTGATCTCGGTGAAGAGGCTACTGAGACGGGCAAAGAAACGGTTATGAAAGCTGAGTGTAAGGCAAAAAGGATCCTGTCGGCCCGCATCCCTCATGCCGGGAAGATAAGGTTCAAAGCCTTGCTATCAGCCTGCTGAGAGGAAAAACAGCCTGCAAACTCTCCCCACGCTCTCCAGAGGAGACACCGTCAGACCCTCTGCTTCTGTAGACAGAGAAGACAGACAGACGTCCATAAGGATGCCGAGAGAACGTCCTGGCTATCAGACTTGTGCACCATTCAGAATCAAATTGAAAATGGTTTTTAAACTCTGATTCCTATTCTAAATTGCAAAGCTGCATTTCACATGTGATTTTTATGAAGTATAACTAGAATTGAAAGGAAGAAAATACTGTAAAAATTGTAACTAGAAAATATACATTTGTCAACCTTTACAGTTTGCATGACAAATGTGGTTTGAAAATAATAACTTGAAATGTGACAGTTTATAGGCCTCTCAGACAGATCAATGTTTAAACATGCCTCCTATAAAAAATATTGTATTACCGCTTGTGTACCCAAGTGGAAAAAAAACGCTTAATTTCCCACACATGTATTGAATTTCTTATCCTGTCGTTATGATTTAAATTCCAGTTCAACTACTATCAGATTCACACTCATGAATTGAAAGTTATCTCATTTGTTTTCTTTTTGTTTGTTGATTGATGTAAATCATGAGATAAAATCAGTTATATCAAATGCAAAATTTGACATTCGTGCAAAAACAGTAACATTACATTTTGTAATGCTTGAGTGAAAAAACAAAGACTTAAAGGGATAGTTCACCTTCATTTGGTCCCCACTGACTTGTGGTGTTTTTCTTCCATTTTCCCATATTGTGGAAGTCAGAGGTGACCAGAGACAGTGAACTGTCCTTTTAATTATGCATCATACACCTTATTTAAAGCTTTCTATTTGGCATCACTGATATACAGTACCTTGGGTTGAACAATGTAGCAGAATTTACCAGGTGACACATTTCTACCATCAGATGGTATGTGCTGTCATCCCGTCCCTAAGTTCAATGATGTATTAGAAGAAACTGTGGGACGTGCTGGTGTTTGTTGGCACTTATGTGTAGAATCAGTATACAGTACACATTAAGAAGTCACTATGTGAACCGTGACCCATTGGGTGGGTTTGCAGGAAAAGACATTTCCCTCCTGGGGCTACACTAATGAATTGTTTAAGCAATGTGAACAAAGAAAATGAAAACAAAATTAAGCTCTATTTAGAGGAAAGATGCTGACATTAGAAAGGATCAAACAAACATTGGAAAGCATGCGGGCACTTTGGAAATCAGCTTGACACATCTAACCATTGCAGGAGACACTGAAGCCTTATCGTAAAGCTATCTGCTTAGGTGATTTTCCTAAGAGTTCTTCAGAAAGTTGAATATTTTCTGAAGGTAAAATTTGTTCAATTACAGCTCAAAAAAAAATCTGGATTATGTATTCTGTTACTCGCTATTAGTGTTTATCAACTAATCAAGCTGGCCCACACAGAATCTACACCCACAGAACACACCGAGTTCATGGCATTTGCCCTTTGCGTGGTCGCTCATTAAATTTTTTTGCTGAATTGAGCGTTCAAATCTAGCAAAATGTAGCAGTCTCAGCACATTTCACCAAGTTTAAATTAATTTGTCAGATTTTCCCATCATGAAACTGTTTGTTTGCCTCTCTTTTCCTTCAAACCACAGCTGTAATTGATTCTATTTCAACTTCCCTAAATAGGATGATAAGAGTTTGTGAAGTTGTAATGTTAAATAATATAAATAACTGGACCTGGGTTGCATTGCCCAAAATAATTTTTAGCCATTGTTTGCAAGATCCATTGTTACAACACAGTTCAACGATTTGGAGTTTCCTGAAATCATAGTTTCAACATTCACAAACAGCATCACTGAAAGATATGGTTGGAACTATGGATATTTTATCATTAATTACTCGCCCATATGTCGTTCCAAAACACATAAGACCTTCGTTCATCTTTGGAACACAAATTAAGATATTTTTGATGAAATTTTGACCCTGCATAGACAGCAAAACAACTTAAGTGTCCCCAGGCCCAGAAATATATTTAATAGTCCATGTGACATCAGGCGTTCGACTGTAATTTTTCAAAGCTACGAGAATACATTTGTGTGCAAAGAAAACAAAAATTACGACTTTATCCATCAATTCTTCTCCTCCTCATCCCGTCTGCAGCGGCTTGACACGATTGTGGGGAAAGTATTATTTACATTTACATTTATTTATTTAGCAGACGCTTTTATCCAAAGCGACTTACAATTGAGGAATACAATAAGCGATACATTATAAAGAGGCAAACCGACACAGGAAGTGCTTGTATCAAGACGCATACATGGGCTTCCTCTGCATGTAAACAACACATGCGCTTGCTGCTGCTTACAATGGACAAGTATACGCTGTCCCTTTTTTACGAGCAGTGGACAGCACGCACATGTGTTGTTTACATGCAGAGGAAGACCGCGCATGCATCGTGATACTTATAAATATCATCATCATCATCATTTTTATCTCGAAGATGAATGAAGATCTTACAGATTTGGAACGACATGAGGGTGAGTAATTAATGACAGATTTAAAATGTTTGGGTTATTGTATTAAATGAGAAAAAGTATATATTACAAAAAGTAACTTTAGGAAGACATATTTATTTGATTCACCATTACATTTATTACACATAAATGGGCTAACTCAAATTATGGAACATAAAATAAGATAATTTGAGAAACATCTCAGCATTTTTTGTTCATACAATGGTAACCAAATCAGCTTGGTTACCAACATTCTTCTTTTTCTTCTGGTTACCAACATTCTTTATTATTTTATTTTATGTTCCATAAAACAAAGTAAGTGATACAGGTTTAAACTGACATGAGGGTGAGTAAATGATGACAGAATTTCTATTTTTGGGTGAACAATCACTTTTTTATCTATCACTAACCCAGTGGTTAAGCCTCTGGAATGGTAAGTTTGCTAATTGGGAGCCTATGAACTGACCATCATGTGAATGTGAAAAAAAAACTATTTTAGATTGCTCTTGGGGGCAATTGGTGGGCAACTGATCCCGCTGCTGTACTAAATGTTTCATTAAAACAAAAAGTTAGGCTAATAAATAATATCATACTGGTCTTATTGTCAAAGATACAGTTTCCTTGTTTAACTCCTAGAGTGAAATAGATCTAAATGTTTTGGTTTTTGTGTTTTTATATTTTAGTGTCATTCATAAGAGAACTCCCTCTGTTAGTTGAAACAGCGGCAGAGACAAAACAACTTGCGTTACTGTCAGGAAGCTTATAAATCATCTAATGCATATAAGCCCCAAAGCCCACCGGTCTCTCACGTCATAGCCACTCAATTACAATAACAATCATAACACGTGCATCATAAAGACTCCAGCATTACTCATGGCATGCAGTCATCCAAGTTAAATCTTATTAAATCTTCATTAGTTTGTTAACTCATTCTACTTCTGTTATTATCAAAGAACCAGTGCCATAAGACTGAAATGCTCTCTTTGGAATTCTCTCGAAAGGCCCCCACATTCGCTTGCTGTAATAAGTGCTCAGAAAGAGTAAAACACTCAACCCCAGGGTGTTTCAAGATCAAGATTCAAGAAACTTTATTGTCATACCAGCTCACATTTCCCTGTAATGGTACGAAATTAGGACTCAGGTCCCGGTTTAAAAGCAAAAAAAAAAAAAAAAAAAAAAGTAGTACAAAAGAAGTGATCCATAATAATATTACGCCTATAATAAGTATTGCACTTAGTAAAGAGTATTGCATTTGGGTGGATACATGTTTTTTTGTAGTGCAAGTCAGTGTGTATGTGTGTGTGTGTGCGCATGCGCGTGTTTGGAAGGGCAGAGGGTAGTGCCTACTCTGTAGTGCCTACAGAGCATGGCTAGAGTTCAACAGTCTAACAGCTTCAGGAAAGAAGCTGTTTGTGAGCCTGGTGGTCTTACTCCGGATACTCCTCAGCCGCCTGCCTGAGGGGAGGAGTTGGAAGAGTCCATGTGCGGGGTGAGTGGAGTCCTTCATGATGTGGAGGGCCCTCCCCCTACATCGTGCTGTATAAAGGTCTGTGATGGTGGGAAGCCTGCTCCCCACGGTCCTCTGTGCTGCCCCTACCACCCTCTGCAGAGCCTTCCTCTCAGCAGCAGTACAGCTGCCGTGCCACACAGTGATACAGGTGCAGAGGACACTCTCCACCGCGCAGTGATAGAAGCTCCTCAAAACTGAGCTCCCAAGTCCAGCTCGCCGTAACTTCCTGAGGAAGTAGAGACGCTGGTGGGCCTTCCTGACCAAC